>JAZKJV010004677.1:0-553676 GCA_037367405.1 Ottelia alismoides
TCGCCCTATGCCATTCACTATGCCAGCAGAACATTAGATGAAGCACAACGAAATTATTATAGTGACAGGGAAAGAGTTGCTGGCTGTGGTTTTCGCCCTTGAGAAGTTCAGATCCTATATACTGGGATCAAAAGTCACAATTTTTACAGACCACTCTGCTATCCGGTACCTCCAGCAGAAGAAGGATGCCAAGCTGAGACTGATTCGATGGATCCTTCTCCTCCAGGAATTTGATCTTGAAATTAAGTACAAGCCTGGAGTTCAGAACGTGGTAGCAGACCATCTCTCCAGAATCGAGTAGCACGAACCTCTCTCAACAGTGCACCCATTACAGAAACCTTTCCTGACGAAGCAATATTAGCAGTGGATTCCTTTCCTTGGTATGCTGATATAGTCAATTACCTCGCCTCTGGGGTAACACCATCGGATTGGATGAAGAATCAGAAGAACAAATTCATGTCAACCATCCGCTTCTACCATTGGGAGGATCCTCTTTTATTCATGGAAGGAGCGGATTGCATTTAGCGCAGGTGCATCCCTCAGGAGGAGCAATCTAGTGTCCTCGAGCATAGTCACTCGCTCGAATCTGGTGGACATCACTCTGGAGATCGTACGACAGCCAAAGTACTTCAGTGTGGCTTCTGTGGCCCATATTATTTAAGGATGCAACAGAATTTGTCAAGCAATGTATTGACTGTCAGAGACTGGAAAGGTACACTCACTGTGAAAGATTCGATGCCCCTGAAAATCATTCAGATAGCAGACGTTTTCGATGCATGGGGCATTGACTTCATGGGACCTTTCCCTAACAGTCAACGTTTTGAGCACATCCTTCTTGTCGTCGATTATGTGAGTCGTTGGGTTGAAGCTATCCCTGCTCGAGCCGCCGACAGCCGCACAGTCTGTCAGTTCCTTAAGAAGAACATCATTTCGTGGTTCGGGATACCGAAAATTCTCATATCAGATGGGGGTAGCCATTTCATTAATAAAGAGGTCAAGAAATTGACGGAGTACGGTATCGATCATCATGTCGCATCTCCTTACCATCCTCAGACCAATGGCATGGCAGAGTTATCAAACAGAGAAATCATGACTATCCTGCAGAAACTTGTTAGGACAAAAAGAAAGACTGATCTCAACTCTTGGACTCGGTCCTATGGGCTTACCGAACCGCCTACAAGTCTCCTTTGGGTGTGTCGTCCTATTATCTTGTATACGGAAAACCGTGCCATCTGCCTGTGGAATTAATTCACAAGTCTTTATGAGCAGTTAACAGTTGTAATTTGGACTCACGCAAAAGTGGTCAGAAAAGAAAGGATGATCTGAACAGACTCTTGGAGTTCTTGAGACTATGCATACGATAACACACTGATGTACAAAGAGAAGGTGAAACGCTTGCATGACCGGCACATCAGACGAAAGACCTTTGATGTTGGACAAAAAGTGTGGTTCTTTGATGCAAAGTTGCGCATCTTCCCGGGCAAATTAAAGAGTAAGTGGACAGGGCCATTTCGAGTTTGTGAAGTGCGTGACAATGGAAGGTATTGCCATATCAGAATTGTCCCACGACGCACAACCATTCGTCGTCAACGGTCAACTCCTGAAGCCTTACCTCGAACCAGACACATTCTTGGTCATTGTTGACTCCATTCAGCTCGTGCAATATGATGACATATCCACAACAGCCGCAACATCAGAAGATTCAGACGATGTACTCCAAAACTGTTTATCTGATTTTCTACTTTTCTTCTTTTCTTCTTTTCCTTTTCTATCTTTTTTTTGTATCTAAAAGGTGCCGCCCTTGTAGACAGTTTTCTATACTTAGGACGTACTTTGTCCTATGTACAGGGGAGATGTGCACCCGAGTTTTTTATTTCATTTCGATCCTCTCCATTGTCTCCTCTTCTTGTCTATACTTAGGAGTATCTTACCCTAAGTATAGGGGGAGACAATCTGAGTATGATCTGCGTATTCCCACCCTTGAGCCTCCCTGCTTTGTGTACAGTCTGCTATACTTTAGGATTATTTCATCGTACGTATAGGGGGGACAGTCAACTTCTCATTCATTCATTCATTCACATCTATCTTTAGATCTGTCTATACTCAGTACGAGTTATGTCTTCTCTTTCCTCTTCGATCTATGAGGACATAGCTCAAGCTAAGTATAGGGGGGTCGTATATACCATGTATATGCCATAAGCCATAACTCATACTGAGAAATAAAACATCAACTCAATATATAAAAAGTAATAAGTAACTCTATAAGAATAAAAGATGATTGTGAGCTCCTCAGACTCGTGTACTTATACTGATTAATAAATCAGGAAAAGCGTTTTCTGCAAAAGTTTCTTTGAAAAATCTTTTGAAAATTGCTTGAAAAATAGTGTGTACAAGTATTCAACCTTTGAAAAATAGTGTTGTGTGAAAAATTTATTTTCTTTGAGTAAAATAAAAATGTGTGAAAACTAGTGTGCAAATGATTGGAAAAATTTGGTTGTCAAATTGCTTTGAAAAACTTATGTAGTCTGTGTGAAAAACATTTGTAAAATCATTGTCAAATGCGTGAACATGTTTGCAAAATTATTTTGGACTATAGTTTTCAAAATTCTTGTGAAAATGATTCTTGAATAAGTCTGAGGAGTCTGCACGAAAATCTCTCACACAAAAATAAGCAATAATCCCAAATAAAGCTTATAAGAGCCAAAACCATGTTGTACATCAAATACAATTTTTCTTTGTATATACTGATTAATAAATCTGGTTACATACTATACAGTATGATTTGAAAAATAGTGTGAACCGTTTGAAAAATTTGCTGTGAAATGTTTTCAACCTGTGTAAAATTGTTTGGTTTGCAAAACTTTTTCTTTGTGTGGAATAAAGGATTTGAAAACCCTATGTGCAAATGTTTTGAAAATTGTTTGTCAAAATTATTGTGGAAAATGTAAATATATAGTGAGAAAAATCTTTGCAAAAAATAGTTTTCAAATGTGTGTAGATGATTGCAAAAAATTATCGTGTACTATAGTTTGCAAAAAATATTTTCAAACTAGATCTGAGAAATAAAAGCATCATTACAAACACTTGTAAATCAAATACATAAAATTCTTTCTGTACAAGCTGAATAAAGTACTTCATTAACACCTGTAAAGTCTTTAAAAATCCATATCTTTTGTAAATAAGGCGGTACGCACGTGTAAATAATTTTCTTCTTTATATATGTCAAGCTTTTTATTTGTGTGTAATAAGATTCTTTGATTCTTGTAAATTCCTTGTGAAATATTGCATCATTCATTGTGCATAGCATGAGCATACCATTCATATTCTTTTTGAGTGAGCTTGATGATTGAACCAGTCCAATAAAGTCTCAAATTGGAGCTTGGTTAGACCTTACCGCACCTAACTGCACTGGAACCTTACGGGAACTAGGTTTAAGGTACTTCAGGTCTATGCAGACTTAATTCTTTGAGAAATCAGGGCTGGGTTCAAGTCACCTCAACTGACTAACTAGAATTTTTCGAGACACACGCATGACTCTTGCCGACCGTGACCTAACATGGACACTTGCACCTTTCACTTGGCTCAACTCAGTTGGAGTGGTGAGGGGGTTGGATTTGCCAGTCTGAGACGCACACGGTGGAAACATTCGTTCTCGTCTAGGGAGGGAAGTGCACCCCAACCTGGTTCAATAGCCATGAGGTCTAAGACAGGAGATTGTGGGTTGCAATAAAGCTTCAAAAGAGGGATAGTCTACTGGCTCAAGAGGAAAAACTCCTTATGTAAATGCTGTTGTGAATAGTATGTTGAAAAAAAAATGGTCAGGCCTGTACAAGAATAAAATGACCTGCAAAGTATGTGCATATGTAGTAAAGCCAATAAGCAAGCTTGAGTTTCAAAGTCAAATGTGTGAGCCTGCAGCTGGATGACTTGACTACACTGGTCTTGCATCCTAGGATAGGTAGCTACACTGGCTACCGTCCATTCTTCTCTTCACCCCCTCCTCTTGAGCTGGTTGCCACTTGAACTTAGAAGGGAATACCATGCTCCTCGAGGAAAGAGCTGTTGAATTAGGGAATCATTGGGTTGTCATTCTGGAGAAGGTCAGTTCCTTTATCACTTAAGTGGGGGAGGAGCCGCTGTCACTTACACTGTACAAGTCAGCTTCATAGTTATAAGGGTTTGCGTATGATGTAGACCAGTTCTGACCAGGCTATTGAGGTGGGTTTGTGGTTCTCGAAGGCTGTTGTATTTTAAAACTTGTTCCCGACTAGGTTCCACACACATCTACACCCAAGGTCTGACAGGACCTCCAAATTCAGATTTTATCAAGACATGCATTGCACTGAAAGCACCCCTATTCACTCTATCCTTCTTTAATTCTCCTTTTTGTTTTCTTTACTGTTTTTGTACTTATTGCAGAAGTATTTGCTAGGGACTAGCAATGGTAAGTATAGGGGGGTGATGAATCTCCATTTCATCACCTTTATTCTATCATTTTGGCCTCACAAACCTCAGCAAATGCATGTAAATAACATTAATTTGTACATAATAGCATTCATCATTCATTGTATTAATTATACATTAAATAAGGTTTTTAATGCTAAAATTATAGAATAAAGGGGAGAAAAGAAAAAGGAGTAAAATATTACAAATATTTTATGACCCTAACCCCGAGGCCAAGGCCAGCATGGAATTGGTCGACAAGGAATAAAGTAGGGGGAGATAAGGGCCAGTGTACAATAAATACCTCATTTATTCATGCATTTATTTATGCATTTTTGACACCTATTTTGTATATAATTATTCATTCATCAAATAAAGAAACTTTGTACATGAAAGTTTGTAGACAACAATGTAAATAAAAATACAAAATTGAGTTTGTGTAAAAATAATACTCAGTGTATATTTTATACACAGAATAAAAAGCCAAAATCTCAACTTCACAAACCATATCTTGCAAATAAAAACTCCAAATCACTCAAACTCACCTTTAATTGTATATAGCTGTCCAAGAACTATTTAGTAACATTGGTTTAATAATTTTTGGAGTCCATCTGCAAAAGTTTGGTTTTTGGCCTTCATTGTGCAACATGCCTGATTAAAATATTCAATTTTTTTATTGTCCATTATTTTTATCAAATTATATTTTTAGAATTTTGTAAATAATGTATATAATACATGTACATACTGAGATTAGAATAAAACTAAAGGGGATTTACAAATAAAATAAGTCTATGCAAGAGAGTAGGCAAGATACCTATGATCCAATATGTACATAAATAAAAAGGGAAAACATTCTTTAATTATTTTCTTTTCTCATTATTTTATAATGTTGTACAGATTATACATAATATATCAAAAATACAAATCTAAAATAAAAACCAAGAAATAAATTAAATAAATAAAGTATATACAATATATAGGTAAAAGACCTACAAGTATACCTACATATACATATCCCTATTTATTTAAATATGAAAAAAACTCATAAAAATTAAATAAAAATACCCTCACACTCACAAAAATAAATTATAAATTTATAAAATAAGACAATAAAATAATAAAATATAATAAACAAATTAAAAATAAAATACACAAAATACATGCATATACACATTATTAAAAATAAAACTATAATAAAATATTTCGAAAAAATTAAATAAAAATCATATTAAATACTACATGAATTAATACAAATTTTTTATTTTATAAGGAAAAAAATAATAAAATCATTTATTAGGTCAAATAAATCAATTTCGAGTAAAGTTCCCTATTTTGTCCTTTTGCGGCCAATGTGGACCAATGGGGTGCCAGCCCTTGTTGAACGTCCGGTCAACTGTCCCATCCGGGACCTGGCGTCTCTGAACTTTCTTTTCCCTGGATTTCTTCCCTTTTTTACGGCCATCTCGTCCATCGATCGAGCTCGCTTTCTTTACAAGAAATGATCCCTGATGAGCACTGATACCCGCCGATATCTTAGATCAACTTGATGCTCATTGGATTAATCAATAAACGCCGGTCAATAAGGGTCCATCCCAGTGTTTATAAATAAGAAAGCTCCGCCCCTCCTCAAATTTGGCCAATTTCATCCACCCAAAAGCCTCGATTTTGATCCTGGGAGGTTCCTTGTGAAAGGGGGAGCGTTCTAGCACCTCGAATCGGTCGGAGGAGGGAAAGTTTTGACACAGCGGAGCTCCGGCGTCCGTCCTGCTCCCTGGTGGCCCCCAGGTATAAGAGCTGCCCTTTATTGCATTTTAGGTAGATTTTAATCCTAGCATTTAAATTCCGTTCTTAGTTTAGCCTTTAGATCAGTAGCGTAGCGTGAAATAGAAAATTCGAAGTTCGCCGGAGCTCCGCTCCGGCGACTTCTTCACTGTGACATCGACCGTTTCCGACCGCCATTCACCTCTCATCTCATTCCCCATCGCATTCTCCATCCATCGACCATCTTTGTCCAACTAAGGACCCCCAGTCCTTGCGAATCGGAGCTCCACCTCCGCCTAACGTCGGAGCTCCCTCCGCCTCACCTCATTTTGCGACCGAGCTTTCAAAAACCTGAGGTCGAGGAGATAGCCCTCGCTCCCCCGGTTCTTCCTACGCAGGTCAAACGAAGAAAGGAGCCCATCTGGGCTCGATGGGAATCAGGAAGAGGCTCCTGGAGGTCCCGATCTTCATCGACCTCGTCCGAGCTCCTTGGACCTCCAGGAGCCATGGGGAGACCATCAGCATACGCGGAAGGCCTCCAGCTACGTCCAGACCATCTCAGACGCGAGGGAGATGCCCGGAGGAGCCCAAGCTTCACGATCGAAGCTCGCCGCGCGCGAGCTTCTTCCCTGTTTTTCCAGGGGGCTCCATCGCCGTCATATCAGGAGGCGAGGCCCAGATTGAACGAGGACCGTCAGATGAAGCCCTGCACCCACTGTCCGATCAGCGAGGCTGATCTAATCTCAGCCATCATCTGCGAACTGGTATCAACCGATGGATGCGCGATGCATGTCAGGTGGACGGAGATCAACCGTTGGATCACACGCCTTTGGGGGTAAATTTCAGACATGTCCCCCGCCTTTTTGTATTTATATTTTAATGCTATAAATAAAACTTTCAAGTTGTTAATAAATTGTAATTTTTGCAATAGGCCCCCTGTGGTTTTTATTAGTGCAGTTTGGTCCCTCCGCACCTCACGTGCAGTCCCATGTGAGGCGCGTGATTTTTGCACTTTATCCCTGGCGGGTTTTGGTAATTATAAAATAGCCCCAAAAATAAAAATAAATGTTTATTTCTGTAGTAATTTTTGCACTGATGCCCTTGAGAGTTATCATATTTGCAAAAATGCCCCTGCTAGGCTGTTTAAAATTTGTAGGCTTTGTTTATTTATTTCATGCATCATATTATCTTGAAAAATTCCACAAAAAAGAATATAAGCTCCTGTTAGCATGCTCTTGCACGTCATATTTTTAATTTTCATTTTTGTTGCATTTTCGCATTTTTTAAAAATTAAAAACATGCATTTGTTTTACTGTCTAGCTTAGAAAATCCAAAAAAACTGTAAAACACCTCAAAAAATTCCAAAAAAATTAACTATGGTCTATTTTGTCATATTTTAGCGTCAATCCAAAAATCACTAAAAACCTCAAAAGAAAAACCTTAAAAATTCAAAAATACTCAAAAACTTCTAAAAAAATATAAAAAATTCTAGAAAACCCCAAAAATTGCAAACTCAAGTTTATGTAGTTTCTAATTATCCTCTTTACTTGAAAAATGATTTGGAAAAATTTTGTGGCTGTGTGATATTTTTAATTCCCATTTTACCCCCAGCCAGTGGCTAAATCCCTGTTTTCCTTTATTTTGCTATTTAAAAATATCAAAAACATTTTGAAAAATACCCAAAAATCACAAAAATAGTAAAATATCATGAAAATAACAAGAATATTTTATTTCTGGATTTTTGAGTGTTTTTATATATTTTCATAAATATTGTATCACTCCTCTCTCGTCTTTATATATATATTCCCCTATTGAAAAAGAAAATAATATATATATATCCACATATTTATTAATATATATATAAAAATCTAAAAATTAAATATATATATATAGATATATATAGGTATGCATGTATATAAGGTATGTATTATATGCTTTATACATACCCTCTATGGGTAGATATCTTTATATATTTATAGTCTATAAATTATATATATATATATAATATATGAGTATATATTATTAATAAAAAAATAAAAACCCAAAAAAATAGGCTTCACACAAGGATGACTCTGTTGTACATGCACAATAGGCTACTTCATTTTTGCATTGCTCTCTATGGTTCGACCTCTACATACTTATTCACTGTACATTTTGTGGTAGAGTAATAAATGCTAATTAACACTTTTGGGACTCAATTGTTTTATTCTTTTATTGTGGGTTAATTGCTGACTAACCGATGTTCTGTGAGCGGTCGCCTCAGCGACAACATAATTTTGACCCTCGCAAAATGCCAGGTTATCAACCTGACAGGGTTTGGCATGGGAATAATGTACCATACAACCATTTGTGGGTCTTTGGCTGCTGTGAATTTTTGCATATTCCCAAGGATGAAAATACAAGTTGGACGCAAAGACAAAGCAGTGTATTTCGAAGGATATTGATAAGATGATTTTGGCTACAGGTTGTATGATCCAGTTGATTAGAAGCTGTTGAGGAGCAGGGATGTGATCTTCTCTGAAAGTCAAACCATTGAAGACATCGAGAAGGCTGCTAAGGACCCTCCTTCGAGCAGCTATCAGCCAGATGATATGGAGCCAATCCCTTTGTAGAGGGATCCACATGTGGTTCTAGATGATGCATTTGAGCATGTACCAGATGCAGTACATGAAGAGGATGTACCCGATGTCACCACTCCTGATGATAATGCAGATGACGGTACTGATCATGTTCGGCATGATGATGAGAGCTCTTCTTCTTCCGAGGCTCTCCCGCCACAGAGACTGTGAGGGAGAGGCAACCTTCCACCAGGTATTCTGCACATGAGTACATTTTGTTGACAGACAATGGTGAGCCTGAACACTATGAAGAAGCCTTGCAATATGCAAACAAGGAGAAATGGGTAGAAGGCTCTGAAAGAGGAAATGGATTCCCTTCATGACAATAATACATTTGATCTTGTCAAGTTTCCTAAAGGTAAGCGGGCATTGAGAAACAAGTGGGTTTATAGAGTGAAACATGATGAATACTCTACAAATCCAAGGTACAAGGTAGGTTGGTTGTGAAAGGTTTTAATCAAAGGAAGGAAGTTGACTTTGAGGAGATATTTTCTCCTGTGGTGAAGATATCCAGGCTGGTTCTCAGCTTGGCGGCTAGTCTTGATCTGGAGGTTGAATAGATGGATGTGAAGACACAGGCTGGTTCTCAGCTTGGCGGCTAGTCTTGATATGGAGGTTGAACAGATGGATGTAAAGACAACTTTTCTTCAGGTGACCTTGAGGAGGAAATTTTACATGTTGCAACCAGAGGGCTTTACGATCAAAGGCAAGGAAGACTATGTTTGCAGACTGAAGAAGAGTTATATGGATTGAAGCAAGCACCTAGACAATGGTACAAGAAGTTTGACTCATTCATGGGTGAGCATGGTTACTCCATGACTACTTCAGACCATTTTGTATTCGTGAAGAAATTCCCAGGTGATGATTTCATCATATTGTTGCTTTATGTTGATGACATGCAAATTGTAGGCAACAATGGAGAGAGAATTTCTGACTTGAAGAATGAGTTGAGCAAGTCCTTTGCTATGAAGGACTTGGGGCATGCAAGTCAAATTTGTGCATGAATATCACTCGAGAAAGACGAATAAGGAAGCTTCAATTTTCACAAGAGAAGTACATTGATAAGGTGATTCAAAGATTTCGTATGGAGAAAGCAAATCCAGCTAGCACTCCTCTTGGAGCACATTTCAAGTAAAGTTCCAAAGATATCCCAATAGAGCAATGCATAGAAGAAAGATATGGAAAGAGTTCCCTATGTATCAGCCACAAGTAGTCTCATGTATGCCATGGTGTGTACGAGGCCAGATATTTCTCATGCAATTGGAGTTGTTGGTAGGTTCATCTCAAATCCAATAAAACACATTGGGAAGCGGTTAAATGGATCTTAAGATATCTTCGAGGTAATAGTAGTTACTCTCTTTGCTTTGGAGCAGAGAAGCCTATTCTTCTTGGATACACAGATTCAGATATGGCGGGTGACAATAATGGGAGAAGATCCATATCTGGCTACAAGATGTCCTTTACAGGGGGCGTAGTTTCTTGGCAGTCTCGTCTCCAGAAGTGTGTTGCTTTATCCACTACAGAGGCTGAGTTCATTGTAGCTACAGAGGTGTGTAAGGAGTTGCTGTGGATGAAGAAGTTCATGCCGGAACTTGATTTTCACCAGGATAAGTATGTGCTTTACTGTGACAACAGAGTGATATTAACTTGGCATGAGCTCAACATTCCATGCAAGATCAAAGCACATCGATGTCAGATATCATTGGATACGTGATGTGTTAGAATCGAAGCATCTTGTACTTGATAAGATCTACACAGATGACAATGGTGTCGATTATGATGAAAAAGACTTTACCGCTTGGAAAGTTCAAGAGATGCTGCTCCCTTGCAAGTTTGGAGCAGTTCCCACATCGTGGGTGAGGGGGGATTTGTTGGATGGGTTCTCCTCCTTGTGGGAAACTATTCCATATTTATAGGACAGTGGTAGTCCTATTTGGAAAAGAAAAATCAATTATTGATTTGAGAAGGAGAGCAATTACCTTTTAGGATTATGAGTTATCTTTTCCTAATCCTATTAGAAGTAGGAGTTCATGTTTCCTTATTTGCTCATCTCCATGGAGTATAAGTAGGGGGTATAGGGTGCATACCAGGATCATCCCAACACAAGCTCTCCTAGCACAAGAAAGAAATAAGAGAGAGAGGAAGAAGAAAGAGAGTCTGTGGTTGCCACGGAGTTTGGAAGGAGTAACCTTTGGAGCAGTTTTCTTCAGCATTCTTCCCTACAGTTTGGCGAAGGATTTACCATTGGGTGATATTTCTCCTCTCTATTATTCTCCATTATTTGGTGATTTGTAGCACCGTTTTGAGGGTCGGCCTTTTTTAAGCCCCTCACGGGAGATTACTTCGATTATAGTGCTTGGTTTTCGGTTGCGATCAACCCTGTGGTTTTTCACCTCATATTGAGGGTTTTCGATGTTAAATATTCTTTATGCATTTATGATTGATTTTTTGTGTGGTTGAGATACTTTCTCGTAGTTGATATATCGTGGAGGATCTGCCTATCGACTTTGTTTATTTTTTTGCAGTTCAATTTATATGGGGAATCTGTTCCCAACAGGAGGAACCCTAAACCACCATGTGGACCAACCCAAAATCATGGTAACACCGAATACACTCAAACTCTCGAACGAAGTGATCCCCAATCTCCTCCTTTCCTTCGATAAATCTTCAGCAAAAAATTGTTTCATACAAGGTGTTTGGGTAAAGGACCCCATACTCTGATACCTTACATCCCCAACCATTGTTACCGTGTAAGGTTATTCTTGAGTGAGTTCAAGCTTTAATGGACATTAATTTACAGTCCTGGAATATTCACAACTTACAAGGAGGGCCTTGGAAACTCACGAAGCTCGAGATTAAGCACCAAATTAACATTTTTTGCAATATTAGAAAATAGAATGAGAAATATTTCCCCCAAGAAAAGACTGTCCTAGTGGGACTTTTTGGAGTGGCACACCAACCTGATTTGCAAAGCATGGGGTATCCTTACAGGTTGTCATCCTGCCATTTATCGATGTACTAACATCAATGACTATGCTCATTAACATTGTTGAAATAATACATATTGTTGCTAACTACAAAATCCAATTTATAATATATATGGCCCTCATACAGTGTGGACAAAGATTCTCTCATTCGTCAACTAGAGGACATTGATTTATCTCGAGACCACCTCATCATAGCTGGAGACTTCAATCTTTTTCTTTTCTTTTTCGAATCCTCGTCCTAAAAATAATGCTTCGCCTTCACATATTGGTTCAATGATTGGTGTAAGGGGTCCGACCTTATTTGACCTCGACTGCGCATTCTGGGATAACACAAAGATTGATATTGCCTAGGGCATGTTCTTGTCTCACTTTCCTTATTCGAAATCTCACCAATATCAAACATACTAACCCTCCCTAAACTATTTCAGATCACAAGTCATTAACAACATCTATCTCCTCTCTTAAAATGGTCAAAAATACTTTCAAAATGGAGGGATTTTGATTTTCATAGTTAGTATGTTCATCTTGGTCACAACCTATCCAAGCCCATAATCCCTTCCATGCACGACGATTGAAAATGAAGAGACTTAGCATGAAAAAAAATATCATACCCTTTTCTGCAACTCAAAACTAACCATAAAAGTGACTACTAAATTTGAGGAATGCATTAAAATGAGGCTCCTAATTGACACAAAAATATCAAAGCTCTCGAGACTCCATTTAAACCTCCATCCCTCATGGAAGAAGAATTCCAATGCTTGAATCATCAAGCCAATATTAGATGGCTCAAAGAGGGAAGCCGAAACACAATGTACCCCCAAATGGTGGCTTTAGCTAGAAAGAGTTGGAATCACATACTAGCTGATCTTCGAAACCACCTTGGCTTCACATATATAAATTCCCCCACTATCTCTAAAATTGTTACTGGGTTTTACCAAGAACTACAATTAGATACAACATGTGATTACCACATACCTTTCAACCTTGATCCATCTTTGGTCGGTCAAATACCAAACCCCGAGGATCACATCGCTTCAATTAGCATAGAGGTATCACAAGTAATCCTCAAGTTGAAATCACTCAAATCACCTTGACTGGATGGTTGCATTTTGAAATAATTTCTCTAGAAATATTAGGGCATGTTGAAGGACAATTTCATGACCATGATTCCTTGACTCTTCCATGAGACCTTCGATTCTAGGGAAATAAGATATATCAACAACTCCATTATTACCCTTCTCTACAAAAAAGGAGACCCTCAAGACATCATAAACTACTAGCCAATTCATCTAATCAACCTCTTCTTAAGAATTATATATAAGATTCTTACAAATCGCGAGCTCTTAAAACTCTCAGAGCTAATCCCTCCATCGCAACGTGCTTTACTCAAAGATCGCGAAGCCTCCAATGCCTTTGCCATCACATCTAAAATCATCTAATAGTGGAGCCAAAATAAGACACGAGCCATTTATTTTGAAAGTGATTTAAAAAAGTCCTTTGACACACTAAAATGGGCAACCAAATCTGTACATCTATTGAAATGACAAGCCCCGGTCTTTAGCTTTCTTGAAACTTTGGCTATCTTATTGAAGATCAACTACTCAACTTCAAGCTTTTCTAAACCTACATGTGGTGTTAGGCTAGGTGATGATCAATAAATCGATCCGGGTTAAGTATGAAATTAATGTGTCACTGTGACCCAAATCAATCCAGCGAAAAGATCAAGAAAATTAAACCACTAAGAATCAAACAGTGAATGTAAACGGTTTTGCTAATTTTATTTACTTGGTATAGCGACCAGGGTCGAACACAAGGAGCACAATGAAGAGCTAAGTAGTGAGATTTCAAGAATACAAAATCTTTTTAGTGGTTTTTTTAGTTTTTCAAAATTTTAATTTTTCAATATAGAAGAAATGAACACAAGGGATAAAACAGACACAAGCACTCTTTTTGTATATTTCTACAAGATAAAAAATACTCAGAAAATTACAATAAAAATATTTTTGGTTTCTACATATTTTAAAGTATTTTCGGTAATTTTTATAGATTTTCAAATGTTTTTTGAGTTTCTAAAAATAAAACATTGAAAAATAGATAAGCAATGCATAACAAGGAGTAATTTGCAAGATAAAAATAATTAAAATACCCAAAACTCTTGAGAATAATTTTTATAATAAAATATAGATTAGTATCTACAAAAGGAGGTTGAGGTAACTATTATTGGATTTTTCTATAACTTTATACAATTTTTATAAGTTTTCAAGTGTTTTACAATTATTATGGTTTTTATAATTTATTTTTAAATAAAAATAATACTAAAGCTAACATATACAAAAATACATCTTCCCAATTTTTATGAATTTTTTTTAAAATATTTTCGAATTTTTATAATTTTTGTAAGATAAATAGGACACTTTTCATGGGTTTTTGAATTTTTAATAATAGAAAATTGCAACGAAATTAACTAGCAAAATTACTACAAATAAAGCATGCAAACAAGTATCACATATAATTTTTGGATAAATTTTGGGGATAATTAATTATTTATTTTGGTAAATAAAATGCATGTAATTAAAAACACTGCAAAGGGACCTATTTGCAATTACTTTAAGTGTGTGGGCCCCTAGAATAACAAAGTCAGAACTGTAGGGGCCTCTGTGCAATTAATCCACAAAATATGTTTGCATCATTGATGAAACCCAGTTTCATGCTCTTAATTCGCAGATATTAACCCCCTAGCTTAGACCAAGTGTCAATAAAAACCAGATTAATTCATGTAATTATCTGAACCCTTTAATAAAGTACAAATACAAAAAATAGAAAAATTAAAATTTGTAGTGTTTTTAACCTCAAAAACGCTCAAAAGAAATTTCTACCTTTGTTTGACATCATCTTCATTTTTGGTCAACATGAAACTTGTAAATCTCATTGAGGTCTACAACTTTCATGTTTGGAGATTTTCCAAAATCTACCTCCTTCTCCCTCTTATCTCAATATTCTTCTATGAATAATTTGATTGGGCCACGTGGCGCTTTCTGGTTGCGCCACGCGGCCCGCTCCTTCACCTGCCACCCGCCCGCATTTTCCACGGTTAGATCACCTCCTTCCTCTTCAGATCTCTACCATTCTTCCTATATCCATTTCCAACCGCCCGATCAAAGTCCATATCAAATCAGGACCGCTCACCAGCGCTTAATCCTCAGCCTGCCACGCGTCATCCCCATAGCCCCCTGATCGTGGCCTAGATGCTTCCATCCCAGCCGCTTATCTCCGCTGCTATCCACATCCACCCGATCGACAACCACCTTTCATCACAACCGTTCACCTCTGCCCGCACCCATTCTCGCCAAGTGGCGCCTCTCACGCCCTTCGATTGCGCCACTCCAATCTAATCGCAACCATTCCCTAGCGCCCGTCTCTCAGCCGTTGGATCGTGAGATCCACTGGGCCGAGGACCCTTCTCCTACCTCCCGCTACCTCCTCGCCCACGTCGCCCACCTTGTGCAACCACTCTGTCCTTTCCATCACCCCCACCTTCTCCATCATACTCATCATCCTCCGACTACCCCACGATGGAGCCCTAACGTCCACCATCCTCGCGGGAGTCCACACCCTCCATAATTCCCTCCCCCTTGCTCCATAATCTCCACGCAAGTCACGTCGCCACAACATCAAAGCCACCGCTTCCATCGTTAAATATGCCACCTCCGCCCCATTCCACCTTTGTCCACCTTTACAAGGGGCGAGGCCCAGCCCTCCTCCACCTCATCGTGATAGGGGGAGGTGCGATGATCGAGCAATGACGACTTCGACCTCCGGTGATACCTGCAGCTTCTGCGGCTGCATTGCGATGGCTCCGTCCCACTCGAGCTCCGAGGATCGGCCATCCTCGACGTGCGAAGACCCCGGGCTTCTCCAAGAAGCTCACGCCCAGGCCATTTCATCTGCCATATCCCTAGGTAAGCATTTGATTCTTCCTTGTATATTATTCGATATTCTCTGAATTAATTAGATCCCTCCTCGCACTATCATCGTTCATCAATCATCCCTTTAGCTCCTTCGCACTTCCATCATCCACGCGCCCTATTCCGATCACCCTTTCTCCTCCTCGCAACCTCGATCCACTCCGACCCCCCTCCTCCGGGCTCATCGGAGAAGACAACCAGCTGCCGCATTCTCTGCCCCATCACGACCCTCCGTCTCATTCCATCTCGCACCCACAAAATCGCACGCTTCAACTACGATATGAACCCTGCAGGTACTTCACACTTCAATAGCCGGAGTATCGTCGGAGATTGACTTGTGCAGCTCTACCTCCTGCGTCCAGACTATGTTGACCTCTTCCAGGCTGACCGGCATTTCCCCATGGGCTCCAGCTACCTCGATAACCTTCCATGGTGTTTTGGGAAGCTTCATCAGGCCTGAGTAAGCGGGGCTGAGCACGGGAGGCCTCGTCGGAGGTCAGAACCTACCGCCACCGCCGCGGCGGAGGAAGGCAACTCAGAAGCTACATGTGTCATTGGATGCACCTCCCCGGTGTTCATCCAGCGACCCATACTCGGCCATGCCAGACCCTCCGCAAGAAGAAACAACCATACGATATTCACGATCGGGTGGTTCCTATGAAGCCACTTCGACGCCTTCTACAGCAGCAACAGCTGTCCGATCTCGTTGATCGGGTGGTAATTGGTCGTCCACATGTCAGCGCCGAAGTAGACTCGAGCCTTAGCACCAGATCTATAGGTTCGGGACTCCCGAACCATCTCTGAGCCACATCCGAATCTGAGTCGGGTACCGAAGCTATGCGAAGCACATCCGAGCCTGCATAGACACCCGAGCCTAACCTCACGTGTCTCTATCCCGTGACACTTGGAAAATTTGTAGGGATACCCTCGGAGCTTCTCAAAATTGCAGACAGGTCCAGATACCCACGTGTGTTTAAGGTATTTTGCACTCATACCCTTGTGGGTTCTAATAATTGCAAAAATACCCTCGCATGTGAGCGTAAATTACAGGAAGGCCCCACATTAATTTTATTTGCATTTTAGTCCTTCCAGGGACCTGTTTGTTATTTATTTTCATGTTTTTCTTGCATTTATGCCCCTGTTTTTATTCGTGCATATCTTGAGCATCTTAGCTTTGATTGAGTTGATTTCAGTGGCATTTCGAAGCTTGTTTAATTATCTTTTTAATGGCATTACTACTGTTCTATTATGGTACTTTTGATTTTATTATCTAAACCTAATTATCTAGTGTCATTTATTCAATGAATTTTGGTGCCATTGGATAGCTTGTAAATGGAAATAGCTTTATGACCCCTTTCTGAAATTGACCATCTTTTTATTGCTCATTGATTCTGTATAAATTGGGCATATTTGTAGTCTTTTAATTTTGCATTCCTTTTTAATGACGAAAAATATAAAAAAGTGCATTTTTCATGTTTATTTATGCATATTATCTATCTCCATGCATTCATTGACCTATGCATTGTTAATTCAATACTTAGTTCAAATATTAAGAGTCCAAATATACGCTTAATAGGCTCGTGTCCCTGAGTTCGACCTTGGGCTTGCCCAAGTAAAAATAAATCGATCGCTTTAAACTTTAATTCATACATTGTTTCAAAGTGATTTTTTGATTGACTCTATTTTACCCGGCTGCAACGAACACCGCTAATTATACATAATTAGAAGGGTAAAAATAGGGATCGTTAAATGGCACCATTGCCAGGGACATGACTCATCTTTTATCTTGTTTGGATTTTTATTTATTTAATTAAGTGTTTTCTATACATAGGTCAATTTTTCATGTTGTCTTGCATTATTAAAAAATTTTCGATTGATATCGAATCTTTGTTTTTGTGGCAGGGCCCTTGATATTCAAGGAGGTGAGGAGCAGGTGTTTCCACGCTGCGAGGAGCCTTCGAAGCAATTTTGGAGAGAAATCAAAGAAAAAAATGTCTTGCATTTTATTCCATTTCATGTAATAATCATCTTTACAACGGTCTTCGATCGAAAACTCACGCTTGTAAATGAACGAGTTATATGTGGTTGTGTGGGGATCTCCCCACTTGAGTGTCGACCTAGGACCAGGCACGGGACTCTTTGAGCTATTTTTGCATTCTTTTTTTTTACGTGTTTGATCGTAGGTAGGACACACAATTAATCGAGACACACGTAAGCATCACTTCACTAAGCCAAATTAAAAGATATTCTTCCCCTCTAATAGAAGCATGTTAGGTGCGGTTTTCCATCGACTTGCATACATTTGGATTTAGATTTTCAATCAGTCCGAGTTTTTCACGAATTTTTTCTAAGGCACTGCATGTTTTCTCGCTTAGTCCAGATCTTGATTTTTGTCGACTGCATGGCTTTTTCTTGACATCCCTTCCTGGCTTGATCACCTAGGTTAATGGAAAATGGGAATGAGCGGTAGATGATGATTTCTTGATTTATGTGCTCACCTTAAATAAGTGATAACCTTAAGAAAATAATTTGGGACTGATAATTGCAAGTCAACCTAAAATGGAGTAAAACTTTCATTTAGGAGAGTAACACCCTTGCTTACGTAGGATAAATTTTTCTTTGACATATTTCTTGATTCCTACATAAACTAAAATGTTTTTAATCGACAATAAAACCGACAAGATAATCAACCAACATTTGTTGGTTTCACGTGTGAGTTTGTGAAATCAAAGGGTTTTGCATGCTTGTTTGAGCCTTGGTTGCTCCGACACCTCCCCTAGGCCTTGGGAACTCCATTCATCTATGAAGATTCATCCGCTCATTTGTATATTCATCCGACTTCTTCGTTCATCTCAGGTCTCACCCAACATCAATTGTACATCTTTATACTTAGGCTACTATCAACCTAAGTATAGGGGGACATGAGTCCACGTGATTCTTTTCTTACTCATCTTTCCTTGCCTTGATACTTAGGTTATTTCTAACCTAAGTATAGGGGAATCCTCCTCAGTTCCCGTATATTTTTCTATACTTAAATGGATCTATGGCTTTATATCATCTAGTGCTATGAGGACATAGCAAAGTTTAAGTATAGGGGGGTATACCGTATATACCGTATTTATACGTTAGTTATATTTTGAAAAAGTTTGAAAAATTTAAAACTTTTTGGCTAAAGTATAATCTTTTTAAATAAGAGGACAAAATGTTTTCAAGATGTTTCTATATTGTGATACACTATTTTTTCAAGAAAAATATTTTTTAAAATGATTTGAAAAATGAGTTTCTCTTGTTTTGAAAAATCATTTTGAAAATGTTTGGAAAATCATTATCTGTGTGACATGGTGTTGAAAATTCTTTTCGACTTCAAGGAAAGTGAGTCTAACATGTGTTCTAACCTTTATTCAAAAATCCATAAAAATGAAAAAAAATTCAAAAAATCATTTAAGAGTCAAAAGTGACTACTAAACCCAAATAAGTAGCCGCGTTCAGTGAGGGTTTGCCCTTAGCAGAGTAGGTGGTTTAGAGGACATCGCGTAAGGCTCCGTACTCAAGCAACGGGCTCTGGCCTGTACTTACACCTATACTGGCTGAATGCAGATGCATCTACTCATTTGAGTTTAGGCAGTCATTTCATCTTTTAAAGTCTTCATAAAAAAATAAAATTTTGATGAAGGAGTTGGATTAAATCCCCTACATTTTTCACTTCCACTCAAGATCAGAAATGTTCGAGAATACTCGATTTATGAGGTCTTGAGATTTTTGGTTAACCAGCTTTAGCCATCAAGGTCTTAGACTTAAGCATCCACATTTTCCTTGGTTTCTAGATTTGCGTGCTATATTGCATGCTTAGTCCCCTACCTTAAGAATATGATCTGCACATCACATGCACGATTGCGGTTTTGATGAGATGAGTTGAAACTTCACTTGGGGGACTGGGATGAGGGATTCAAGTATGGACTTGATCTAATGATGCTCGAGGATGGGATAAAATCATTGAAGACTTCATGAAACCTGAGTGTCAGCATTTTAGCTAGTATGAGAACTTGATTCTTATACTAATCTCTTGATATTGACCTAAGTGCCAGGGTGTGAAAGTACATAAAAATGTTGATCAGTGTGCACCATCTATTGGTAAAAGCAGTGGAGCTAGCCAACAATATTGCAAATCATAGAAATATTATTATTGAAAGAAAAGCTCTCATTCCACAAAATCAAATATCATCAAAGAGCTTCCACCAATGGCGAGCGCTCCCAACCATTTCAATGTGTCCACTTTGACTACCATTATTAGGATCAGGAGTCGGGCTTGCACCAAAAAAAGGCTCTGCATCGTAAATGCTACAAGTCTAGGTGTAGAAGGTACGATACGTACTCAAAAAAGGAACACCCTGCAGACAGCCCCAACTTCTCTTGACGGACGCACTGATCAACACCAAAAAAATGCGTTGTGTAATAAGGCACTCGAGAAGATCCTTGTTCCAATGAGAGGGAGAGAAGAAATGACACAATCCTAAACCATCCATAAACTGACCTGCCATCTACACTTCTAAGTCTGACAACTAAAGAGACGGTGGACTTGACGCAATATTTGATTTATTCCCTAGTGTTGAGTATTGGGTACTTAGGAGAATTTCTTGGACCAGGACCTTGGGTGACGTTTTGACTTTAATCTCGTGAACGCAGTCAACACTTAAGTTCATATCCTTAGTTTATATGTATACAAGAGAGAGAGTCTGGAAAACTAGAGGAATTGGATGCCTCTTAATTAAGGAAGGGCTGAACTCTGAAATTTTGGATCTTTAAAATTGAGAGGACTTGAACAGATCAGATCTTGTATGCACATGCACAAGGGGGTTAATCTAGCTCATTCATTTTTTGTAATGCTCGGGGACGAGCATAGTTTAAGTATAGGGGGATAATGAAACCCAATTTCATGCTCTTAATTCGTAGATATTAACCCCCTAGCTTAGACCAAGAGTCAATAAAGATCAGATTAATTCTTGTAATTATCTGACCCCTTGAATAAATTAAAAATACAAAAAATAGAAAAATAAAATTCGTAGTATTTTTAATCTAAAAAATGCTCACAAAAATATTTCTACCTTTATTTAACCTCATCTCCGTTTTTGGTCAACATGAAACTTGTAGATCTCATCAAGATCTACTACTTTCATGTATGGAGTTTTTCTAAAATCGGCCTCCTTCTCCCTCTTATCTCAATATACTTCTCTGAATAATTTGATTAGGCCACATGGTGCTTTCTGGTTGTGCCACGCGGCCTGCTCCTTCACCTGCCACCTGCCCATATTTTCCACCATTAGATCACCTCCTTCCTCTTCAGATCTCCACCATTCTTCCTATATACGTTTCCAGCCGCCTGATCAAAGTCCAGATCAAATATGGACCGCTCACCAGCGCTTAATCCTCAACATGCCACGCATCATCCCCATAGCCGCCCGATCGTGGCCTAGATGCTTCCATCCCATCCGCATATCTCCGCTGCTATCCACAACCGCTCGATCGACAACCACATTTCATCACAGCCGTTCACATCCACCCGCACCCACTCTCGCCAAGTGGCACCTCTTACGCCCTTCGATCGCGCCACTCCGATCTAATCGCAACCGTTCCCTAGTGCTCGTCTCTCAACCGTTGCATCGTGAGATGCAACGGCCGAGGACCCTTCTCCTACCTCCCGCTACCTCCTCGCCCACATCGCCCACCTTGTGTAACCACTCCACCCTTTCCATTACCCCCACCTTCTCCATCATACTCACCGTCCTCGAACTATCCCACAATTGAGCCATGACGTCCACCATCCTCGTGGGAGTCCACGCCCTCCATAACTCCCTCCCCCTCGCTCCATAATCTCCATGCAAGTCATGTCGCCATGACATCGGAGCCACCACTTCCATCGTTAAATAAGCCATCTGCCCCATTCCACCTTTTTCCCACCTTTACAAGGGTGAGGCCCAGCCCTCCTCCACCTCACCGTGATAGGGGGAGGTGTGATGATCGAGCAACGACGACTTCGACCCCCGGTGAGACCCGTGGCTACGTTGCGGTGGCTCCGCCCCATTCGAGCTCTGAGGACATGCCACCCTTTACGTGCGAAGACCTTGAGCTTCTCCAAGAAGCTCACACCCATGCCATTTCGTCCGCTATATCCCCAGGTAAGACTTTGATTCTTCCTTGTATATTATTCGATATTCTCTGAATTAATTAGATCCCTCCTCATACTATCATAAGTCATCAATCATCCCTTTAGCTCCTTCGCACTTCCATCATCCATGCGCCATATTCCGATCACCCTTTCTCCTCCTTGCAAGCTCAATCCACTCCGAACCCCCTCCTCTGGGCTCACTGGAGAAGACAACCGTTCGCCTCATTCTCTGTCCCATCACGGCCCTTCGTCTCATTCCATCTCGCACCCACAATGTACACCGCATGCTTCGGCTACGATATTAACCCTGCATGTACTTCACACTTCAATAACCGGAGTATCATCGGAGATGGACTTGCGTAGCCCCGCCTCTTGTGTTCAGACCTGGCTGGCCTCTTCCAGGCTTACCGGCATTTCCCCATGGGTTCCAGCTTCCTCGATAACCTTCCAAGGTGTTCTGGGAAGCTTCACCGGGCCTTAGAAAGCGAGGCTGAGCACGGGAGGCCTCGTCGGAGGTCAGAACCCACTACCATCGCCGTGGTGGAGGAAGGCAACTCAGAAGCTACATGTGCTGTTGGATGCACCTACCCGTTGCTTGTCGAACAACCCACACTGGGCCACATCATACCCTCTGTAAGCAGCAGCAACCGTCCGATCTTTACGATCGGGTGGTTTCTATGAAGCCACATCGACGCATTCTACAGCAGCAGCAACCATCCGATCTCAATGATCAGGCAATAATTGGTCATCCACGTGTCAATGCTGAAGTAGACCCAAGCCTCAACACAAGATCTATAGGTTCGGGACTCTCGAACCATCTCCGAGCCACATCCGAAACTGAGTCATGTACCGAAGCTACGCCGAAGGACATTCAAGCCTGCAAAGACGCCCGAGCCTGACCTCACGTGTCTCTGTCACGTGACGCCTGGAAAATTTACAGGGATACCCCCGGTGCTTCTTAAAATTACAGATAGGTCCAGACACCACGTGCGCCTAGGGTATTTTACACTCATGCCCCTATGGGTTTCTAATAATTACCAAAATACACCCACATGTGGGTAAATTATAGGGAAGGCCCTTATTTATTTTATTTGCATCTTAGTCCTTCCTAGACCTATTTTTTCTTTATTTTCATGTTTTTCTTACATTTATGCCCCTGGTTTCATCCGTTCATATCTTGCGCATCCTAGCTCCGATTGAGTTGATTTCAGTGGCGTTTCGAAGCTTGTTTAATTATCTTTCTAAAGGCATCACTATTGTTCTATTATGGAACTTTTGATTTTATTATCTAAGCCTAATTATCTAGTGTCGTTTATTCAATGAATTTTGGTGCCATTGGGTAGCTTGTAAATGGAAATAGCTTTATGACCCCTTTCTGAAATTGACCATCTTTTTATTGCTCATTGATTCTATATAAATTGGGCATATTTGTAGTGTTTTAATTTTGCATTTATTTGCATGATTAAAAATAAAAATTGCATTGTTCATGTTTATTTGTCTATTTCCATGCATTCATTGACCTATGCATTGTTAATTCAACACTTAGTTCAAATATTAAGAGTCCAAATATATGCTTAAGAGGCTCGTGTCCCTGAGTTCGACCTTGGGCTTATCGAAGTAAAAATAAATCGATCGCTTTGACCTTTAAGTCATACATTATTTCGATGCGATTTTTGATTGGCTCTATTTTACCTAGCTGCAACGAACACTACTAATATACATAATTAGAAGGGTAAAAAAAATAGGGATCGCCAGTCACATGAATCAAGCAAATAGGGAAATGCAATTTTCAAAACTAAAGATTCAATTCATAACACCAGCAAAGTTTAAGGTGGGAACTATAAATGACCCAGAAAACTCGTACACGTGCTGATGAATCTCCATTTCATCACCTTTATTCTATCATTTTGGCCTTAAAAACCCCAGCAAATGCATGTAAATAGCATTAATTTGTATATAATAGCATTCATTATTTATTGTATTTACTGTACATAGAATAAGGTTTTTAATGCCAAAATTATAGAATAAAGAGAAGAAAAGAAAAAGGAATAAAATATTGCAAATATTTTATGACCCTAACCCCAAGACCAAGGCCAGCATGGAATTGGTCGACAAGGAATAAAGTAGGGGGAGATAAGGGCCGATATACAATAAATACCTCATTTATTTATTCAACCATTTATGCATTTTTTGACACCTATTTTATACATAATTATTTAGTCCTCAAATAAAGAAACTTTGTACATGAAAGTTGTAGATAATAATGTAAATAAAAATACAAAATTTAGTTTATATAAAAACAAGACTCAGTGTACATTTTATACACAAAATAAAAAGCAAAAATCTCAACTTCACAGACCCATATCTTGCAAATAAAAACTCCAAATCACCCAAACTCACCTTTAATTGTACATAGCATTTCATGAACTATTTTATAAAAATAGTTTCATAATTTTTAGAGTCCATCTGTGGAAGTTAGGTTTTTGACCCTCATTGTATATAGTACCCGATTAAAATATTCATTTTATTCAATAGTTATTATTCCTACAAATTCATATTTTTAGAATCTTGCAAATAATGTATATAATACTTATACATATTGATATTAAAAGAAAACCAAAATAATTTGTAAAATAAAATAAGTCTATGTACCACATAGACAAAATACCTATACCACTTATATGTAAAAGGGGATTTTATTCCTTTATTATTTATTCATCCACATTTTTTTATAATGTTGTAAATATTACATAAAACATATTAAAAATACAAATCTAAAAGAAAAATAAAGAAAATTCACTAAATAAATAAGATGTATATAATCTATAGGTAAAATACCTATAAGTATACTTACTTATACATATACATATTTATTTGAAAATGTAAATGAATACATAAAAATCAAACAAAAATACCCTTATACTCATAAAAATAAGTTATAAATTCATAAAATAAGAAAATAAAATAATAAAATAAAAGAAACAAATTAAAAATAAAATACACAAAAACACATGTAAATACATACATATACACATTATTTTAATAAAACCATAATAAAAATAATCCAAAAAAATAAATAAAAATCATAAATAAAGACTACATGAAATAATACACATTTTTTATTTTATAGGAAAAAAAATAATAAAATCATTTACTATGCCAAATAATTCAATTTCGCGAAATATTCCCTATTCTGTCTTGTAGCGGGCTGAGGTGGACCAACCCAGTCCCTCCGCGCGTTGACCCCGGTCAACTGGACCTCCAGGCGTCTGACTTCACGCAACCTGTCTTTTCCCCGATTTCCGCCATTTTTCCCGCCTGGCTCAGTGAACCATCGCACTCGCTTCCTTCACAAGATTTGTCCTCTGATCATCCATGATGCCCGCCAAGATCATAGATCAATCTGATACTCACTGGTTTAATCAATAATCGCCGGTCAATAAGGCCACTCGTCAATGTCTATAAATAAAAAGCTCCGCCTTCCTCCTCGAATTTGGCCAACTTCGTTTCCCCTAAAAGCCTTGATTCGCTGCCTGGATGAACCCTTGTGACAGGAGGAGTTTCCCAGCAGCTTGGATCGGCCGGAGGAGGAAGCAAATTTTGTCGCGGCGGAGCTCCGGCGTCCGCCCTGCTCCCTGGAGGCCCCCAGGTATAAGAGCTGTTCTTTCTTGCTTAGTAGTTAGGTTTTAGTATTAGCTTTTAATTCCAGTCCTTAGGTTAGCATTTAGATGATTAGTTTAGGCCAAAATCAGAAATTCGAAGTTCGCCGGAGCTGAGCTCCGGCGACTTCCCCACTGTGATCCTATCTGTCTCCGACCGCCTAAATCGCCTCATCTCCATCCCCTTCGAGTTCTCCATCAAATGCACACACTTGATCAACCCAAGACCCCAGGTCTTGGCGAATCGGAGCTCCTCCTCCGCCCTTCGTCGGAGCTCCTCCGTTCCACCTCATTTTGCTGCACAGCTTCAACCTTTTTGGTCGAGGAGCATCCCCTCGAGCCATGCTATCTTCCTGTGCAGGTCTGGTGCGCAAATAAGCACCCTGAGGCGAAATCAAGTCACGCCGGAGGTACCTGGAGCCCCACTTCTTCTCCGACCTCGCGAGGGTGCTCCAGTGTACCTCTGGTCGATCCAACACCTCCGGACGACAGAGGAACCTTCCAGGAAGCTTTTGGGACACCGTGGAGCAGTGATGGACGGCGGAGGTGCGAGATCCAGCCGGGAGAAGCTCGCTCAGGCGAGCGTTCTTCCTTGTTCTTCTATGCGCCCTCTCCGCCGTTGGATGAAGATGAAGGTCCCAGATTAGAAGGGAGCCGTTGGATGGAGCCCCGCAGCAACCGTCAGATCACCTCAAGTGATCTAATCTCAGCCCTCCATCGGCGAAGCGGTATCGGCTCACGTGGAGGCGCCGCGTGGCAAGTGAGCGAAGATCAGCCGTTGGATGAAGCGCCTGAGGGGGTAAACTTCACATACACCCCCCCGCCTTTTTGTAATTAATATTTGATTCCAAAAATAAAATGTCACGTTGTAAATAACTTGTATAATTTGCAGTTTGATCCCTTAGCTTAATTTTATTTGCAGATGGGTCCCTCTGCGCCTCACGTGTAGTCCCACGTGAGGCACAGGAGTTTTGCACATAACCCCTGCCGGGTTTTGATAATTGTAAAATGGCCTGTAAAATAAAAAGAAATGTTTATTTGTACTGTGATATTTGCATGGACACCCCGAACAAATGTTATAATTGCAAAAATGCCCCTGCCAGGCCATATATTTTGGGATGCTTTGTCTATTTATTTTGTGCTCTATATTTCTTTGAAAAATTTTGAAAAAATAGGCATATGCTCCTGTTAGGGTACCCTTGCTTGCTATATTTTTAGATTTGAATTTTGTTGCATTTTGGTATTTATTAAAAATCAAAAACATGCATTTTCTTCACTGTCTAATTTATAAAATACAAAAAAAATCATCAAATGTTTGTGAAAAATTCCAAAAAAATCTATATAGTATAATTATATACATATTGAGTCCAGAAAATGAAAAACCCTAAAAAAGTGAAAAAGAAAAGAAATAAAAATCATAAAACCTCAAAATCAACATAAAAATTAGAAAAACTCTTTAAAAACCCCAAAAATACATTTCTCTCTTTTATAATTATCTATATATTATTATTAATATGTGAAAATTAATTTGGGCAATTTTGGGCATTATTTGATATTTTTAAAACCCAAATTATATACGGCTATTTATTTAGTCCTATATTGTGGACATTTTTGAATTGAAAAATACATAAAAATTAGAAATATAAAAAAAAAAAAATAAAATAAAAAAAAAGAGATCTTGTAGATACTATATTTTGCATAAATACATATATATGGATCTATGTACTCTATATATCTTTTTCTCCTCACACCTATCTCTATATATATCTATATCCCTATACCTATATTATATATTCTATGTATATCTATGTCCCTATATAGATAATATATATAAAAAAAGAAAATGTAAAAAAATATATATATAAAAATATGAAAACAAAATAAAAATCATAAAAACAAAAAAAATAAAATACAAAAATATAAAATTAAAAACCCACATAAAAACAAACTTCACACATGGATGACTTGGTGATACCTCTAGGCTACGCATTTTGTATTGCTCTCTGTGGTTCGACCTCTACATGCTTGTTACTATACATTTTGTTGTAGAGTAATAAAAATTAATTCACATTTATTTTTTTTGGGACTTAATTGATACATTCTTGCTTTGTGGGTTAATTGTTGATTGACTCCAGGATTTGGTTGGTCGACACTACGACTGTGCTCCCGCCTTGTGTGGAACACAAGACCGGTCGGTTCTGGGGCCCATCAAATGGCGCCGTTGCCGGGGAGCAATGAGCATAGCCTACGATATTTTTGTCATTCTTGTGTGCATTTTTGATTCATAACTGATGATATTTTGTGAGCAGCTATTTTATTGCCATTAATCACGGTGCTTCATTGATCCATTTCTTGTGATTATCTTTATGTGCTCTATGATTGATTGATTCAAGCTATTCTAATACACTCTTTTTGTGACTTTAATGCGAGGGTCCGCCACGCAAGGATGGCTTCTTAGGAGGCCAATGCAGCCAAGCTTGGAGGAGGATGGTCTTCCCTTCGCATGACCATCAGGAGAGAGTATCAAGGAAGCAAGGAGATGTGGATTAGATAGGCTTAGAACACTTAGGATTATCTCTGTAATTTTTGGTGAGAGAGAGACAATTTTGGCATGTAATAATTAACAGGACTCTACTCTTCACAATGAGGTCCAGTGCCCGGGTGTCTGTTCACCTGGGGGCCTCATCGTTGTTTTCCGTGATTTCTACCGCCTTCTTTCCTTTGTTTTCCGCTGTTTTGTGCTTTTCGCCTTTATTTTACTTTGTTTTGTGTGCTTGGAGCCCCTAGATATAGGTTGCTTGACTCGGTAGCTAGGTCCAAACATTAATAAGAATGCATGTTCCTATAGTCCACTTCGTATGGATCTAGTCAAACTTAAACAGCTAAGTCATTTATCTCTTAACCCACGTGCCGCGAGCGAGCCCCATCAAGCGCTACTCCTAAACTCGAGTGTGTCGAGAAGAGGAGGGGTGAGCCAAGACCGGACCCTAGGGTTAAAGATAAATGATCAGCTTATGGTTCTTCACGTTAATAGCAGCTAATGTTTAGGGCGATTTTGACGAATGCACACCGCCATGTAGATAGGTTTAAAAATTCTGTTTTGCATACCACATGGAGAGAGCTGGGATGCACTGTAAGTCTTCTAACTCAGCATGCATCATTCGGTTCAATGGTGAGATTTCCATCATGGAACCACTTGCACGGCTTTTTCCGCTATCTCCCTCTGATTTTGAGCACCTAGGACTTAAATGAAAACCTACAAAAACGTTAGGCGCTGGTATGAAAATAGATCCAAAAAAAAGTGAAAACCCAAAAATTAAAACAAGGGGACTGCTAAATAAACTTTGACCTTAATTAAAATCTGTAATGGACTATCCTTGTACCGGGTTCATAAAGCCCTCATTGTTTTCAGGTACTTTGGAGGGGGACCAAAACCCTACTCCCTTGAGCGAGTGCGACCCCTAAGGATTAGAGCCCAAAAACCCAGTCTGCAACTGCCTTGTGTATCGCCTGGATTTCCGAAGTAATGGCGCTTCTATCGTACGTAGGCGAGTAGGACTTGGTCACCAATGGTGACTCTCTGTTGTGAGAGCATCGACCCTGTCCGAAGTATTGAGCATAGGCCACGCCTTCACGGGGGTGTCTGTCTCATCGTCCTGCTTCCGAGTAGGTTCTTGCACGCTCACGGGTGATTCCGTTGCGAGCGAGAACCGAAGTATTGGTTTCGCCTATCGGCTTCCTCTCTCTTTTCTTTGGCTGAGTAGGGATCCAGGAAGGGTTACAAGGACTCCAAAAAGTACAGACTACAGGTTACACAGGAGGAGGACAAGTACGGGATACTCTTCCGGCAGTACTCTCTCTCCTTTAGGGTAGCGTACTAAGGACTTGTTATAAGAAATGCCTGAAAAATCACAACTCTAAAAATGAAAAGATAATAAATAGCCGAGCTTTCACGGCTTCACATGGCGTGAGTTGGTGAACCCGATTTTGTCTTGTGTTTGTATGGATCTAGATTAAGGTTCAAAGATCAAAGTCCCGCGCCTTTGCGCCAATTCTGTTATGTCTTCCTTTGACCACCCCGCTCAACCGAGCCTTTCTACTGTTTTACACTCCTTTTTGTTCCTCGTTGACCATCGTATCGTTCTTCCAAAATCCGATATTCTCTTGTGCTCCGTGAAGTTGATCCATGGATGGTTTCGTCGGGACCATGCCGACACCTACATCGATTCCATGGACTCACCTTCGCCAATAATTTCGAGGCGATTCCCGAGAACTGATCCGGAATTTGCGGATCGGACTCCAGACTCCTCGTTTTCTACCTTTCTCTTGGCCACCCAATAAACTGGGATCACTTTTGTCCCACTACCGCCGTTGTGAATGGGAGTCGATTACAGTCTACATCATTTTTTCATTCACAACACGCTGGGGTTGACTTGAACTCCAGCCTCATCACGACAGCTGAGTATTTATGGCAAGTGATCTGATTCGGACCGTCTCATTATGCAGATAGAAGCCAGTGCGAGCCCTGGAGACTACTCCGGAGTTCATTTCGTCCGATTCAGACCCTGACATGGCGCCAGGAGGAAAGGGCAAGGGTCAGCAGCCACCCACACCAGAGGGACAGGCGCCAGATCAGAATCAGGTCAATGCACAATTACTGGCATCTATCCAGGCCATCCAACAGCAGCTGACCGAACAGGCCCTCACTCAGACAGCTTTTCAGGATATGTTGAATGATATGATGAACCATGACGACGGAGGAGGAGGCCGAGGCAGAGGAGGCAGGGGAGGAGGAGGTGGAGGAGGAGACGGTGGTGATGACCCCAATGATGATCCTGAACTCCCACCACCGACGAAACCGACCCTCAAGGAAACATACAATCCGGGAGACAGCCAGATGACCGAGTGGATTCTCATCCCACCGGTACACGCTCACTTCGAGCTGAAACCCCAATTCATAGCCCTTCTCCCTGCATTCCATGGCAACACCAATGAAGAGCCATACATTCACCTGCAGCAATTCTCCCGCATTTGCCGCACCACTCACTATCCCAATGTCCCTCTAGACATTGTCAAGATGACGGCTTTCCCCTTCAGTCTACAGGATAAGGCCCTTTATTGGGTCAATCATATGGGGAAGGTTGTGACGACCTGGGAGGAGCTAAAGTCCGCCTTCTTGCACAAGTATTACCCTCTGGGTCGACTCAACCAGATGCGGGCCCGTATCAGTAATTTCTCCCAAGGACCCCATGAGTCGATACATGAAGCATGGGAGAGATTCACTGATCTGCAGGAGAAGTGCCCCCATCATGATATTCCGAAGACCAGCTTGGTTCAGCATTTCTTTGGGGGACTGAACATTGAAAGTCAAAGGCTCGTGGACGCAGCGTGTGGGGGCTCCCATTTCAACAAGGACGAAGATGTTGTCTGGCAAATTTTCGAAGAAATGGCCGAGGGAGAGGCCGCCCTCTCTTCATCCAAGGCTTATCAGAAGCAACCCCAGATCCTTCAAAAGCAAGTGCACATGGCAGCATCTAAGGAATCAGAGAGAGATGAAAGCTCCAACCTCAGCATCATCGGGGGGCATCTCTCTAAAGTTGACATTATCGAGAAGCGATCAAAAGATCTCGAAAAACTCGCCTTAATAGAGAAGAGGACCCAGAGTTTGGACAAACTGGATCACATCACCAAGCAGCTAGAACTGCTGGTAGGTACCATCAATTCTGTTCAGTCGGCAGCACCGCTCGAAGCTCCAGCTGAGAGAAAAGACGAGCAACCACCGCTACACCAGCCTCAGCCAAGCCAGCAACCACCGACAGTTCAGCACGTGTACTACGTGCAGGCACCTGATCAGAGCCAGCCACAACAGCAGATGGTTGTGTACCAACCAGAGTTTATCTCAGACACCGATTCAGTGTTCCCGCCACCACCCCTGGTCCAGGAAGTTAATGGGGTTTGGACTAATGATGCACAGCCGACCCGTCCTCAGGGACAACTCCAGGGTCAGCCATTTGCCAACCGGCAGTACCACCAACCTCAGGGTGGTCGTTTTGGGCACCCCTCTCAGCAACACCAGCAGCCTCCTCAATTCGCACATCAATGGAGGCAGAATTTTCCGTATCAGCAGCAGCAACAGCATCGCCATCCGCAGCCGTATCACCAATACACGGCTGCTCAGCCTCAATCATACCAGCAGTATCCATCTCCGCCCTACCAACAACTTCAACTTCCTGCGCCACCACAGCAACACCATCAGCAGCCTCCCCATCCATCTAACCAACAACAGCGGGGTATGCACGCTGCATCTTCTGATGTGCCCCCAGCTAATCCCACCATGGAATGTCTAGCTCAGCTTGTCCAAGGGCTAGCGGAGATGACCAAGCGGCTTGATGACCTGACCGCCACTCGCACTACCATTCCGGCGCAGGTCGAAGCAAACCCCAACAATTTCAAGAAGAAGGAGCAGGTAGAATGTGATGTCCAGTCCGCGTGTGATAATGATATTACTGTTTTTTCTAATGCTGTTACTCTCAGGAGCGGTAGGGCCTTGCCTCCGCCTGCTACCAGATATGGGGTGAATAAAGAAACAGGTGGATCGTCATCTTCCGCATCAGCCGTGCCAGCTCCAGGGGCGGGTGAGGAGGAAGAGGAAGGAGAAGCCAGTCCAGCCGTCGTGCATTGCCAGAAGCAATTCCAGCCAAAAATACAAAAAAATACGCAAAAACAAAAACACCAAAAAGAAGCCTGTAGCAGAAGTGAAGCCGCGCCAGCCTTGGAGGAGCCGCCAGCAGCAGCCGATCCTGTGCCAGCCGATGGAGCCAATGCTACCCTTTTTGATCGCCCAACAGCACCAGCAGAGTTAGATCCAGCTTGTACGCCTTTTTGTAGTCCGGATGTACAACATTCTGTGGGCGATAATCTTGATGTAAATAAGAACTCTAATTTCCCTGCCAGTAATGTGAATATTCCTTTTCCTCATGCAATACAAAAATCCAAAAAAATGGCAAAAAGAAAAACTGCATTGTCTGATCCTGGTGTTGTAGATATTTTGGATAAATTGACTGTTGAGATTCCCTTGTTAAAGGCCGTGGAATACATGCCAGCTGTGAAGAAAGGATTGAAAGAGGCATGTACTAACAGGCGTCGCCCAGCGCAAGACAACAGACGCCGAGAGGTAGAAAAACACGTTCTGTCCATGGCCACAGTTGCAGCTATCACCAACCTCCCCCAGAAAAAGCAAGACTCAGGTGCACCTCTGATCAGTTGTGTGATCTTCGATCAGGTCTTCGAGCGTACTCTTCTTGACAGTGGCTCTTCCATCAACCTTCTGCCCTCGTCCATAATGCAAGAATTCGGGCTGGGACCGCTCAAGCAGACACGAATGATCCTTCAGTTCGCTGACCGATCCGTTAAGCGGCCCCGCGGTTTGTTGGAAGATGTGATAGTTACCGTGCAGGATATGAAATTCCCAGCTGACTTTGTAGTCCTTGATATGGACTCTCCTGCACCACTGCTCCAGACTCCTATCATCCTCGGCAGACCATTTCTCCGTACTTCAGGCGCCGTGGTTGACTACGGGTCTGGAAAGATCACCTTCAGCTCGAAGACCCAGCGAATCACCATCAACATGAACAAGGAGCAGAACGCCACAATTGATGAGAGTCAAGCAGCATCAGATGCAGACTGTGAGTTTATTGCAGAGATCAGAGATTCAGAGTTATCATTGGACGATCCATGGACCCGAGAAATCCTCACTCTTGAGGAGGACTTGGAAAGCACGGTCAGCATATGCTCCGATGATTTGTGGGAGACAGATTCTCAGATGCAGGCGCATCTTCTTCAGCATTCACTCCAGACCGAACATAATCAGCTCACCGCAGAACCGTTCGGTACATCACTGGGATCTCAACAGGATGGTAACAGTCTCAAAATACATTCCACCACCAGCATGGTATCAGAAGTGACCGGTAAAGGGGACAGACCGAAACCAGAACTCAAGCCACTTCCTGCAGGCCTGAAGTATGCTTTCCTTACGGGTGAAGAACACAGGTATCCAGTCATCATCAGCAGCAGGCTGAATCTGGATCAAGAATCTCGACTTCTCGAGATTCTAGAAAAGAACCGCCAGGCACTTGGTTGGAGCGTATCAGACCTCCGAGGGATAAATCCGGCTCTGTGCTCACACCATATCTATTTAGAAGACGATGCCAAGCCGTCCCGTGAATTCCAGAGAAGGCTAAACCCTAACCTTCGGGACGTGGTCATGAAGGAAATCACCAAGTGGTGTGATGCAGGCTTCATTTATCCCATCTCCGATTCAAAGTGGGTAAGCCCCCTGCATGTAGTTCCCAAGAAATCCGGGCTTACTGTGGTCACAAATGAAAAAGGAGAGGAGATTTCAACTCGGGTACCGACATCCTGGCGGGTGTGTGTTGACTACCGCCGCCTAAATGCAGCAACCAAGAAGGACCACTTTCCCTTGCCATTTATTGATCAAGTCTTGGAGAGATTAGCAGGCGAGGAGTTCTTCTGCTTCCTGGACGGGTACTCCGGGTACAACCAAGTGGCGATCGCCCCTGAGGATCAAGAGAAGACTACCTTCACTTGCCCGTTCGGCACCTACGCCTTCAAGAGGATGCCCTTTGGATTATGCAATGCACCCGCAACCTTCCAAAGATGCATGCTAGCAGTCTTCGCCGAAATGGTAGGCAGTTTTCTCGAGGTGTTCATGGATGATTTCTCCGTCTATGGTGATAGTTTCGAGTCTTGCCTCGAGCACCTAGACAGAGTGCTTCAGAAATGCCGGGAAGTCAACTTAGTGCTCTCATGGGAAAAGAGCCACTTTATGGTCACAGAGGGTATTGTGTTGGGCCATGTCGTTTCCAAACGTGGCATGGAAGTCGACCCAGCCAAGGTGGATGTCATTTCAAACCTGCAGCCACCTCAGTCAGTAAAGAATGTGAGGTCATTCCTGGGGCATGTGGGATTTTACAGACGATTTATCAAGGACTTCAGCCACATTGCCCGACCTCTGACAGAACTTTTGTGCAAGGAGAAAGAACTTATTGTTGATCAGCCAGTCCTCCTTGCCTTCAATCAATTGAAGGAGCTCATCACTCAGGCTCCAATCTTACAGCCTCCAGACTGGACTCTTCCATTTGAAATAATGACCGATGCGTCAGATTTTGCCGTCGGAGCTGTCCTAGGGCAGAGGAAAGATAAGGCGCCCTATGCCATTCACTATGCCAGCAGAACGTTAGATGAAGCTCAAAGAAATTATACAGTAACAGAGAAAGAACTGCTGGCCGTGGTTTTCGCCTTAGAGAAGTTCAGATCCTATCTGTTGGGGTCAAAGGTCACAATTTTCACAGACCACTCTGCTATTCGGTACCTACAGCAGAAGAAGGATGCCAAGCCCAGACTGATTCGTTGGATCCTTCTCCTCCAGGAATTCGATCTGGAAATTAAGGACAAACCTGGAGTTCAGAACGTGGTAGCAGATCACCTCTCCAGAATAGAGCAGCATGACTCTCCTTTGAGCAACGCACCTATCACAGAGACCTTCCCTGACGAAGCTATCTTAGCCGTGGATGCTCTCCCTTGGTATGCTGACATCGTAAATTACCTCGCCTCTAGGGTAATACCTTCGGATTGGACGAAGAATCAGAAGAACAAATTCATGTCGACCATCCGCTTTTACCAGTGGGAAGATCCCCTTCTATTCAGGGAAGGAGCAGATTGTATTTGGCGCAGATGCATTCCTCAGACGGAGCAATCTAGTGTCCTCGAGCATTGTCATTCACTCGAATCTGGTGGGCACCATTCTGGAGATCGTACGGCAGCAAAAGTATTGCAGTGTGGCCTCTGGTGGCCCACTTTATTTAAGGATGCAGCAGAATTTGTTAAAAGATGTCTTGATTGTCAGCGACTGAAAGGAACACTCACTGCCAAAGACTCAATGCCTCTGAAAATCATTCAGATAGCAGATGTTTTCGATGCATGGGGCATTGACTTCATGGGACCTTTCCCTAACAGTCAAGGTTTTGAGCACATCCTTCTTGCCGTAGATTACGTGAGTCGTTGGGTTGAAGCTATCCCCGCTCGAGCCGCCGACAGCAAAACAGTTTGCCAGTTTCTGAAGAAGAACATCATTTCGCGGTTTGGGATACCGAAGATTCTCATATCCGACGGGGGTAGTCATTTCATCAACAAAGAGGTCAAGAAGTTAACGAAGGAGTACGGCATCAATCACCGCGTCGCATCTCCTTATCATCCGCAGACCAATGGCATGGCGGAGTTATCCAATAGAGAGATCAAGACCATATTGCAGAAACTTGTTAGGCCAAACAGAAAAGACTGGTCTCAACTCTTGGACTCAGCTCTTTGGGCTTACCGTACGGCCTACAAGTCTCCCTTGGGCATGTCGCCCTACCGTCTTGTATATGGAAAACCATGTCATCTGCCCGTGGAATTAATTCACAAATCCCTTTGGGCAATTAGTAATTGTAACTTGGACTCACGAAAAGGTGGTCAGAAGAGAAAGGACGATCTGAACAGGCTCTTGGAATTCCGAGACTGCGCATACGATAACACCTTGATGTACAAAGAGAAGGTGAAACGCTGGCATGACCGGCACATCAGACGAAAAACCTTCGATGTTGGGCAGAAAGTGTGGTTGTTTGATGCAAAGTTGCGGATATTCCCAGGTAAATTAAAAAGTAAGTGGACAGGGCCATTTCGAGTATGTGAAGTGCGTGACAATGGAAGCATTGCTATATCAGAATTGTTCCCTGACGCACAGCCCTTCGTCGTCAACGGCCAACTACTAAAGCCTTACTTGGAACCAGATTCATTCTTGGCCGTCGTTGACTCTATTCAGTTAGTGCACCCCGAGGATATCTCTACACCTCCTGCAGCACCAAAAGATTCAGACGATGTACTCCAACCATTATTGCTCTGATTTTCTTCTTTTCTTCTTTTCTTCTTTTCCTTATCTATTTTCTTCTTCTATCTACAAGGTGCCGCCTTTGTAGACAGTTTTCTATACTTCGGACGTAATTGGTCCTAAGTATAGGGGGGTGAGCACCTAGGGTTCTTGATTTCTGTTCGATCCTCTCCATCGTCTCCTCTTCTTGTCTATACTTAGGAGTATCTTACCCTAAGTATAGGGGGAGACAATCTGAGTACGATCAGTGTATTCTCACCCTTGACCCTCCCCGCTTTTTGTACACCTGCTATACTTCGGATTATTTGATCCTTAGTATAGGGGGGACGGTCAACTTCTAATTCATTCATTTCATTCGTATTTATTCTTTAGATCTGCCTATACGCAGTACGAGTTATGTCTTTGCTTTTCCTTCCGATCTATGAGGACATAGCTCAAGCTAAGTATAGGGGGGGTCGTATATACTGTGTATATACTAAAAGCCATAACTCATACTGAAAAATAAAATATCACTACAACAACAAAATAAAATGTAAAAAGTAGCTTTATAATAATAAAAGATAATTGTGAGTTCCTCAAACTCATTGTAATTATACTGACTAGTAAGTCAGAAAAGTGTTCTACGAAACTTTCTCCTTTGAAAAATCTTGTGAAATTTGTTTAAAAATAGCGTAAACAAGTATTCAACGACTGAAAAAAAAATTAGTTTGTATGTAAAACCTATTTTCTTTGAGTGAAAGCAAAATGTGTGAAAATTAGTGTGCAAATGATTGTGAAAAGTTGATTGTCAAAGGTGTTTTGGAAAATCTATCTATGTTGTGTAAAACATTTGTAAAAGGATTTTCAAATGCGTGTACATATTGCAAAATTATTTCGGACTAGAGTTTTCAAAAACCCTTGTGAAAATGATTCTCGAAGTGAGTCTGAGGAATCCACACAAAAATCTTTCATTTGTAAATAAGGAATAAGCCAAATAAAGTTTATAAGAACAGAACCATACTATACGTCAAAGACAATTTTTCTTCTTTTGTACCTACTGATTAATAAATCAGATACCTATACAGTATGATTTGAAAAATAGTGTGACCAGTTTTGGAAAATTTGATGTGAAATGATTTCAAATGCGTGAAACGGTGTTGATTGCAAAATTTTTCCTTGTGTGCATAAAAAGGATTTGAAAAACCTATGTGCAAATGTTTTGAAAAATGCTTGTCAAAATTATTGTGAAAATTGTATATATCTACATATAGTGTGAAAAATCTTTGCAAAAATAGTTTTCAAATGTGTGTAAAGGATTGCAAAAATTATCGTGTACTATAGTTTGCAAAATTATTTTCAAAAAGCTAATAAGAACACCATTACAGATGATAGTAAATCAGAAACAAGATACATACAATTCTTTCTATACATACCCAAATAAAGTCTTTCATTCATATCTGTAAAGTCGCTAAAAATTTTTCTAAATTTTGAAAACAAAGCAGCACGCCTGTGTAAATAAATGTACATACTCTTTAAACATTTTCAGTTCGTACTTCCTGTGCAGAGATTCTTTTTGTAAAAACATTCTTTGATCCTTCCAAATTTTTGTGAAAAATTGCATCATTCATTACACATAGCATAAGCATACCATTCATATTCTTTTTGAGTGAAGCTTGATGATTGAATCAGTCTAATAAAGTCTCAGAGTGGAGCTCGGTTGGACCTTACTGCACTTAACTGCACTGGAACCTTATGGGAACTAGGTTTAAGGTACTTCAGGTCCAGTCAGACTTAATTCTTTGAGAAAGCAGGGCTGGGTTCAAGACACCTCAGTGGACTAACTAGAACTTTTCGAAACACACGCATGGCTCTTGTCGGCCGTGACCTAATTTGGACACCTGCACCTTTCACATAGCTCTCCATGGATGAGGTGGTGAGGAGGCAGTTTCCTTTGGCTTGGGGTAGCATATGAGGGTAGTACTTCTAGGCGGAACCTCTCTTCTTCTTATAGTGAAGGAAGTGCACCTCAACTTGGTCTAGTGGTGATGAAGGCTAAAGACAGAAGCCGTGGGTTGCAATAAAGCTTCAAAAGAGGGATAGTCTACTGGCTCAAGAGGAAATTTCTTGTATATATGCTGCACCATGTAGATATGTTGTACAGATGCAATTGAAAAAAAAAAAAATTTGCAAAAAGGAACTCCAAAAAAGTGGTGGGTCGGATTGAAAATTTAATAACCCCACCGGAGTGTATATAGTTCAATAAAGCAAAAGCTTATGGTATCCATGTTTCATCTCATGAAGCTTGCAGTGGGAGACTCGACTACACTGGCTGAGCTTCCAAAAGTCTATACTTCTTCCCCCTCTTCTTGAGCCGGTTGCACTTGAACTTAGAAGGGAATACCCCGCTTCTCGAGGAAAGAGTTGCTAGACCGAGGCATTAGAGTTACCAGGATGGGGGAGGTTGTTTCTTTGCCACTTCTGAGGTGGGGAGCCACTATCACTTACACTGTACAAGTCAGCTCCATAGTCATAAGAGTTTGCGTATGACGTCGACTAGTTTTGACCCGGCTATTGAGGTGGGTTGAACCGAGTTCTGTGATTACCGAAGGCTGTTGTACTTTAGAACTGGTTCCCCACTAGGTTCCACACACCTTCACACCCAAGGTCTAACAGGAGCTCCAAATTCAGATTTCGTAAGGACATGCATGGCACTGAAAGCACCCCAATTCACTCTATCTTTCTTGCATTTTCCTTTTTCTTTTCTTTATTTATTTTTGTACTTATTGCATAAGTATTTGCTAGGGACTAGCAAAGGCAAGTAGAGGGGGGTGATGAATCTCCATTTCATCACCTTTATTCTATCATTTTGGCCTTAAAAACCCCAGCAAATGCATGTAAATAGCATTAATTTGTATATAATAGCATTCATTATTTATTGTATTTACTGTACATAGAATAAGGTTTTTAATGCCAAAATTATAGAATAAAGAGAAGAAAAGAAAAAGGAATAAAATATTGCAAATATTTTATGACCCTAACCCCAAGACCAAGGCCAGCATGGAATTGGTCGACAAGGAATAAAGTAGGGGGAGATAAGGGCCGATATACAATAAATACCTCATTTATTTATTCAACCATTTATGCATTTTTGACACCTATTTTATACATAATTATTTAGTCCTCAAATAAAGAAACTTTGTACATGAAAGTTGTAGATAATAATGTAAATAAAAATACAAAATTTAGTTTATATAAAAACAAGACTCAGTGTACATTTTATACACAAAATAAAAAGCAAAAATCTCAACTTCACAGACCCATATCTTGCAAATAAAAACTCCAAATCACCCAAACTCACCTTTAATTGTACATAGCATTTCATGAACTATTTTATAAAAATAGTTTCATAATTTTTAGAGTCCATCTGTGGAAGTTAGGTTTTTGACCCTCATTGTATATAGTACCCGATTAAAATATTCATTTTATTCAATAGTTATTATTCCTACAAATTCATATTTTTAGAATCTTGCAAATAATGTATATAATACTTATACATATTGATATTAAAAGAAAACCAAAAATAATTTGTAAAATAAAATAAGTCTATGTACCACATAGACAAAATACCTATACCACTTATATGTAAAAGGGGATTTTATTCCTTTATTATTTATTCATCCACATTTTTTTATAATGTTGTAAATATTACATAAAACATATTAAAAATACAAATCTAAAAGAAAAATAAAGAAAATTCACTAAATAAATAAGATGTATATAATCTATAGGTAAAATACCTATAAGTATACTTACTTATACATATACATATTTATTTGAAAATGTAAATGAATACATAAAAATCAAACAAAAATACCCTTATACTCATAAAAATAAGTTATAAATTCATAAAATAAGAAAATAAAATAATAAAATAAAAGAAACAAATTAAAAATAAAATACACAAAAACACATGTAAATACATACATATACACATTATTTTAATAAAACCATAATAAAATAATCCAAAAAAATAAATAAAAATCATAAATAAAGACTACATGAAATAATACACATTTTTTATTTTATAGGAAAAAAATAATAAAATCATTTACTATGCCAAATAATTCAATTTCGCGAAATATTCCCTATTCTGTCTTGTAGCGGGCTGAGGTGGACCAACCCAGTCCCTCCGCGCGTTGACCCCGGTCAACTGGACCTCCAGGCGTCTGACTTCACGCAACCTGTCTTTTCCCCGATTTCCGCCATTTTTCCCGCCTGGCTCAGTGAACCATCGCACTCGCTTCCTTCACAAGATTTGTCCTCTGATCATCCATGATGCCCGCCAAGATCATAGATCAATCTGATACTCACTGGTTTAATCAATAATCGCCGGTCAATAAGGCCACTCGTCAATGTCTATAAATAAAAAGCTCCGCCTTCCTCCTCGAATTTGGCCAACTTCGTTTCCCCTAAAAGCCTTGATTCGCTGCCTGGACGAACCCTTGTGACAGGAGGAGTTTCCCAGCAGCTTGGATCGGCCGGAGGAGGAAGCAAATTTTGTCGCGGCGGAGCTCCGGCGTCCGCCCTGCTCCCTGGAGGCCCCCAGGTATAAGAGCTGTTCTTTCTTGCTTAGTAGTTAGGTTTTAGTATTAGCTTTTAATTCCAGTCCTTAGGTTAGCATTTAGATGATTAGTTTAGGCCAAAATCAGAAATTCGAAGTTCGCCGGAGCTGAGCTCCGGCGACTTCCCCACTGTGATCCTATCTGTCTCCGACCGCCTAAATCGCCTCATCTCCATCCCCTTCGAGTTCTCCATCAAATGCACACACTTGATCAACCCAGGACCCCAGGTCTTGGCGAATCAGAGCTCCTCCTCCGCCCTTCGTCGGAGCTCCTCCGTTCCACCTCATTTTGCTGCACAGCTTCAACCTTTTTGGTCGAGGAGCATCCCCTCGAGCCATGCTATCTTCCTGTGCAGGTCTGGTGCGCAAATAAGCACCCTGAGGCGAAATCAAGTCACGCCGGAGGTACCTGGAGCCCCACTTCTTCTCCGACCTCGCGAGGGTGCTCCAGTGTACCTCTGGTCGATCCAACACCTCCGGACGACAGAGGAACCTTCCAGGAAGCTTTTGGGACACCGTGGAGCAGTGATGGACGGCGGAGGTGCGAGATCCAGCCGGGAGAAGCTCGCTCAGGCGAGCGTTCTTCCTTGTTCTTCTATGCGCCCTCTCCGCCGTTGGATGAAGATGAAGGTCCCAGATTAGAAGGGAGCCGTTGGATGGAGCCCCGCAGCAACCGTCAGATCACCTCAAGTGATCTAATCTCAGCCCTCCATCGGCGAAGCGGTATCGGCTCACGTGGAGGCGCCGCGTGGCAAGTGAGCGAAGATCAGCCGTTGGATGAAGCGCCTGAGGGGGTAAACTTCACATACACCCCCCCGCCTTTTTGTAATTAATATTTGATTCCAAAAATAAAATGTCACGTTGTAAATAACTTGTATAATTTGCAGTTTGATCCCTTAGCTTAATTTTATTTGCAGATGGGTCCCTCTGCGCCTCACGTGTAGTCCCACGTGAGGCACAGGAGTTTTTGCACATAACCCCTGCCGGGTTTTGATAATTGTAAAATGGCCTGTAAAATAAAAAGAAATGTTTATTTGTACTGTGATATTTGCATGGACACCCCGAACAAATGTTATAATTGCAAAAATGCCCCTGCCAGGCCATATATTTTGGGATGCTTTGTCTATTTATTTTGTGCTCTATATTTCTTTGAAAAATTTTGAAAAAATAGGCATATGCTCCTGTTAGGGTACCCTTGCTTGCTATATTTTTAGATTTGAATTTTGTTGCATTTTGGTATTTATTAAAAATCAAAAACATGCATTTTCTTCACTGTCTAATTTATAAAATACAAAAAAAATCATCAAATGTTTGTGAAAAATTCCAAAAAAATCTATATAGTATAATTATATACATATTGAGTCCAGAAAATGAAAAACCCTAAAAAAGTGAAAAAGAAAAGAAATAAAAATCATAAAACCTCAAAATCAACATAAAAATTAGAAAAACTCTTTAAAAACCCCAAAAATACATTTCTCTCTTTTATAATTATCTATATATTATTATTAATATGTGAAAATTAATTTGGGCAATTTTGGGCATTATTTGATATTTTTAAAACCCAAATTATATACGGTTATTTATTTAGTCCTATATTGTGGACATTTTTGAATTGAAAAATACATAAAAATTAGAAATATATAAAAAAAAAAGAGATCTTGTAGATACTATATTTTGCATAAATACATATATATGGATCTATGTACTCTATATATCTTTTTCTCCTCACACCTATCTCTATATATATCTATATCCCTATACCTATATTATATATTCTATGTATATCTATGTCCCTATATAGATAATATATATAAAAAAAGAAAATGTAAAAAAAAAAATATATAAAAATATGAAAACAAAATAAAAATCATAAAAACAAAAAAAATAAAATACAAAAATATAAAATTAAAAACCCACATAAAAACAAGCTTCACACATGGATGACTTGGTGATACCTCTAGGCTACGCATTTTGTATTGCTCTCTGTGGTTCGACCTCTACATGCTTGTCACTATACATTTTGTTGTAGAGTAATAAAAATTAATTCACATTTATTTTTTTTTGGGACTTAATTGATACATTCTTGCTTTGTGGGTTAATTGTTGATTGACTCCAGGATTTGGTTGGTCGACACTACGACTGTGCTCCCGCCTTGTGTGGAACACAAGACCGGTCGGTTCTGAGGCCCATCACGTGCACATGACTCTAACTCAATAGGTCTGAACTACAAATATAACAACTACAGAGGTCTAACTGCAAATGTTCTCAACTACATATTCTATTTATTTGACTAAATAGAAATAACATAAAAGATAGGACAAGAAGTGAAATATACCCCTCGCAGACATGTGGCATGCGGAGGGCGACTCTCTAACATACGATTCTGAAGAACGTTTGAGGTGGATCGAATGACTCAGATGGCAGGAGAGCGTGCGTGTCAGGTCCTCCTGGAAATCATACCTGACATCTCTGAAAGAGGAATGGATGGATGGTGCAATTGATTCTGCCAGAAGGTGTTTTCATTGGACGACAACCGGAGATGTTGGAAGAACAAAAAGAAGGAGACCTCAGGCGAGCTTTGATCTCGCATATAGGATACTCCACTACGTTGATCGAGTCGCTGAGAGGTCCAACATGTAACTAAGGTTCCTCCACGTCAACTAAGAATCTCTGATGGAGTGGTGGACGGTTAGATGTGTGCGGTGAGGTCCCAACACCTAGAGGTGATTTGCTACCTGAGTTGAAGCATGAATCGAGCCTACTACACAATGCTTGGACCTGCAAAGAGACTTGCGACTCGAAGAAAAATCTTTGGTCGATGTTATTTAGGGATAAAAATAGTGGAACCATAGGGGGAATGGGATTAACATCCGGTGAGGCTGGAGGAGGATGTCTCGTCTTGATCTTGCTACAAGGAGTGAGATTCAAGGTGATCAAGATGCGTGGGAAGACGGTCTATGATGTGGGATTATGATCAATGCGGATGGATGAGTGAAACGGAGCCCCAACCACATTGGTCGAAGAACGAGGACGGGTGGCTGATGATATAAGTCAAGATAGATGATGGAAATGCAGGCTAAGTATGGCTACCTAAAGTTCTTGATGAACTCAAAGAAGTTAAGCGTAGAGGAAGATGAGGTTGTAGCCTCAACTTCGATGCGTAAGGCGAAGGAGGATTCTCGCGGTGGAACTCTAGCCGCGAAGTAAGCTTCGTACTACCAGACATCTATCCAAGCTTCCAACGTGACCTTGAGGACCCTGTCACTATCCTGGAGGTGCTAGAGGAGGAATGGTGGCGCGAGGGACGAGCTGCGGAGCTCAGGAGGCGGAAGAGAAGTTTTATAGAGGTGCTTTAGGGTCCAGAAGATTCGAGGAGAAACGCGAAACCCTATGGCGATCCGGCTACTCTTAGGGATCCACGAAGATGTTGGATCCTAGGAGAACTTTCGGGTGCAAGAATCGATTTAAATGGAGGTCTGAACCGATCGAGAAAATGGAGAGAAAACAAGTCTGGCGAAGGTGGAATCGGGTCGGGTTAGCTAGGAGGAGGGGTTGACCAAGGTCAACAATCTGACATGGACCAATAGGAAAATTCCAGGCTAGAAACTAAAAGAACAATGAATATAAAATAGCAAATGATTTTAAAATAAAAAAGAAAAAAAGAAAAATGCTTATTATTTTATAAACTATTTTCTGTGATTTTTAATTATTTTTATAAAGAATATATATAGGGTATATATACAACATAATGTATAATGTATATGTATAATATACCGTATTTTATGTACATATATTTTTATTTTTATTATTTTTACAAAAAATTGTTGTATTTTATATTATATTTATTTATAAAATAATTTGAGGAACATAAAAAGATTTTTATTTGACTTTTATAGATTGAGTAGACATATAAATTAAATAGGTGTTCAATACATTATATGCATGTGTGTCTTTTGTATGATGATTTTTGGCTTCTATTTTTATTTTATTTTGTATTTTATGATTTTGTATTTTATTTTTATTTTATTATTAGGGCTATATACAAGTGTTTAAAAATATAATATATATACAGAATATACATGTAATATAACTATTTATAGGTATAGGTATTAGGTGGCTCTACAAGGACCCTATCTCCCCTTACTTTCTTCCTTGTCGATCAGGCCAAGGTTCAAACTTCTCTCAGGGTTTATTGAAAGATGCATGTACAATGTTAATTTATTGTATTTACACTTATTTATATATGTTTTTGTTGAAAGATGAAGCTAAAAATAAAATAATAAAGAATGAGAATCATATATTCATCACTAGATTATCCCCTCTTACCCTCATCTATGTAAACACAAAAAAATGTGGAGGTATGCATCACAATCTAGCAAGATCAAACGAAATTGAGGGCTTCAAAATACCTTAATATGACTTTTCTATTGGCATTATGTTTTTCGCCAATGATATCCTCATCTTTCTTAAGTCCTCAATGACGGACCTGGTGCAAGTCCCATAGAAGGGGGTGTCGGAGAGGATGAGAGTCCCATCGTATTAGGAACATGCCACCCCATGATGTGATGCCAACGAATTAGGTTGTTTGATAATGCAACCCTAATCGAGCTGTAAATATTAACTTAGAGAAATCAAGTGTATTAATTTAACCCTTAAAACCTTCTTTAGAATTGGGCATCCACATGAATATCACAAGGTCTTTTATCCATTGCCTTAATCTTACAAATGAAAAGAGCCAACTCATTGATGTGCTAGGTTGGATTATTAAGAATTTCCCTATTAATTACCAAGGAATTTCATTCTCTTATAAGCCCTACAAATCTATGTACTTTTTGACAAAAGAACTTCCTAGATGGAAAACGTCACACACTCTCTCTTTCCCTCCCTCTCTCCCTCCCTCCCTCCCTCCCTTCAAGGGTTGTTCTCTAGAATTCCTCCCTCACATCTGGTGAGCGGAGATTGGCCTAGTGTTCCTAACATGGTTGGAACCCTAATAATTACAACGATCAATCTCCAATCAACCAACAATTAACCCATGAATAGAAATAAAGCAATAAATGTGAATGCCAGTTAAAATTTATTATAACTCTATAATGAGTGTGTATATGCGCAAGTATGTGTAGAGTGTCCAACACTATGAGCAAAAATGTGTAGGTTATAATTATTAAAATTAGTTCATATTAATAATTATTATTTTTATATTTTTCTTCATTTTTCTTATTTTTATGTGGCTTTTTAATTATATTTAATTTTGATGGATTTATATTTGTTTTGTATTTTCATTTTTAGAATTTTTATTGTCTATTTTCTTTTTAAATTTGCACTATTTTCATTTCTTTTATTTTTAAAATATAATGTATAATTCTATATAATAATGATGATATTATAAATAATATAATTAATACATGTATGATCTATAAGTTATTATATTTTTAAATAGATTAAAGCGTATTAAAATATATGAAATTGAAATTTTTTCGTGTTTTTTATATTTCTCTCTATTTAGGTAGATTTTATAGATTTTTTTCTAATTTTTATGTGCTTTTAAATTTACAAAATATAAAAAAAATTACACGGAACAATTATACAAGATTGTATTGAGTTTAATAAATATAAATATCTAAAATTTACTCAAAACAATTATTAATAGATACTATATATTAAAAAAATCAGAAACATAAAGTTATATTTTTTATTTTTATATAATTTTTGCTATTTTTTATAAGATTTTTGGGTTTTGTGTTATTTAGGGTATGGTTTTGTATTTTTTAGTGGTGTTTGGATATGCAATGGAATATGATATAATATAGATAATGTTTTGGATTTTTCGGAAGAGTTTTTCTAATTATTATGTGTTTTATTTTTTAGATAGGGAATAAATGCATATTTTTGGATTTATTTATAAATAGGAAAATTAGGTAGAATGCTAAATGAAAACTATGCAAGATGAAACATGATATTAGACACTTATACAAATTTTCCTATAATTTTTAGAGTAATAATTTTATTTAAGATGATAAATATACACAAAAATAAAATGCCACAATTATAGAGACATATCTGTAATTTTAGGAAATACTTAATTTAATAACATCTCCAGATAACATAGGGGCATACATGACAGTGCCTCACACATCACTACACGTGAGGTGGAAGAACTTGATTGTAATATCTAAAAGGATTAGGGGTCCGATTGTAATTAAATCACAAAATAATACATTGTTTTAAATATTTACATGACTTAATATTAATACAAAAAGTGTGCGGGGAGAGTGTGCAATTTACCTCATAAGGTATGCGATCAGATGGTCGGTGGTGCTCCACATGGCACCACTTAAAATCATACGGCTTGAAAGAGGCAATGGTTCGCTTTGAATCAATGCTCCAGATTAGATCTGGATTGCCTTCTTCGTCCGATGGCTTTGGAGGGGTTACGAAGAACATGGAAGAACAAGTTCTTCTCTAAACTTCGATCTTTGATTCTTCCTCGTCTGAGCCTTCTTCGTCACCACTGACTAGCTCCAAGGCTTCCTGGATGCCTTGTTCACCTGTAGGACGGCTTCAATCGATGCATGCCATATTGGAGGAGGCTTGGAGAATGTGTATTTTCCAAGGACCTAGTGGTCTTGTTCTTCGTCAAGTCTCTGCTCCAGGTGGACTTCCAATTCCTCCTTCCTTCACAAAGACACTAAGGGGATTGATGGATTTTTATGTAGAAGTGAAGGGAAAGATGAATGGGTGCATAGGTGGGTCAGATCAGGTCGGAAGCATGGCAGATAGAGGTGGACAAATCCTAGATCCGGTGAACTACAAAATAGAGATTTAAGCTAAAACAAGTTAACATAAAGATTACTCTACGCTAAGAAATGAAAATATGATTTAAATAACTTAAAACTAGTAGCTCATACATGCCTGGAGATAGGGAGCAATGAATCACATCGGAGGCGATGCTCGGTAGTGGTAGACTTGTTCTATGATGCATTTGCCCATGCCAATGCTTGTCGGATCAAGTTGTTGTCACAAAGAAGCTCAATCGAGACACAGATAGGGGTTATGGGATGCGAAGGGGGGTCAAAAATCATAATAGGGACGAATGGCGTTTATTTATACACATGCCAAAGAGGTCTAAAAGATTAGGGATAGTAGTCGAGTCGATGATTGTATGAGGAAGATGGGTGTTGTGCATGACAGAGGAGACTGATGCGAAGAGTTTTTATGAAGAAATCACGACTCAAAGGGCAACGGATCATAGAATAAAAAATGGTGAAGATGGGTAAGCGACATATATGATAGGTCCAGGGCTAGGGAGTGGTATAGTTGACTCAAGGTCAACAATCCCCAAGCCCTGGTTGGTCCACGTCAGCCGTAGGAAGACAAATAAAAAATAGAATTTGAAATTTATTCGAAAATAAATAATAAATGATTTTATCTAAAAATAGTCAAAACATGAAATTATTTTTTAAACCAATTTATTATGGTTTTTAGTTATATTTACAAATTTATTTGTAGGATGTTAATATTTACATGTATAAATATAGGTATATTTACATGTATTCTATGCGTTTTATTTTGTATTTGAATACTTATTAGTATATTTACATATTTTTATATTTTTAATATAATTAGATACATATTTATATATTTTTATTTTAGTTTTATGAATTTATTTACATAAATAACTAAATACATGTATGCACATTTTATGTATATACCTATGCATTTTACTCTATTGTTTATTTTAAGTGCATTTTCTTGATTTATTTTGTGCTTTATTTTTAATATACTTTAAATATACTTTAGAATTATTTAAAAATATAAGAATATTAAAAATGTAAAGAATAAAATATATGAATATTTTACATGGAAAAATAGTACACTGGTACCCTAGAAAGTCAACTTTTGTATGCTAACTTCAATTTTGATGAAATCACCTTCAATAGATAGATAATTTAATTTTAAGTACAATGGAGGTAAGTTTGGTGAATTTTGAGTTCATATGGAGAAGATATTGATCTATGACATTCAGTTTAGGGCTTTTTCATCTGTGTTCTAGATAATTCAAAAGTTCGAGGGACCTAGCGTCTAGTCTTGGAGGGTCGGCGATGTCTTACAAGTCGGACATGGCAATCACTACGTCGACCGCTCTCACGGCTCTCGACAATCAAATAATTAAATAAATAAAAATCAACCAATAATAATGATATTTCACTGCAAATGTGAGAGTCAAAATTTATTTTTATTTTAACTCTACAAAATATGTGTATAGTGTATAAATGTAGAGAGTATAAAAATAAACAATAATTATTTTTATAGTTTTTTGGCTTTTTGAGTTTTTGTGAGTTTTTAATTATATTTAATTTTTATAGATTTCTACTGTATTATATATTATTATGTTTTTAATGTTCAAATTTTTTTTCTTATTAAATTTTGTATTATTTTATTTTTTTATGCTTAAAATATAATGATTGTAAATATATTTCTCTATATATGATAATATGTATAATATAAATATTATATAAGATATATATATAATAAATATATAACAATTCAGGTTATATATACAAGTATAATCCTTTTTATTTTTTTAAATGTTTTAAAATATATATTAGTATTTATAATTAACAATAATTATAAGTACTTATAAGTCATATTATATATAAGCTATATAGGTTATATAGTAGTAACTATAACTATATGTACTTAAAATTTATAAAATAATTTTATTATGTTTAAAATATTTTCCACATTTTTTGTGATTTTTCTTGTATTTTTTGCTAATTTTAAGTATTTTTAAATGATTAAATATAACAAAACAATAGCTATAAGAAATAAGTTGTATTTGTTTGGGATTTGAAAATAGATAATTAGTTCAAAAATGCCAAACTATTTATATGTATAGTATATAATACAAATAAAAATAAGAAATAGAAACAAATATTTTGAAATTTTTACATATTTTAATTTTTTAAGGTTTTTCAATTTTGAGGGTTTTCTTTTTATATTTTTATGATTTTTGTTCTGAAGTGATAAAATAGAATAATATATATATATATATATTGGAATTTTTCAGATTGGTTTTATATTCTTTTGTATTTTTATAGTTAAATGGGGATAAATAGCTCCTAATCTATTTTTAATAAATGAAAAATGCAATAAAATGCGAAAATAAAAATGTGATGTGGATAAGAATCATATTAAGCATTTAGTACGATTTTTCTAAGATTTTACAAGCACATGAGCTATTCATTAAAAATAAAAATACAAAAAATAATTTACAATGTTGGCAAGGGTATATTTGCAATAAGATATATAGTCAATTGGTTGTGTGCAAATAAACCCAAAGTTTTACACTATTTTACTTATTTTATATACTAAAAAGAAATACAAGAATCTAGAGGGTATCCTTGTAATTTTCCCACCTCACATGTTTCACCACTTGAGTTGAGCTAGCACGAGACCTAAATGCAATATTCAATAAGTTCCAGGGGTCCATGGAATTTTTACACAAATATAAAGCGTGTTTTAATATTAACAGGATTAATTTAAAATACAAAAAGTGGAGGGTTTAATTACATATTTACCCCCTCCGAGCGTGTAATCGGGCGGTGGAATGGCTCCATATGTCGTTTGTTTGGTCGAGATGCGTCACCGGTTCACTGTGAGATCAGAAGACTCTAACATAATCTGTGGATCCAGCTAGATCCTATGGCTCCTAGGGTGTCACAAAGAACTCCCCAGGAACGCGGAGCTGGCAAGCTTCAATATTGAAGCCCTCCCATGCCCGTCTTTCTCAATCGCTCCTGATGGGCTCTCTAGTTTCCTGAGGCCCAACCGCTCTTGCAGGTGGATCAAAGAGGTTCGGGCACGACGATAGGTCCTAGAACTCTGTGTTGATATGTTCTTCATCTCCAGGAGGGTCTCTAAAAACCTAGAACCTGCATAAAAATGATAAGGAGATTGAGGGTTATCTCTTCATCCCCATACTGAAGCTGGGTAGCACAAAAATGAAGGGGATGAATAGGTCCGACAAAGGAGGATGATGAAGACCTCGGTCGGATTTGATACATGCAGAATTAAGGTGGAAAATAGATGACTTTTAATGGAGAAAATGTTGAGGTTGAAGATGAGGACAAATAGGGTCGGAAACAAGATGGATCGTGATGAATTTGGGCATGGAGCCTAGTGCTCCAGCAATTTTAAATCTTCAAGTTATGCTAAAGTGGAAGCTATTTGTCGAAACTAAAATTAAATCCAAGCCTCTACAAATAAATGTAATAAGAAAAGACTACATAGTAACTCAGACATGCGTTAATGTTGTCATCACCAACTCAACCTAAGAAGGTTCTCTTGGGGTTACAAAAGTGTAAGGGGTATCAAAACATCTAAAGAGGCATAGAAGACATATTTATAGGTGGACGTTTTGGTGACGTTCAATGGGGTTTTGTATGAGAAGAACCAAAGGTTGGTGGAGTTTATAGACAGTTGACATGGGGTCAACAAAAGAAACCACTTGATTGGTCCACGTGGCTCAATCATGGAATTAGGGAGTTAATACCCTAATTATTTCATTTTAAAATAGCAAAAGATTTTTTATTTTTTAGACAAACACAAAAATTTGTTATTTTATGTATTATTTTATTCTGATTTTTATTTATTTTTACAAGTTAATTTATGTGTTAATAGTTACATGTATAATATAATTATTTATACCTATATTTAGTATTTTTATTTTAATTTTGTATTTTAGATTTTATTTTTTTATTCATTTTTTAATATTTTTTATAATTTATTTACTTATTTATTTACATATTTTTATTTTTTTCTACAGTTATTTTTTTCTTAAATAATTAAGTATATATATTAGAAAAAAATGGGACTGTTCCTTGGTCATCCCTATATCCCTCCTATATATCATTCCAATTTCGTCATAAATAGAAACTCGTACGACCTCCATTAAAATAGTCATTTTTTAACGGCCGTAGGATTTTTTAAATCGACCCTATCTGGATGGAGGTTGTACGACTCTCTATTTCTAACGAAATTCAAATGGCATATAGGAGGGATATATTAATGAATATACATGGTCAAATTTTTCAAAAAAATAAAAAGTTGCGGAAAAAATGAGTGTGGCGCAGCCATGTTGGCTACCCGCAAGGGGCAGCCCCATCAAACCCTATATATTATGCTTGTATAGTTTACCAATATATTTCAATACATTATTTATTTTTATGATTTTTTAATGGTTGTATTCTAATTTTATTATTGTAATGTATTTTATGTAATATTTACAAATATATATATATAATTATAAAGAAGGTAAAAATTTAAAGAATAGATATATTGGATATTTTATACATATATAAAGTACAATAGGGACCCAAAAGTCTACTTTTGCATCTCAACTCCAAATTAAATGAAACCACCTTCATTAAATAGATAATTTAAATTTAAGAAATTACATGTAAGTTTTGTGAATTTTGATTCTTTATTGAGGAGATACAGGTTTAGGAAGTTTTCTTTACGGCTTTTTATTTTATGTGTCCTAGGTGCGCTGCATATTATTTTTGTGTGAAATCAATATAGTATTTTTCTTTGTATTAGTATGTACAAGTTTCATATAAAGGGTTTTGTTATTTGAGGCACAAATAATAATGAATAAAATTGGTCCCAAATGATATTTATTGACAAAGAGTTAGGGTTTTATGTTGTTCTCTGTACAATTGGTTTGCTCTATCTCTCCCTCTATTATTCTTTGTCGACGAAGTCATCATGATGACCTGTTCTCAGGGTCTAGGGTCACTTAATATCTTTGAAACTTCATTCATTTTCTTTTATTTCCTTCATTCTTTTATTTTATACAATATTTTGTACATTATTATAAATGTCAATTATTGTATGTTATTTTGTCCAAATTAATGCTATATACATGCATTTAGCTAGGAATTTAAGGCCAAAATGAAAGAATAAAGGTGATGAAGTGGAGATTCACCACCCCCATATACTTGCTTTTGCTAGTCCCTAACAAACATTTATGTTAATAAGTGCAAGAAAAGGAAAATAAATGAAAAGGATCAACTTGGAAAATTTTTTGACTCTTAGACTTGTCTTACTAAAGTCAAAGTTTGGAGCTCAGTTATGACCTTTGGATTCTTGGTTTGTTAGGAACCACATTAGGCTTAGGAAATGTGATACAACAACTCTTTGGTTCCATAATCCTATTATTCATTTAATTTCACGTTCTGGTTAGAACCATCCACTCAGTCGCGTACTCTGGTAACCTTAAAATGAAAAGTACCATGTTTGTGAGTTTGCTAGCTCTTCCCAAACAAATCACTAAACAATCAAGAAGTATGCTCCTTTGGTAACTCATCCTCGGGGAGACAAATATTTCCTTCTAAGGTCAGGTGCATGCTTGTTTCACAACAAAAAATAGAGATGCTAGGAGAATAGGAAAAGAAGTAGGAATGGACCAGTGTAGTCTCATTCCCTTCTGAAGCTCGTACAGTGTAACCGAGTCTTCACCAAGAAGTAGGATTTTTCTGGAAGCTCAATATTTTTGTGGATTTTTTAGTGTAGGATTCTTTTTGGATATTTTCTTTGTATTGCATTGCTCTGCATTCTTGTTGTGTCCCGGCAAATATAGTATCTTTTGGTTCACCCATGTTTTGTGGTCTTGGAAGAACTTGTGCTAGCAAACCATTCCTCATCCGAAGCATTATTTAAATCCAGTCTCCAGTCATTTGATGTCCTTGATACTAGAAGAAAATGTTTGAAGTACTAGTTTCGATAATTTCCAAGAATGGTTCCTAAGACACCCATGACAAAGCGGTCTAATATCATCCCGACTTAGACTCCAAGATTTTTCAACAATCCATGGGTTGAGCTAAGTGTTAAGTGCAAGGTTTCTAGTAAATCCACTATCTCAAGAGTTGTATGGATGATATGAAGGGTTCTAGTTAGACACAATGAATCGACGCAACATAGTCTCATGAAATCTAAAGAATTAAGTCAAGATGACCTGAAACATCTCAATTCCAGTCCTTACTGGATTCCTCTGAAATTAAGTTGATTAAGGTCTAGACCAAGCTCTAATCTTCATACTTTATTTAGACTTGTTGAATTAGCTTGATCATTTCAAAAAATGCAAATGCTACGTTCAATGCAAAGAAATATTTTTGTGAAGCAATTTTCTTGTGTTGAAATGTTTATGAGCTTTTCGATAAAGTTTTACAAATTTTTATGGGTTTTGAATTTTGAAAATTTTAGGAATTTTCAATAAAGGTTAGTGAAAGAGGTATGTGGAAAAATTTATACAGGAGTGCATCAATATTTACAAGAACTGGGTGAAAAAGTTATAAAGGAAATTTATACATGTTAAGTTAGTTATTATTTACACACTTTTATAGAATGATTATGTATACACATAATTATTTTCGGGTTATTATTCCTCATAATAATGTACAAGTTTGTCAAATTAATTTGAAAATATTTTAACATATATTTTAAAAATTATTTTGCAAATAATTTTTACAAATAAGTTTGCAAACATTTTCAACATTTAAAAATGTTTTTGCAATGATTTTTCAAATAGTATGTATAGATTTTGTAGGCTATTTTTACAGCCATTTTCTAAATCATTTGCAAATTGAATTTTAAAAAATTTATTCAAATAAATGAGAAAGATTTTTGAAAATATTTGCAAAAGGTTTTTAGAAAGGTTTGAAAACATTTCATAAAAGTTTTCCGACGGTTTCAAAAGGTTTTTCAAGACATTTTACAACCATTTTTCAAATCATTTTGCAAATCATTTTCAAATTGATTTATTAATCATATTTGTAAGAAAATTTTGAAAATTGTTATAAATATTCAGAATGTATTCTTTATAATTGGTTAATTGTATACCCTTACCCATATAGTATATTAACCATATTATTCAAAAATATGAAAGTACGAGTTATGGCTTGAGCATAGACAATGTATATATGACCCCCCTCTACGTAGCTTGAGCTATGTCCTCAATCAAAGAGAAAAGGGAAGACATAACACATGATGAGTACAGGAAAGTCTATACTATAATGATTAAATAAAGAATGAGAAGTCGGTGATCCCCCCATACTTAGGATCAACAAAACCTAATCAGCATACTGTATACAAAATGGGGATGATCGAGGATCAGAATGTACGACATTGTCTCCCCCTTATACTTAGGGTAAAATACCTCTTAGTATATACATAATGTCAAAAATTGAGAGACAAGTGAGAGAATGAATTATGAATAACCCAAATGCGCTCACAACCTATACATAGGATGAATCATATCCTAAGTATAATATAGATGAATGGGGTGAGTGAAACACACAAGAATGAAATAAATAGAAAATTGAAATGAAAAGAAGAAAACTTAATTAAAAATATTTTAGGAGTCATTGTCTGGCTCCACTGATGCTATTGAAGGAGTGAATTCTTCCTCAAAAATTATTTAAACAGATTTGACAACGACCAAGAATGTGTCCTGCTCTAAATAAGGCTTCAGCAACTAACTGTTGATGATGAAGGTTGTGCATCAGGTGACAACTCTAATACCAAACACTTTCGTTATCACAAACAATTCTGACTCTGCAGGGCACTATCCATTTACTTTTCAATTTGCTTGGAAAGTTCTTCAACTTCGCATCGAGCAACCATACTTTCTATCCAAGTTTGAAGGTCTTTCGTCTGATATGCTTGTCATGCCAACATAACCTTCTCCTTGTACATCAAGTTGTTGTCATACATATAGTCTCTGTATTCCATGAGTTTGTTGAGATCATGTTTTGTTTGCTGACCACCTTTCTGTGAGTCGAGTTTGCAAATGTTTACTGCATAGAGTTATTTATGAATGAGTTCCACAAGCATATGACATGGCTTTCCATAGAAAATGCAATAGGGTCACATGCCCAAGGGAGACTTGTGGGCAGTTTTGTATGCCCATAGAACTGAGTCCAAAAGTTGTGACCATTTTTTTTCAATTCAGCCTCAAAAGTTTCTCCAGGATTGTCTTAATTTCTCTGTTGAATCATTCAACCAAGCCATTTGATTGATGATGATAAGGAGATGCAACTAGGTGATCGATCTTGTACTCCTTCGTTAATTTATGATCCTCTTTATTGATGAAGTGGATAGTCCTGTCTGAGATGAGAATTTTTGGTATCCCGAACCGCAAGATGATGTTCTCTTTTAGAACCGGTAAACTGTGCAGCTATCTGCGACTCTAGCAGGGATAACTTCAACCCATTGACTCACATAGTCCACGACAAACATGATGTATTAATAGACCTGACTATGAGGAAACAAACCCATGAAATCAATGCCACATGCATTGAACACATCAAAGATCTAGATAAATTTGAGGGGCATAGAGTATTTAACACCTAGGGTTTTTCCCATCTACTAACAATACATATAGGCTTGGACATACTCATTTATGTCCTTGAATAGTGTTGGCCACCAAATGCCACACTGAAGTATCTTTGTTATCATTCTGGTTCCAGAATGGTGTCCACCAGACTCGAGCTTATGGTTGTGCGTGAGGACACTTGTGTACTCTTCCTGAGGAATACACTGCTGCCAGATGCAATCTACTCCTCCCCTGAATAAGTATGGATCTTCTCATTGGTAAAAACGAATATCAGACACAAATTTGTCCTTCTTGATTCTCGTCCAATCTTGTGGAACTGTCCCAGAGACAAGGTAGTTCACAATATTGGCATACCATGGGAGAGATCCATTGTTGAGGATGGATTCCTCATGGGAGGTCTCCGTGATCTGTGTACTTCTCAGCTGAGTATCTTGACATTCTATTCTTGACAGATGATCTACTACCACATTCTAAACTCAAGGTTTATCTCTAATTTCCAAATCAAATTCTTGGAGGAGAAGGATCCATCTGTGTAGACGTGATTCGGCATCCTTCTTCTGCTGTAGATATCAGATAGCAGAGTGGTCATTGAAAGCAATAACGCTTGATCCTAAAATGTAGGGTATGAATTTCTCAAAGCAACAACTGCCAGTAGTTCTTTCCCTATAAATGTATAATTTCCTTGTGATTCATCGAGTGTATTGCTGACATAATGAATGGTGTAGGGCAGTTTATCTTTTATTTATCCTAGAACAATCCCAACTATGAATCTGTAGTATCCATCATGATCTTTAATGGTAGAGATCAATCGGATGGCTGTAGGACTGGATCCTGAGCACAAGATCTTTCAACTGATAAATGATTGGAGAACCTTTTGATCTATAATGAACTTGGTCTCCTTATAGAGAAGCTCTGTAAGAGGTCGAGCAAGATTGCTGAAGTCCTTGATGAATCTTCTATAGAAACCAACGTACCCCAGAAATGAACTCACATTCTTCACATTTTGAGGTGGATTAAATTTAGAAAAAACGTCCACCTTCATCAGTTCGACTTCCATGTTTCGCTTGGAAATGATGTGGCCCATCACGATTCCTTCTATGATCATGAAGTGACTCTTTTCCTAAGATAAAACCAAATTGACTTCAGGACACTTCTGTAGTACTCAGTCTAGGTGCTCAAGACAAGAATCAAAGTTGTCACCGTAGGCTGAGAACCCATCCATGAAAACTTTGAGAAAACTCCCAACCATATCGACAAAGACTGCAAGCATGCACCTTTAGAATGTGGTAGGGTTGTTGCACTATCTAAAGGGTATTCTAAGAAAGGCATATGTGTGAAATGGGAAGGTGCTGTTGTTTTATCTTGATCTTTAGTGGATAATTGTCACCTGGTTGTATCCAGAGCACACATATAAAGTAGAAGAATACTTTCCTGACTAATCTCTCAAGAACCTGATCAATGAATGGTAATGGGAAGTGGTCCTTCTTTGTAGCTGAATTCAAGTGGCGATAGTCAACACACATACACACACACACACACACACCAAGATGTCGGTACTCGGGTAGAGATCTCCTCCCCTTGGTCATTCTTGACAACAATGAGCCCTAATTTCTTGGGAACGACATGCAGGGGGCTCGCCCATTTGGAGTCAGAGATAAGATAAATGAAGCCTTCCTCACACTACTTTGTGATTTACTTCATAATACATTATGAAGACTAGTGTTTATTCTTCTCTAAAATTCTTGGGATGGTTTATAGTCATCTTCGAGATATATGTGGTGTGAACACAAAGCCGAATTTATATCTTGGAGATCGAATACTTCCAACCATGCGCCTTGCGATTTTTCTCTAGAACCTTAAGAAGTCGAGATTCTTGATCTGGAGTCAGCTTGCTGCTGATGGTAATTGGATACATGTTCTCTTCACCAATAATGAATGCATACTTCAGACCTACCGGAAGCTGTTTGAGTTCAGGTAATTATGGAATCTGCTCCAGATACACTTCGAAATTTGTGATGGTAGATGGATGATTTGCCGAATTCAAGAAGGTGATGTCCACCTCTATCACTGTTGGCTCTGATGTAAATGTGCCTAACATATATGTAATGATTTCTTCATTTTCGATCTGGCACGAATTTTCAAATAAGCTTATCAATGATTCAAATTCTTTATTTGTCTCCAAGTTGAAAAGTGTGCAAGGATCGACTATACTTTATAGGTCCTCGTCTGAAGAGAGGATTTCCTGGGTCAGGATATCATTCAAATAAAGTTGCTGATCACTGATATCAACAATGCCATAGTCTTCAGCTACTGGTTATACTTTGCCTTCATCAGATGCAACTTTTGTCTCGCTGATCATGTCCATAGTGGCCTTATCAGTGTAGAAGCGAAACACGATCTTTCTAGATGTGTAATCGATAACCACGTTGATAGTTCGAAGGAATGGTCAGACAACAATGATGGGAGTCTGGAGTAACCGTGCAGGAGAGTCCATGTATAGGAGTAAAAAATCCACAGGGAAGTGCATGTCTTGCACGATCACGATAACATCCTCCAACAAACCTTTGGATCGCTTAATGGATTGATCTACAAATTGTCGACTCGTATGAGTGGGTTTGATCTGTCTAAGCCCGAATTCTTCCAGAAGTGATGAGGGCATGAGATTTCTTGAAGACCCGCTGTCAAGAAGAGTTCGTTCAAATGTATGATCAAATATCTGGCATTTGATGAGAGATGATCCCTTGTCTTTCTTTTTCTATGGGAGATGACATATAACATAACTCGTACTTTGTGTGAGTGTTTTAATAAATAAAATGGCTAAAATTCACAATCTAAAAATCACAAAAATTTTAAAATTTTCCTGTACATAAAATTCTTGTTTTGCACAAACATAGCTATTTATAAAAATTATAATTGTAAAAATGTTTGTAAAAATGTTTTTCTTGTGAAATGTTTGTAAATATTTTTGTATCAAAAATATGTATATAGTACAAAATTTTTGTAAAATGTTTGAAAAATAAAAGTTTGCAAAAACCCTTGTGTAAATGTTTGTAAATAGTTTGCAACACATCTACAATCATGCATGTAAACATTTTCAAAAATTTTTGCATGTTTCTTATTTTATATATAAATATTAATAAATAATTAATGCTATTATGCACAAATTGATGCTATTTACTTGCATTAGCTAGGATTTTTAAGGCAAAAATGATAGAATAAAGGTGATGAAATGGAGATTCATCACCCCCCATACTTGCCTTTGCTAGTCCCTAGCAAACACTTATGCAATAAGTATCAAAAAGAATAAAGAAGATAAGAAAAAGAAAGGATAAAAAATAAATGGAATTGAATTTGATAAATCAATTTGTCTATATAAACTCAAAGTTTGGAGCTCAGGTTAGACCTTGATGTGAAAATGTGTGTAGAACCTGGTTGGGAACCAAATTTAAAACACAACCACCTTCGAGAATCACAGAACTCGGTTCAAATCACCTCAATAGCCAGGTCAGAACTAGCCTACATCATAGCAAACCCTTATGTCGGACAAGAAATAAAGTAGGGGGAGATAATGGCCAAAATACAATAAAATGCTATTTATTTATTCATGCTTTTATTCACTTTTGACTCCTATTTTATTCTTCATTATTTATTCACCAAATAAAGAAACTTTGAACATAAAAGTTGTAGATAATAATGTAAATAAAAATACGAAATTGAATTTGTATAAAAATAACACAGTGTGCATTTTATACAGAAAATAAAAAGCTAGAAACCAAACTTCACAGACCCATATATTTCAAATAAATCTCAAAACATATCAAAATCACCTCTAATTGTTTATAACTTTTCACGAGCTATTTGATGGTGATGGTTTTATATTTTTTGGAGTTATTGTGTGGAAGTTAGGTTTTTGACCCTTCGTTGTACATTCTACTGATTAAAATATTCATTTTATTCATTCTTTATTATTTTTTGCAAATTCTTATTTTTATAATTTTGTAAACATTATTTATAACATATGTGCATATTAAAATTAGAATTAAATCAAAAGGAAAATACATAGACAAAATACCTATGTTATTATATGCATATAAATAAAAGGGAATATATTCTTTATTCTTTCATAATTTTATAATATTCTAAATATAATTCACATTCTATTAAAAAAACAAAACCAAACTAAAACACATTAGAATACATTAGAATAAAAAGATGTATATAAAACATGAGTAAAATACCTATAAATATACCTATACAATATACATACCTATTTATTTAAGTGTACAAATTACATCATAAAAATAAAATAAAAATATATTTATACTTATAAAAATGAGTTATAAATATATAAAATAATAGAATAAAATAATAAAATAGAATATACAAAATAAAAATAAAAATGCACAAAACATAGAAGAATATATCTATGAATACACTAATAAAAATTAACTACTAATAAACAAAGCCAAAAAATAAAAATCATAATAAAATACTAAATAAAATAATAAACATTTTTATTTTATACTCTAAAATTAATAAAATCATTTTATATTTTAATTAATTATTCTTTAATAAATTAGCCTGTTTTGACCTATAGTGGTCCCAACTGGACCAATGGTGGTGCGCGGATTGTTGACCTCTGGTCAACTGTCCCATCCCAGACTTGACCCGTCAGAAGTGTCGTGTCCCCGCAATTTCTGCCATTTTTCCCGCTCGATTGGTCGATCAATCCACCTTGCATCCTTCAGCAAAAATCATCATTGTAAATACTCGCCCGATCATTAGATCCATTGTATATGTTGTCGATTCTTTAATATCTGCCGGTCAATAAGGGTGCTCGATAATGTTTATAAATAAACCTCCTCCGTGCTCCTCTCAATTTTGGTCACTTTCCATCCCCCCTAAACCCCGTGTCTCGGCCAAAGCAGAGCATCCCTTTGATAGAGGGAGATCCCCTGAGCTCGTGACGGTCGAAGATGGATAGAGGTGCACCCACGGCCACCATCGCCGACGGTCTTGCTCCTTGGTTAATACACAAGTTTGAGCTGTGATATTTTGTATTCCCTAGGTAGTTGTGGCTTTTAGGATCATTTTTACGCTTTTTATTTCATTATTTAATTAGTTAATTACCCTCGTTAGCAAATTCTTAGTTCGCTAGAGCTCCGCTCCGGCGAACGATTCCACCGTGCCCCTTGTGTTCTGACCATCCTTTCACCCCCAATTCTCTTCCCCTTCCATTTCCCTACAGCCCAGGCACCTCCATACACTCAGATCCCCCTCAGATCTGAAGTTCAGGTTTTCATCCCTCACCCATCGCCGGAGACCTCCGCCCACTTTACCCTTCACCCATTTCCAACCAAATAAGGCCCCCGACCCTTCTTTGTCTCGCGCTTAACATTCTTGTAGGGTTGGAGGACTAAAGGACTCCGAAGGGAGTAGATTTTTGCAGGAACGGAAGTCGCTGGAGCTCCAAACTTGACCGACCTTGACAGGACTCTACACAGGATGGACCTTCGTGCATACCATTAGCTGCAGACAGCCTCCCCGGACGTGTGGAGCCAATCGCCATCGAAGAAGAATGCCGGAGGAGGGAGAAAATCAAAGATGATGTTCGTGGAGAAGATATCGTCGTATCTAGGGAGGTGCCCCAGATTCCATCAGAGCCATTGGATCACATCTGGTTCTAGCCGTTGATCATTGCCTAGAGATCTAATCTCGAGCATCGATCTACGAACAGTCACCAGTCGTCAGATGGAAGACACGTGTATTAGTGAAGATCATCCAGTCGTCTGCCCGCTCCTATTATGGTGTAAATTGCATATCGAACCCCAATATTTTTTGTATTTAATAAATAGTCTTGTAAATACAAGTTAAAGTGTTAAATAATTTGGGTATTTTGCATTTAATCCCTTGTCTTTTATGTATTTGAACTTTGGTCCCTGCTAGTATCACGTGCAATCTCCACGTGACTCTGGAAATTTTACATCTAAGCCATGGCGCTTTTTAAATATTTTAAAATTATACCTAAAAATTAAATAAATGTGTTTTTATGTTGGTATATTTGCACTGTTGCCCCTGTGTTTTATTTTATTTGCACTTATACCCCTACTAGGACTTGTATTTTTGTGACTTTTATCTATTTATTTAAAATTGCTAACTTGCTCCTAAAATACCCAAAAATAGGATTAGATGCTCCATGCATTGTACTTACAGGACACGTATCCACTTTGCATTTTTTTGCATTTAATCTATTTATTAAAATTAAAAAGGAGCCTAGATAATCCATGTCTATTTTATAAAATACCAAAAAATACAAAAAATTCTAAAAAATTTCAAAAAAAAAAATATATGGTATATTTTGACTTGAGTCCGGAAAACAAAAACCACTAAAAATAAGAAAAAGAAAATAAAAAATAGAAAGCTCCAAAATCCAAAAAAATCCAGAAATTCTACAAATATACTAAAAATATGTTTTCTATTTTATAATTATATATATATATATTCTTTATATATTAAAATTAATTTTGGGTAATTTTAGGACTTATTTGTTATTTTTAAAACCCAAAATAATTTCGGATTATTTATTAATCCCATATTTGGGATATTTTTACTTTAAAATATACATAAAACATAGCAAAAAATTCTGAAAAAATACAAAAACATTAAAAAATATTAAAAACCCAAAAAAATTTATTATCTGTATTTTGTATATATTTAATGGTATTTAAAAATATATTTCTATATCATTTGTAAATAAAGCCTTATATAGGCTATATTGTTTTTATAAAAGAAGAAGAAAATATACAAAAAGATAAAAATATAAAAAGAAAATACAAAATCAGAAAACTAAAAATCAAATAAAAAAATATAAAACAAAAAAAATAAAATAATAAAATATAAAAAGAAAAACCCACAAAAACAATATCATGGACAAGAGATAAAAGATGATAATTTTGTGTATTCACTGTTCCTCCTTTTCTCGTTTGCTCCCAGTGTTCGACCTCTACACATGCTTACACATATACACATTTGCATGTAGAGTTATAATAAATTTTAAATCCACATTTTTGGTACTTCATTGCTTGATTAATTATTGTGGTTTATCTGTTGACTAACTGGGATTTGTTGAGCAGTCAACGCATCGACTATTGATCCGCCTTATGGATTAATACGACCCTTTACAAATCTCGATTATCAATCACCCCCACCATACTTTGCCTTTGCTAGTCCCTTAGCAAACACTTATTTGATAAAGAAGTGAAAAAGAGAGAAAAGAAAAAGAAAAAGGAGAATCAAGGTTGATTACTAAACTTATCTTCATTAAATTGAAGTATGGAGTTCAGTCAGACCTTTGGATTAGTGGTTTGTCAGAACCTTATTTGGACTTAAGCTTAAGACTCAACAGCCTCCAAGTTCCACCAATCTATGGTCAAGACTCCTCAATAATCCAGATCAGAACAAGTCTACATACACAAACTCTAATGACCATGAATCTTTCCTTGTACAGTGTAACTGATAAGTAGCTCCCCACCTCAAAAATGACAAGGTAACAACCTCCCTCAATAAGGTAAATCTAATGCCCTAGTCTAGAAGCTCATTCCTCGAGGAGCAGGGTATTCCCTTCTAAGTTCAAGTTCAATCAGCTCATGAAGTTAGAGAAAGAAGAAAATGGACCGTGGCCAGTGGAGCCACGTATCCCTAGGAGCCCAACCAGCGTTGCTAAGTCTCCCGCTGCAAGCTTCATGATATGAGAAGGTGTAACATAAGCTTTGCTTTATTTGGCTATATACACTCCGACATACATTTCATTTTCTATCAGGCCCGCCACTTTTTTGGAGTTTTTCTTTCTTTTACACTTTTTTGATGTGCATATGTACAACATATCTACATGGTGCAACATATATACATAAGGACATTTTCTTCTTGATCGAATAGACTATCCCTCTTTTGAAGCATTATTGCAACCCATAACTCATGTCTTTAGACCTCAACACTGCTAGACCAAGTTGAGATGCATTTCCCTACCTAAAGGAAGATGAGAGGTTCTGCCTAGAAGTACTACCCTCGTATGCTACCCCACGCCAAAGGAAACTTCCTCTTTACCACCTCATCCGTGTGGAGCTGAGTGTAAAGTGTTGGTCCAAGAAAAGCCATTGTCTGTGAGAGTCATGTGTGCGTTGTTAAATGCTCTACTTAGGTTCATCAATATGACATGTGATCATATCCTAGTGGACTCAAAGAATTAAATCACTAATGGACATGAAAATCTTAACCCCAAATCCTATAAGGTTCCTCTTAGAATTAGGTGGATTAAGGTCTTAACCAAGCTCCATTTTCCAATTTAATTCCAGATTAGTTTAAATGTCAACTATGATTCAGAAGAATATACAAGTATATACAAAAATCTTTTTATTCAATTTTTCAAAGTTTGCAAAATTAATTTTAATAAATATCAAATTAAATCATTTTCGTATATAAAAAATATCCTAGATACTTTTATGTGAGATGAATCCAGGAAAATTACTATACCTCAAAAATGATTCTAGGACTTATTCAAAATCAATTTAGCAAAATACAAATTAATTTATTGAAGCTTCGTTATGCGTGAAAAGGATGTTATTTTTGGGCACAATGTAGAACTACTAAAATTAGAACTATTGTGATATTTTGGTGATTTTTGGATCAACAATCAAATTAATAATCAATTGAAGGTATACAATGGGCAGTATATGCAATTTTGCATGAAAAGAATTATATTAATATCTTTGAAGCTCACAAAAATATAACAAGCCTTCACAATGATTAAAATATAAGATTTTCTACAATATTCAATTTATAGAATTAAGAAATGATGCTATTTGAGTGTTTAAATAGACATGCAAACACATGGGTATAGATGCAAAACAAAAAATAAATTGATTAAGACAGAAACATACTTATAGGATTGAAATGCAATTATTATACTGATGAGGGAATGGTTGCAAATGACCCATGGGACCACGTGCACCTCACGTGCTGCTGACTGGCGGGGACGTGAACGTAATTTCCATAACTGGCAAGGGCACGGCTGCAAATTACCTAACGTCCGTACATGGTTTACGTGAGCTGCTGGTTCAGAGGTTGCACTGGACCAGATCTACACGTGGTTGTCGTCGGTGGTTAGGTTGACCCTGGAGCTGAGGTCAAGAGATGATGTTCGGGTGCCGACGTGGACGAATGCTCGCCGTCTAATGATAGAGATCGAGCAGCTCCTGTGAATGCGGAGAAGGACACGTGGCCGATTGTGAACCGTTAGATCACAACCGATCCAACAGTCGCTGCTGCGAGGGGATGTGATGACACGGCTCCTAGTAAACTGTCCGATCTTGGAAACCAGACGATGACTGCTTATCTGGCTCCTCCTTGCCTCCGCCTATTGCGGCGGACTTAGTTGGATTCCGATGATGGTGCCCTTGCTCCACCTCCTCCTAACTTGCTCGTAGATGATCCTCAGCTGCTCATGATTGGCTAGTCGTCTTCGCTGCAGTGTGGCGGAGTAGCACGATGTCCTGGAGTATCTTGGGTCCCCTTGAATGCAAGAGTAAGAGCTCGTCCACGAGGCTCCGACGACAGCTCCGACCAATGACAAAGTAGGCACCTGCACGTTAGTGTATAGCCGAAGCATGGTGCGTGTGTTCTCATGGATGAAGTGGGGTGGTTCGAAGCTCTGTGGGGCGAAGAGGTGAACGACCTATGTGCTTCTCCGTCGTAAATGGCAGAGCAGTGGTCGGGGGTGATCGGTAGTCTCGATAGGTCGAGAGGAGGAGCAGAGGGACGAGCGAAGATGAGGGATGCGAGGTGAAGCTCGATCAATGGTTGATGGGAGGTGATATTGAGTGAGGATGCCTGATAAATTCTGAGAAAGTCGGAGAGAAAGAAGTGGATAATCATAGAAGAAGAAGAAATTTACCTGGAGATGGATGGGGTTTTCCTGGTATTAGGGTCTCTAATTGGAGCTTCTGGTTGTCACTCTAAGGCCGGTAGATACCTGAGCTCAAGCAGCTTGAAGGTGAAGCTGTGGTACGATGAAAGCTCGTCGTGGATCTCACTGGAGAAATCCCTGTCGTCGCTCGATTTCTGGCTGGATCTCTGTCACAGATCAGGAGATAGGAGCTCGAGGTTCTCTCGTGTAAAGGCGGATGATGGAGAATGAAGTCGATGTGGGGAATAAAAAGGATGAGGGGGAAGTTGCAAATGAGGTGGATAAGTGGGGAGAATTGTGGAGGAAGTGGATGAAATGGGATGTTGGTGACTTGGAGTGGAGGACAAGTAAAGGGAGAAGAGGTATAAGGGAAATAAATAAAATAATAATAAAAATAATATAGTAGGCTACTAAAAATAATGAAGAGAAAATAAAGTTAAATAAAATAAATAAAAAAAATTAAAATAAATAAATAAATGTAAATAAATAATTAATTATATAAAAATAATAATAAATAAAATAAAATAAGTTCCGAAAATAATAAAAAATGGGGTGACATGTGTTATCTCCAGGAGTTGCTACGTGTAGCTCCTGGAAAATTCAAAAATAAATACAAATAAAAATAAAAAAGAAATAACAAAAGGGGTCAAATCAAAAAGTGTTTCAACACGGAAGTTGCTCGTTTTGACGAGATCTACAACTTTTGTGAAGGGCCAATAATCAACAGAAGGCATATTTACAAAATGTATTTTTGGGTGTTAACATATAGATATAAAATACCACATTTTATCTTTTGTCGATTTTTTTGTAATTTCTAAATAGGAAAAAATCAAATTAAAAATAGAGAAAATATGAAAGGAATTTTTACAATTTAATCTATTTTTTGGATTTTTAATCATTAAGAAAATAAAAGGATAAAATACAAGGGTATTTTGGTCAATTTATACAATATACAACAGGGGCCCAAAACCCAAGTTTTTAATGAATTTGGTCTTGTTTTAAAGGCCATTGAATGTATATTACTTTAAAAGTGAGTAGACCTGAATCAGACATAGTATGAGAGAGCTACGTGCATTTTAAGGCTCCTAGTTTCAAACATCGATTTGGGTTTATTTGTCAATTTTACAAGTTAGTATTTTTTTGATATTTTTCCTTAATCAGTGTTAGTAAGATATACACAATAGAGTTGAATTTATTAGATTTGGAGTTAGTATAAAATATATACAAATAGGGTATTTTAGCTAATATATAGGTGAATATTTACAAGTGAATTTGTTTCGTTATTTAATGCAAATATGAATGCTAAAATGCAGATATTATTTATGCATGCATGAATGCTAATTATGCAATATAAGTGATTAAATTCATCTAATTACTCGGTAACAATGCTTTATTTTCAACTTTTAGAGTAATGAATCACTGATTCATCAATGATGCATCTATGAATATCCTCCTGACATCTGTGTTTGACAAGCTCAAACTCGGGACAATCAAGAAGTCGAGAGAAACCATTCAGCTAATTGATTACTCTATAAAATGGTCGAGAGGAACCATTTCAATCATCATTAGTTTCCAAGGTACTCTAATCCAAGTAAACTTTATGGTCATTGACATTTAACATCGAGGAGAGTTCAACCATTCCCCAATTATCATCGGGAAGCTATTCTCAACTTTGGCTAAGGCGACTATAGATTGCAAGACGCGGGAGATCGATTTTGCTGCATTGGGAGCACTCCGACTCATCTAAACTAAGAGGACACATGATACTCCATGGTAGCCCATAAAGCCGTTGACAGTCGTGATCAACGAGAGGTAGATGAGTCCCACCTCTCCACTACACCTGAGATACCCACTATGAAGCCGATCATTGGATTAGAGACTCCTCACACATCAACAACTCCCGTTTCTTACATTACCACCATTGTGATAGCTTCAATAAAGGATTCATAATGCGAAGCTATCATTGAGTCAGACACAACTTTTGCTGACTGTCTTGAACATTTTGATGATCTGACATTTAAAACTAATGCCATGCCAATTGAGATCACTAACTCCTACCCGAGACGTGTGCTGACTCTACAGCAACTTTACAATATATATGGTGACTCATCCGATGAGGAACCCATGGTAAGCATCGCACCACATCCTGGACCTTCAAAGGAGACAATCGAGACCAAATTGACCCTTCAAAAAATAACGGTTACTCCATCCTCTAGTCAGTTATCCAGTGAGAGGAAGTCGAGATTTGATTCCTCGAGGTGATCCCTCGAACCAATCAAAGCGCGTGACTCTCCCCTCCCTTTCAATGCTCCAGGTTCTAGAAAACCAATTACGAAAGTTTCCTTCAGCATACAAGAGAAGGAATTTTATGAGGATTCCTCATCAGGTTCGGATGATATCATTTATATGAGTGAGCTTGGTTCAGTTGTTTTTAATCCTTATCTGAGCAAGCAACGGTGTGACGAACCTCGTTGGACGATCCCTTCACCTCATAATTATTCCTATGAGGATGATTCTGACAACAACACACATGTATATTCCCTTATCTCCTAGTTCACACAAGAAGGTTCGTTGCAAACCTTCTTGATCCACGTACATTCTCAGCCCATCTTGTATAGGATTTTCTTCTTTTTGACCCCTCCCTCTTCCGTGATTCGAATCGCTAGCTTCAGTTCCTTATTGTTTTAATTTTTAGCTATACTTAGGATGACTAAGTCCATGTATAGAGGGGTGAGTGACCTGAATTGCTCTTACTCTTCTTTTATTTTTTTTCTTTTTGTATGTTCTCTTCGAGTCTCATCAGTCCCCTGGTCTTGACCACTACTCCATACTTAAGCTTACCAAAGCCTAAGTACAGGGAGCCGATGCCCATTGTGTATTCTACACACCCACTTCATTCACTTCTCTTCTCATTTTCTATTCCTTTTTCCACTTATACTTAGTAGGAGCTATGTCTTTATTTCACTGTGTGCCATGAGCAAATAGTACGTGTTAAGTTTAGGGGGGTTTGTATATATTACATTATATACTTTACCCATAGCTCGTACTTTCAAGCATTTTTTGTATAATTTTCAATAATTACGTAATGGGTAAAAAAATTTAAGCAACTGTAAAACTTTTTTAAAATAAAAAACCTTTTGAAAACAAATTGAAGAAAAACATCTTTAAAAATCTTTTCAAAAACTTCTCTTCAATATTTTAGAAAAATGGATAATCAAATCAAAATCCTTTTTCATAAAAAAGTGAAAACCATGTTTTCTTAAAAAAAGAAAAAAACTAACGAATGAGTTGGAGATATCTATGAAATTTAGACGTTCACACAAGAATTATGATGTTGAAGAACAATTGCTTTGTGAGGGCCTATACATCAGAGTTAACCGGCCATAGTCATTAGGGTCTATGACATAATTATTCACACATAGTTTGCAAGATATGTGTGCTATATTGCATTCTTAGTCACTACTGTAAAGACTGTGATCAGCACTTCACTTGCACGAGTGTGGTTATGTTGAGATGAGTTGATGATTCACTTGAGGAACTAGGATGAGGTATTTGAGTCTGGACCTGATTTTATGATACTCGAGTATGGGATAAAATCGATGAAGGCTTCATGAAACTAGAGTGCCATCACCTCTAGCCGATTTGATAACAAGGTTTCTTGTACCGGTCTCTTGATATAACTAAGTGCCAGGGTATGATGAAATTAATTTTTTTTGTTATCAGTGTCCACCAACTTGGTAAAAGAAATGGAGCTATCCAAAAAAAGCAAAGAAAAAGAAAGAGGTATTGAAAGAAAGTATCTCAATACAAAGTCAAATATCAAAGTGCTTCCACCATAGGAGAGCACTCCCAACAATTTTAAAGTGTCCACTTGGACCACCGCTATTAGGACCATTGATGAATCTCCATTTCATCACCTTTATTCTATCATTTTGGTCTTAAAAACCCCACCAAATGCATGTAAATAACAGTAATTTGTATATAATAGCATTCAATATTTATTGTATTTATTGTACATAGAATAAGGTTTTTAATGCCAAAATTATAGAATAAAGAGAAGAAAAGAAAAAGGAATAAAATATTGCAAATATTTTATGACCCGAACCCTGAGACCAAGGCCAGCATGGAATTGGTCGAGAAGGAATAAAGTAGGGGGAGAGAAGGGCCAATAATACAATAAATACCTCATTTATTTGTTCATTCATTCATGCATTTTTGACACCTATTTTGTATTTAATTATTCATTCATCAAACAAAAATATTTTGTACATGAAAGTTGTAGATAATAATGTGAATAAAAATACAAAATTGAGTTTGTGTAAAAATAATACTCAATGTACATTTTATACCCAGAATAAAAAGCCAAAATCTCAACTTCACAGACCCATATCTTGCAAATAAAAACTCCAAATCACCCAAACTCATTTAATTGTATATAGCTTTCCAAGAACTATTTAATAAAATTGGTTTCATAATTTTTGGATTCCATATGTGAAAGTTAGGTTTTTGATTGACTGCTCTGACCCATCTTCTTTCTTTGTCGTTGATGCGAGGGACCGCCAAGTGAAGGAGGACCTTCTAGAAGGACCTATGCACCCAAGAAAGGCGGAGTTGGCTTTTCTACGCCGGCCAACAGGAGAGAGCATCAAGGACAGATGAAGGAGAATTATTTGAAGACATTCCACACATTTTATACATTTTATTTTAATATGTATATTTATGTGAGAGAGTGACACTTGAATTGTAATAATACAGAACTCTCACAGGTACACTCCAGCTCCCGAGGTCTAGTGCCCGAGGGATTGTTCCCTTGGGGGCCTCGATGGTTTTGATGCTTTTCCGTTCTTTTTTTTTTATTATTATTTTGTGTGAATGAGCCTTAGCTATAGGAGTTGCTTGCTCGTAGAGTTTGGTCCAAACACCCTAATATATTTGCATGTACCTATAGTTCGCTTTGGACCTAGATCACACTCTAAACAGTCGCCTCGCCATCTCTTAGCCCTTGTGCCATAGCAAGCCCCGCAAAGCGCTATCTCCTAAACTCAAGTGTGTTGAGCAGAGGAGGGGTGAGCCAAGACCGGACTTTTTAGGCTAAAGATTGGCGGGCGACTTGTGGTGCTTCACGATAATAGCAATTTTTGAACCTAGGGTGATTTCTTCGGTTTGCATTTGCATATAGCATAGGTTTCAAATTCTGTTATGCATCCAGCATGGAGAGAGCTGAGAGGCACTGTAAGTCTTCTTACTTGGCATGCATCATCGTTTTCCGACTTGCATGGCTTTCCCGATCTTCTCCCTCTATTTTTGCCAACCTAAGATGATTAATGGAAAATGGAGCCTCGATAGGCACATGCATTGAAAATACCCAAAAAAGGTGATAACCTAAATAAAATCGGGACTGCTAACTCTATTGGACCTAAAAATAAAACGTAATGGATTCCTTTTCTTGGGGAGCGCAACCCCCTCATTGTATGCGTTTTAAATTGCTCACGTACACACTAAGGAGTAGAGCCCAAATCCCATCAAGCCTCCTAAGTGTTTGTACAACTTTGTGATTCTCACCTCACTCTAAAACTGAAAAGAAAAATGACCGTCACCTGACGGTCTTCACTGTGTTGAGTAGGTGAATTGAGGGTTTTCCTTGTTTCTTGATTGTGACTTGGAGTCCATTAGGCTTTTCTTATATTAGAGTAGTGGGTCCCGTCCGTGTGAGTCATGCATTTTTTTATCTTTGAGTCTCTCTACCTCTCTTATACATAAACCTCTTCATTTGCATTGAGTCGTGATATTGGTGCTTGAGCTCAATCATTTCTTTGCCAAGCCCTTCGTTTCCCTCTTCTTCACCATCTTCTTCGTATCCACTGTGTCACCCCCATCTTCTCCGGTTCGAGGAGAGCCTGCTCTTCGAACCACCATTTTGACGGTGTTCCCGCCCTGTGTGGAACACCCAATTTTGTCCGTGTCTCGATCTTCTCGCCCGCCCTCCTCGTTCCCTCTGTATCACCCTTCTAGCTCCCATGATATTGGCACGAACACTCAATCAGCTTCTCCACCCCATTGTGTACCCTGCTTATCCATCTTCATTGTGTACCCCGTATCACCCCTCCCTTTACCCGGGGATGCTGTGCATATTGATGAGGCCCGCATCGAGGATTATGTATACAGATTATTTGTGTAAGTCGGGCCAATGATGTTGAGGAGGCTGAGAGTGATTTGGTGGATTTGACTTTGGATACATGCATATGGGCTTCTTGAGGATTTTTGATGATGCATAAAGCATAGGTGTGATGCATTATTGAGGAATTTTAGTTCTCGTACACTAGGTTAAGGATGTGGTATGATGCGATGATTTGATGAAGATGTCATGAGTATTGATTGATCTATCTATCTTAAGGTTCCACTCATCTTAAGTTTGAGGATTGATTGATTATTCTGGTTTGGACTCCCTGATAAGGTGTGCGGATCCTGCATGATCTCTCATCTTCTTGTTTGACCCATCCTTGATCTCCTGACTCTCTAATCCACCCTGGCACTGAGAGGATTCCTGACTATTTTTCATGCCATCTCAACTGATTGGATTGACCCGAGGGATGTTTTATGATTCGCCTGATGATTTTCTCCCTCACATGATCTTATGCCCTCTGGATGATTGAATGATTGAATGCTTTTAAGGACCTGAGATGACTTGCCAGCATTCCCTTGACCTACATTGATATAGCTCGCATTCCTCCCCGAGGACTATCTGCGGGAGAATGCGACAATTTCTAGGACTATGGTTTCATCCACTGCTTGGTTCGCCATTGTGACGGGACCCGGAACCAAGTCAGATGATATGCTTGATTGGCTTCCATCCTGCTTTCGTACCGGACTTGTCGGTACATGAGGACAGCTGACAGATTGCTCTCCTTGACGGTCCTCGCAAGGATGGGCCTTGATATTACAATTATTCACTGCCTAGTTCATAGCACTCTGAGGGTTATCTGCGAGCTATGATGGTCTCTTCTGCTGGTAGGCTGTCTACCGCCTACCATGACCTGATTCTATGTGGATCCGTCTGATGGATCCGGCTCTTTTGAGCCTTCTCTCACCTTGTCGACCCTCGCAAGGATGAGATGTACTTTGATTATTCACTATGTAGCTCACATCACTTCCCGAGGACTATCTGCGGAAGGATGTGACACTTTCTTTACGATCGACTTCACTCACTTCTGGTGCCTCCATTTGTTGGGGCACGAAGTCGATTCGTCTGATATATGCAGTTGGTCTCCCGTTCTGATTATGCATCCGATCTGTTGGGGCATGAGACTGACTTGCTCAGGTTCCTTTGAGTCTGCTCTCCTTGATGGTCCTCACAAGGATGAGCTCTTTTCTGATTATTCCTTGACTAGCTTGTAGCTCCCCGAGGGTTATCTGCGGGAGACTACGACATATTTCCAATCTGATTGGTCTCTACTACTGGTAGCCGATTTGTTGACTACTGAGACCACTATGTGGGTCCATCTGATGGATCCGACTCCTTCGAGCCCTTCTCTCTCCTTGACGACCCTCGTCAGGTAGAGACACATTCTGACTATTCCCTGCCTAGATTGTTGTACTCTCCGAGGACTATCTACAGGAGACTGCGACACTCTCTTTACGCTCGGTTCCCACTACTGACGGAGTCTCCGATCTGCAGAGCACGGAATCGAGTCATCTGATATACTTGATTTTTGGTCCCATCTTGAGTTGCCTACCCAATCTATGGATCATGGAACCCATCTGATTAGACTCCTTTGAGTCTGCTCTCCTTGACGGTCCTTGCAAGGTTGAGCTCCTGATATCTGTTATTTTCATGCCTAGTTGGCAGTAAGTTCCCCGAGGGTTGTCTGCGGGACGTTGCCACATTCACTTCACTTTCTGGTCTCTTCTGCTGGTAGCCGATATGTCGCCTATCGAGACCGTACCTGATGATCCGTCTGATGGATCAGGCTCCTTTGAGCCCGCTCACCTTGACAACCCTCGCAGGGGTGAGCTTCTGTTCTGATTATTCATTGCCTAGCATGTACTACTCCCCGAGGGTTATCTACGGGAGATTACATCATTTTCTAGGTACTCGGCTTCATTTCTGGTGTCTCCCATTTGGTGGAGCACGAAGCCGGGTCTTCTGAATTGTATACTCGGTCTCCTCCCTGGTTGTGTCTCCTGTTTGTTGGAGCACGGAGCCGAGTCTTCTAATTATTCTCTGATTCCGCTCATCTTGAGGACCCTCGCAAGAGTGAGCCACATATTGTGTTGTTCGGTGTATTCTTGTGACTTTCATATTATATCACCAACGTGCATCACACAGTCTCATATGCTTTATTTCCGATCTATCTGAGACTCTGATTAACTAGGAGGAGTCTGTACTGCTCTTTCTTCCTCCCGGTCCTATAGTATCGGCTCCGTTCCCTCATGCTGACCTTCTGAGCCGATTGCCTGCTTTCTGCTACCGGACCGGATATCTTTACTTTCCGATCTGTGTGTCCTCGGTAGCTGACCCCCACTAGTCTGTATATCCGGGTGTCTTTTTACCTTCTGACTGCGTCCTCGTTCTCACTGGGAGACGACGATGAGAGCATGGTAGTCGCTTGTCAGATACCGTCCTGTACTTCACCAGTTTTTCACCACTTGTATATATATGTGTGCCTTGTTCATTCTTTCTCCCGCATTATATGTGTGCCCTAGATCTATCGCCATATCTGTGTGTCTACACTTAGGACGTACCTTGTCCTAAGTATAGGGGGGTACACACCGCGTTGTTCTTTCGTTGTTCAGTTTCGTCATTCCTGTCGTGGCCTATACTTAGGGATATCTCACCCTAAGTATAGGGGGAGTGATGCGTATATTCTCCATGATCTTTTCATCTATCTGTATATATCTATCTTTTTTTTCTTCTTTTCTTCTTTTCCTTTTTATATTTCTTTATCTAAATAAAAGGTGTCGCTCCTTTGTGTCAGTTTTCTATACTTAGGACGTACTTTGTCCTAAGTATAGGGTGGGTGCACCCCTGATTTGTTCATTCGTTGATCTGTTTATTCCCACCCTTGACCCTCTCTGCGTCGTGTACAACCTGCTATACCTAGGATTATTTTATCCTAGGTATAGGGGGGACGGTCAACTTCTCATTCATCCATTTTTTATTATTTATGTATTCTTTAGACTTTGCTATACTTAGTACGAGTTATGTCTTCTCTTTCTCTTTTCCGATCTATGAGGAAATAGCTCAAGCTAAGTATAGGGGGGTCGTATATACTTTGTATATACTTTAGCCATAACTCGTACTTCTTTTAATAATATGGCTAATAATTCTTTAAAATTCATTAAAAAAACCTTAATAAAAAGATTTGATTATTCCTCAGATTCTTTATGTATATACTGATTAATAAATCAGGTTAAAATTTTTTTTGCAAAATGATTTGAAAAATGGCGTGAACTGTTTGGAAAACTTTTTGTGAAGTATTTTCAACCTTTGTAAAAATATTTTGATTGCAAAATATCTTCTATTTGTGTGAAATAAAGGATTTGAAAATCTATTTGCAAATGGTTTTGAAAACATTTTGTAAAAATATTTTGAAAAATGTATATATAGTGTTTGCAAAATCTTTGCAAAATGGCTTTCAAATATTTGTAAATCTTTGCAAAAATTATTTTGTACTATAGTTTTCGAAATGTTTTCTAAATAGATCTGAGGAATGAAAGCATCTTAATAAATAAAATACATTATAAATAAAATAAAATACACAAAATTCTTTATTAATTGTATATACACCTAAATAAATCACTTTGTTAAAACCTGTAAATTCTTTAAAAATTCTTTAAGTCCTGTAAAATAAAGAGGCACGCCTATGTAAATAGCTGTCTATAATTATACTTTGGATGCCAAAAGTCTGTCTCTGTGTAAAATTTCTCTCTTTGTTTTCAAATTATTTGGAAAATTGCATTATTCTTTGCATATTTGTAAATAGCATTTGCATAGCATTTATATTCTTTGATTGAGTATTGATGATTGAACTATTCCAATAAAGTCGAAGATTGGAGCTTGGTTGGACCTTACTGCACCTAACTGCACTGGAACCTTATGGGAACTAGGTTTAAGGTACTTCAGGTCTATTCAGACTTAATTCTTTGAGAAATCATGGCTGGGTTCAAGTCACCTCAGTGGACTAACTAGAACTTTTCGAAACACACGTATGACTCTTGTCGGCCGTGACCTAACTTGGACACCTGCACCTTTCACTTGGCTCAACTCAGTTGGAGTGGTGAGGGGGTTGGATTTGACAGTCTGAGATGCACACGGGTGGAAACATTCGTCTTCGTCTAGGGAGGGAAGTGCACCCCAACTGGGTCCAGTAGCATCGAGGTCTAACGACAGGAGAGTGTGGGTTGCAATAAAGCTTCAAAAGAGGGATAGTCTTCTGGCTCAAGAGGAAAAACTCCTTATGTAAATGCTGCTGTAAATAGTATGTTGAAAAAAAAATCTCTAAAAAAAAATGGACAGTCTTGCAAATAAAATAAAGTGCCTGCCGGAGAATGTATATATGTTGTATAGAAAATAAGCAAGCTTGAGCATCAAAGTTACACCACGTGAGCCTGCAGCTGGATAACTTGACTACACTGGTCTTATATCCCAGGATAGGTAGCTACAATGGCTACCGTCCATTCTTTTCTGTACCTCCTCCTCTTGAGTTGGATGCCACTTGAACTTAGAAGGGAATACCTCGCTCCTCGAGGAAAGAGCTGTTGGATTGGGGAATCATTGGGTTGTCATTCTGGAGAAGCTAGTCTCTTTGTCATTTCAATTGGGGAGAGCCACTATCACTTACATTGTACAAGTCAACTTCATAGTCATAAGGGTTTGCGTATGATGTAGGCTAGTTCTTACCTGGCTATTGAGGTAATTTTAACCGAGTTCTTTGACTCTCGAAGGCTGTTGTGCTTTAAATTTGGTTCCCGACTAGGTTCCACACACATTCTCACACCAAGATCTAACCTGAGCTCCAAACTTTGATTTTGTACAGATGAGTTTAATAATCATGATCAATTCAATTTATGCTTTGAATTCTTTATTTTTGCCTTTTCTTTTCTTCTTATTCTTTATTCTTTTGTACTTATTTCATAAGTATTTGCTAGGGACTAGCAAAGGCAAGTATAGGGGGGTGATGAATCTCCATTTCATCACCTTTATTCTATCATTTTGGCCTTAAAAACCCCAGCAAATGCATGTAAATAACAATAATTTGTACATAATAGCATTCAATATTTATTGTATTTATTGTACATAGAATAAGGTTTTTAATGCCAAAATTATAGAATAAAGAGAAGAAAAGACAAAGGAATAAAATATTGCAAATATTTTATGACTCGAACCCCGAGACCAAGGCCAGCATGGAGTTGGTCGACAAGGAATAAAGTAGGGGGAGATAAGGGCCAATAATACAATAAATACCTCATTTATTTGTTCATTCATTGATGCATTTTTGACACCTATTTTGTATTTAATTATTCATTCATCAAACAAAAATATTTTGTACATGAAAGTTGTAGATAATAATGTGAATAAAAATACAAAATTGAGTTTGTGTAAAAATAATACTCAATGTACATTTTATACCCAAAATAAAAAGCCAAAATCTCAACTTCACAGACCCATATCTTGCAAAGAAAAACTCCAAATCACCCAAACTCACCATTAATTGTATATAGCTTTCCAAGAACTATTTAATAAAATTGGTTTCATAATTTTGGAGTCCATCTGTGAAAGTTACATTTTTGGCCCCTATTGTACAATCTACCCGAATAAAATATTCAATTTATTGTTCATTCATTATTTCTATAAACTTATATTTTTAGAATTTAGTAAATAATCTATAAAATACATGTACATATTGAAATTAAAAGAAAACCAAAAAGAATTTATAAAATAAAACAAGTCTATGAAATACATAGACAAAATACCTATGCTACCTATATGTATATAAATAAAAAGGGATTTTATTCTTTTATTCTTTATTCATCTATATTTTTATAATAATGTAAATATTACATCTAATTTCTTAAAAATACAAATCCAAAATAAAAACAAATAAAATACATTAAATAAATAAAGTATATATAATATATAGGTAAAATACCTATAAGTATAACTACATATACCTATACCTATTTATTTAAAAATGTAAATAAACTTGTAAAAATTGAATAAAAATATATTTATACTCACAAAAATAAGTTATAAATTTATAAAATAAGAAAATAAAATAATAAAATAAAAATAAAAAGAATAAAAATAAATACATATAAATATACTTATAAATACATTATTAAAATAAACCCATAACAAAATTCATCAAAAAAATAAATAAAAATCATAAATAAATACTACAGTATTTAATAAACATTTTTTATTTTATAAGCAAAATCTAATTAATTTATTTATTATGTGTAATAAATAGGTTATGTTCGGGCTGATGTGGACCAATCAGAGGCCAGGGAGAGTTGACCTCCGGTCAACTCCCCCCTGCGCCTCTGACTCCCGTCAGACCTGTCTAGTCCCCCCTTTTCCTCCATTTTTCCCGCTCGATCTGATGCTCCATCACCTTCGATCTCTTCATGGAATTTTCTCCCAAAAGCATCATGATCCTCGCTGAACAATTTATTCGTTTGTACATAGCCTGTACCGCCACCTATTAGCTGGTCAATAAGGGCGCCCCCTCATGTTTATAGATAAACCCATCTTCTTCTTCCGAGTTTTTTGGCCATTTCCCAAGCCCTAGAGCCCACGCCTTCGGCCAAGTGTGCATCCAGGTGACAGCTGGAGGTCCCCTGGAGGTTGTTGAGGCTCGCGGAGGAAGGAGATGCACCCACGGCGACGCTCCAGCAGTCGTCCTGCTCCCTGGAGTTTTTCCAAGTATAAGAGATGCGCACTTATTTTCTTAGGTAGATTTTTATCCCCGCTTTTCATTCTTGTCTTTTATTTTGCATTTAGATCATTAGGATAGCCTAGTTTAGCTAATTCGAAGTTCGCCGGAGCTCAGCTCCGGCAACTTCTCCACCGTACCCCCGCCTGTTTTCCGACCGCTACGACAACCCCATTCCACTCCCTTCCAGTTCTTCATCTCCCAGCCACCTCCGTCCAACCAGATCCTCCCTGGATCTGCGAATCGATGCTCGTCTCCTCTGCTTCGTCGGAGCATCGCCGCCCTCATCCATTCTTGTGCTAATAGCTTCAGTTTTTGGCCGAGGAGCATCGCCTCGAGCCGAGCATTCTTCCTGAGCAGGTTTGGTGCGCTATTAAGCACTAGGAGATGAAGTTACAGGCCGTCGGAGATACCTGGAGCACCTTGCCTTCTCCGACCTTGCAAGGGCGCTCCAGTGATCCTCTGACCAAACTAAGACCTCCAACAAGTAGAGGACCCTTCCAGGAAGCCAAGGGGACCTTCAAAAGCGTCAAAGACCGACGGAGCAACGAGATCTCACCGGAAGAAGCTCGCCCAGGCGAGCGTTCTTCCCCGTTCTTCCAGATGTCCTCCTCGCCGTCGGATGAAGATCATTGCCCCAATTCAAGCTACAGACGTCCGATGGAGCAGCGCTCAGACCGTCAGATCACCTCGAGTGATCTAATCCTCACCGCCCATCATCGAAGCAGCATCGACAAACGTGGAGGCGACGCATGTCAAGTGGACGAAGATCAGCCGTTGGATCGCGCACCTTTGGTGGTAAATTTCAGATATATCCCCCGCCTTTTTGTATTTATATTTTAATGCCATAAATAAAATTTCACATTGTAAATAAATTGTAATTTTTGCATTAGGCCCCCTGTAGTTTCTGTAATTGTGATTAGGTCCCTCCGCGCCTCACGTGCAGTTCCACGTGAGGCATATGATTTTTGCACTTTAGCCCTGGCGGTTTTTGTAAATTGTAAATTAGCCCCAAAAATAAAAATAAATGTTTATTTCTGTAGTGATTTTTGCACTGATGCCCTTGAGAATTATTTTATTTACAAAAATGCCCCTACCAGGTTGTTTAATTGTTGTGTCTTTTATCTATTTATTAAAAATACAAATGGTGCTCCTAAAAATCTAGAAAAATTAGGATTGATGCTTCATGTAATGTTCTTTCACGGTCATATTTTATTTTGCATTTTTTACATTTTTACTAATTATTAAAAATGAAAAAGGAGCCCTTTTTGTACTTTTTAAATTAGAAAACACAAAAAAATTCTAAAATGCATTTGAAAAATTACAAAAAATTTATATATAGTATATTTATATATATATTGAGTCCAGAAATTGAAAAAACCTAAAAACAAGAATAAGAAAAATAAAAAATCAGAAAGCTCCAAAATCTAATAAAAAATAGAAAAACCCTTAAAAAATCCCCAAAAAATAATTTTCTCTTTTATAATTATCTATATATTATTAATTTTGTATAAAATTAATTTAGATAATTTTGGGAATTATTTCGTATTTTTAAAACCCAAATTAATTTCGGCTAGTTAATTAGTCCATATTGTGGACATTTTTGGAATTAAAAAAAATACATAAAAATTAGAAATATTTCAGAAAAAGAACAAAAAAAATTAGAAAAACATAAAACAAAAAAAAATATATTATATCTACATATTTTAAGCATTCATATCTATATATATGTATATCCATATATTGTATGACTTTTCTCTCTCCTCTTATATATACCTCTATATATATACATAAATATATATATATATATTATATAATTAAAAATATTAAAAGAAAATATATATATATATAATATAAAAACAAAATAAAAATTCTAAAAACAAAAATAAAAAAAAATTTTAAATAAAAAACCCACAAAAACAATAAGGATTGGACATGATCATTGAATTGAATAATTGTACAACACATACAACCTTTCGCCTCCCAATGTTCGACCTTTACTTGTGCTTACATCTATACACACTTGCATGTAGAGTTAGAATAAAGTTTAACTCCACATTTTTGGATATTCATTGCATATATTTCTTGTGGGTTATTTGTTGACTGATCTGGGGATCTTTAAGTGGTCATTTAAGCAACTGGATTTCTCGCCTTGTGAGATATCTAGACCCTTAATAATCCCCTGTCATCAACCATGAGTCGAGCTAGCACCCAAAAAGGGCTATGCGTCGTAAATTCTACGTATCCGTTTATAGAAAGTATATTAGATACTCAAAAAATACACATCCCAATGTCCTCCAAGGAAAACAAGTGTAGCCGACTTTAACTTCTCCTGATGAAGGCACTCATCAATACCAAATATACAATTGTTGAGTTAATAAGGCGCTCCAGTAATTCCTAGTACAAATGAGATGGGGAAAAGAAAAGACATTGTCTTATACCTTCACTGAACTGGCCTTCCTTATTCTTTTAAGACCGACAACTAAAGAGATGTTGAATTGGATGCAAGAAATGATTTATCCCCTAGAGTCGAGGATTGGGTTCTTATGAGAGACTCTTGTACCTGAAGTTTGGGTGATGCTTTAACTCTAGTATTGTAACTACAGTCTACACTTATTGTCATATCCTTATGCTAAACATATTGAGAATGAGAGTCTAGTGATTAGGGAAGTTGGATACCTTTTGACTAGAGCTTGGCTCATCTTAGAATGTTAGGATCAATAAAATTGAGAGTTCTTAAGGGATCAAGTCTTGTATTTTCACATGCACGGTCATGGATTAATCCAACTTATTCATTCTTTATTTGCTTGAGGAGTAACAAGTTTCAGTATAGGGGGTGATGAATCTGTGATTCATCATCTTAATATATTATTCTTAGCTGAATCTCTTACCAAATAATAAAAAAGTCCCTAAATACCATAAATTAACGAGATAAAACTCTTAATAAAAATGGACTAATAATTTATATTTATCTTGTAAATAAGTCCATAAAATAATTTAAATTAAAAATAAAAAAAATAAGTGTTGAGAATTATTTGTAAATAATCCCCTATAAACACTTAAACTTTTTTGATTTGTAATAAATTTATTCCAACTCCTTTGAACTTAATTCTTTTTCTATCTTGTATTTATATATTGCAAAAAATACAAAATAATTTCCAGATTTGATAAAATACCCAAATAATGTATTTGTGTTTTATTTTATTTCGAGTATTTTATTTTTATTTTGTAAATATCTTTGAACTAAAATTGTATGTTTTGTACGCATTATATCGGTATTTTGTAATTCCTTTTTTTTCTCTTCATTAATTTAAGTTTCCTACTTTTTATTTCTTGTTTTTATTTTATTTTATTTTTCTCTCCAACTTCCATTCTTCCCTCTTTTCCCACTACTTCTCCAACTTCTACCCCACTTCTTTTCCAACTCATTCTTCCTCGTCCTCCTCCTTAATACTCTCATTCCCCATTATTTATCCCTATCCTCCATTTCCTAAATAATTGAGGAGAGAACTCCGGCCAACCGATGCTCCGAGGTGACAACTCCACCGTCGACATTGAGCAACAATGAGTTTCCAGCCTTCCTTGTCCATTGGCGAGATTCACGAAGTCCTGCTTAATGCTGTAGTTCCTTCTAGGTTGCTGCCTAGCATTGCATGCTCCGCACATGCTCGAGGACATGAAAGAGCCCAACCAACAATGCTCATTTGATCCTAGGAGAACCAATAAGTAAAACTACTATTTCTTCCTTTCTCTTCAATCACTTTTATTTGGAGTTATTTTCCTACCAACCCTCCAAATTAAAAGCCACCTCCCTTAAATCATCATCATCATCTTCACTCATCTCTTAATTTTATCTCCTACAACAAACAAAAAAATATAATCAAAAAAATCAAAATAGGAAAAAAAGAAAACACCTCCAATGGCCTCCATCCCGTCCGCATGTCACCGACCTCCTCCAGCCCAGCTCCAAGCCGTAGCCATCCTCTGTAGCAACAACAACACATAGCCCCCTCCGCACCGCCCGCGAGAGGCGTCTTGCCCCTCTGCACATAGTGATGCCACCATCAAGCAGCCAGAGTCTACACACATCCTTCTCCCACGCTCCTGCAACTCCCCCATAGACGGCTCCATGCCGACCCACAGCCATTGTGTGCCTACATCTGTAGCCCCATGTAGCATGTGCGTGGTCGTCGTCGCTGTACTACCACGTGCTCCTCATTACACTTGGTCATGTGACCCTAGATGAACCCTCGTCCCCACACTAGCTATAGAAAGCATCTTTTCCCCTCACGTAGTGCACCGCCACACCCGCTACCTAATGCCCACGCGTAAGACTTGTCGCTGCAGCCGCAAGCAACTCCATCTCTCTCCGCATACGCAACTACACCTCACCCTAACGTGGGTTCCATTTTGGGAACCCACGATTCCAAGAAGAAGAAGCAGGATGCTTTATTATTTTAATTTTGGTGAATTTACAAAAATGCCCCCACAAAAAATAGTAATTAAAGAAGTGCCCTTAGGCACAACTTCTTTTTGTTGAAGTTTCTATTTCCGTATTTAGCCGATACCCTTGTGTTCATGCATTATGTGGATATTCAATTTTAATCATTTCATTGAACCAAATATAGTTTGATGTGCAATATTTATCTATCAAATTTTTTTGGTTTTTAATTTTGCAAGCTTTGGATGATTTATTAAAATCCAGGGAGTGAAGATAGTTATTTTACTCATTTTCTCTTTGAAGATCTCTTGGTATTATTTTTTTCTTCAAAAAAATAAAAAAACTCAGAGATGGTGTCTTTATATGTGCTTAAACTTATGTCCATTTTTTTTGAAAATGGAAGTCATTTGTTCATGCAACAATTACTTGAGTAAATTTTGTAATTAATTTTTTTATTAGGTCCAGAAATATTATTTTTTTGCAAACTAAAGTATCGTGGATTTTAAAATATCTCTTTGATATAATTTGGGTTTGCTGTGAATATTCATTATGGAATGATATTTCATGTGTTTTGGAAAGGATTTTAAGCTAGAATATATGAATAAAGATGATGAATTGCTATCAGGCCACATCATTTAAACCTCCTCCTAAAGATCATTATACCAGAAAGCATTCTTTACATAGAGCTGATAGATAGGCCAACTCTTATTTACTGCCACTGAATGAATAGTCTGTATGGAGCCCATCTGTGTAATGGGAGAAAACATATCGATGTAGTCAACCCCATATGTCTGCGTAAAGACTTTAGCCACAAGCCTTGCTTTCAATATGTCAGTGGACCTATAGGGTGAGTACTTAGTTTTGAAGACCCATCTGCAAGCCACATGTCTAGTCCCCTTGGGATACTGCACAATATCACATGTCCCTCTAGAAGTGGGAGCATCCATTTCCTCATTCATTCTTTTCTCCGGCCATGATCCTACAAGGAACTACAATGGTCTCTATGAAGAAAAATAGTCATAAGAGCATATGCATATCTTCTATCAGTGCACGATAAACTAGTAGTAGAAGTGAAATGACTCAGGGGATGAAAAGTATCTTGCCTTTTAGTTCCTTGAAGAGCGATAGGAGGCTCTTGAGAATCATCCGCGATAATAGTAGTAGGGGCACTTGAAGATGGCATATCATCCTCCAATAAAGAGGCATGTAATGGAACAAGCGCAGGAGTAGAAGTTTACTTGCATTTGTACACAATGGGTGGAGGAGGAAGGTCCATCGGAATATCTGTGACATGGTGAGCAAAGAAGCTAGTTTCTTTAAAAAAGGTTTCATCAATAGAGATACAATATCGATGCCCAGTAGGATCATAGCATATGTATCACTTATGGCTACGAGAATAGCCAAGAAAGACATAATAGTTGCACGAGGAGACAAATTTTCAATAGTATGAAAATTATGGACAAACACTATACATCCAAAAATTCACATAGGTAAAGGGAATGGTGACTCATTTGGATAGATTAATGCAAGAGGGTTAGAGCCACTTAGAGATGTAAAGGGCACCCTAGTAATAAGATGAACTACATTAAGTATTGCATCTTCCCAGCTGGTTTTAGTAACTTTCATCTAAGTGAGAAGGGAGCCAGCAATGTTAAGAAGATGCTTGAGTTTTCTTTTTGCTACCTCATTTTGATGGGAGATATACGGACACGAGGTTTGTTGGATTGTACTTTGAGAAGCAAAGAAGGTTGACATATCATCTTAAGTGAATTTTTAGGCATTATTAGAATGAAATATTTAAGCCAGCGTTGAATATATTTTTAATACAGTGAAAGAAAAGTTTAAAAATATTAATAATATCTGAATGTTCCTTTAACAAATAGACTCAAGAGGATCGACTGTAATAATCACAAAATAGTAAGATACTTAGGTCCACTCAGAGTTCCGACTGGACATGGTCTCCATACGTCGCAATGGACTAGAGAAAAAGATACTTTACGATGAGGCTCAGTACGTGTAGGAAAACATGCTCGATGATGTTTCCATAAATGGAATGCCATACACTCAAAGGGCTCGAGCGTAGAGTGTTTATGGAATATCATGGAGATGACCTTGGCAGAAGGGTGACCAAGGCAAATGTGCTAGAGAAGATGATCATCAGAAATGCATGTTGCGTCAGTAAAACTAGAATCATATGGGATGTTGAGGTTGTGAACAAATGAGAATGAGTTATTGTTTATTCCATTGGGCAAGGGTCTCTTATATAGAGAGAAAAACCTAGATTGAACAAGAGAAAAAAACATAAGTACACCTAAAGGTTACAGACAATAAAACATAAATACAATAACTCTAACATTCCCCATCGATAATGTGATAATTTCAACCATGCCATTGAAAATAATGAATCATATTCATCCATCCTATTATAAATTTAAATCATATTTACATTTAGTTGTAAAATGAGAATCCAATTCACATTTAATTGTATAATGTGAATCAATTCACATAAACTTATAAATTGTAAATCATATTACAATTAAAACTCTTCATGATATTATGAATCAAATTAACATTTATTGGTGGTAATGCTAGCCACATTAATCATATTTGTGATAATTAAATCCAAATTAATTATCTTAGATGTCTCTCTACATGTTTCCTAATGATGTCAATGATATCCACATTAGTACTGATAATTAAATCATATTTATTTATCAATTTATCAATTATTATATATTATCAACAATAGAATTATTCTAGAACTTTTTCAAGAACAATATGCTTTCCCCAAGTATACTTGGAGTTACGGACATGACGATTGTATATTTGATGAATTTGTGGTTCATCATCTTAATATATTATTCTTAGTTGAATCTCTGACAAAATGATCAAATACAAGTCCCTAAATCCAATAAATTAACAAAATAACAACTCTTAATAAAAATGGACTAATAATGAATATATATTTTGTAAATAAGTCTAGAAATTAGTTCAATATATATATATATATAATGAAAAAAGTGTTGAAAATTATTTGTAAATAATCCTTGGTAAATACCCAAACTTCTTAGATTTTTAATAATTCCCTACTAACTCCTTTAGACTTGATTCTTTTTCTAACTTGCATATAAAAATACAAATAATAAAAATAATTCCCACATTGAATAAATACTTTTACATCTTGAATCGAACAAAAAGCCGTAAAGTCCAACTTCTCAGCTAAATTCTCGTGCCATATGAGTCCAAATTCACCAAACTCACTTTTAAGGTTCAAATTATAAAATTATCTATCCAATTAAAGTAATATAATAAAAACCGGAGATTGTTTGCAAAATGTCGATTTTGAGGACTAATTGCATGCTGTATATACATACATACATACATACATACATACATACATACATACATACATACATACATACATACATACCTACCTACATACATACATACATACCTACATACATACATACATACATACATACATACATTCATTCATTCATACATACATACATACATACATACCTACGTACGTACATACATACATACATACATACATACATACATACATACATGAGTGTGTGTGCATAGGCTACGAAAGCTACACCCGAGGGTGTAGCAAAATAGCCTCACCCGACCATTTTTTCATTGAGTTTTTTTATTCTTGAAATGAAGCGTAGGGGGATTTAAATCATCATATATCACAATGTCTCCTACCAAATTCGTCATTGATTTTTTTATTTTTGAAATGAAACACAGGGGGGTTTGAATCACCATATATCACCATGGTCTCATACCAAATTCAACTAAATTCGATACTTCTACCATCTCCATCACTATCACATTTTAACGGTCTCAGATTTGCTGAAATTGAGCCTATCTAGATGGGATACATACTAACTTGACATTAACATTTTATGTATAAATTTAACTAATTTTTATTTATTCATTTTCTAATAATTTCTTATTGTATATTTTAATAAAGGACATAATTATAAAAAAATATATTTTACCATTGAAAATAATGCTATGTGACTTTTTATATAATTTAAATTTTATTATTTCAATTTTATATTATATTATATTATTTTTATTTTTCTTATTTAACTCAGCCATGGCCGGTTCCAAGCCCGGGTAAATGAGGAGGGTTGCGTTATGTAACTGACAGCTAGTGTAAAATAGTCGGCGACAACTTTCTAAATAATTTTTTTAAAAAAATAATATTTAGGATGTTGCCTCATGACAGTCAGATCTTTTCAACATGGATTTAAGCAAACATACAGATTTCGTTAGGACGTTCCCTACTTGCGATGTGTTGCATCGCCCGAATGCAATGAAAATTTGGCAAGGGCCACTACATCGCAGCCTGGATGTAGTTCAAAATTTGCAAGGGTTCTCGCATGAGGAACACATGCGGGTAATTAAGCTAGTTTTGTTGCATCACTGCCTGGATGCAGCCCAAAATTTAAAAGGGTTCTCGCATAATGGACGCATGCGAGTAAAGAAGTTAGTCCAAAGGAGATTGCAACAGATGTTGCGGATTGGTAGTTGGAATATTGTCACTTTGAGAGGAAAATCGATGGAGATAGTTGATATGATGGGAAGAAGGAAGATTCATATACTATGTCTTCAAGAGACTAAATGGGTTGGAGAGAAAGCAAGGGAGATCGAGAAGTCAGGCTTTAAACATTGGTATTCAGGTAAAGATAAGGGTAGAAATGGTGTTGGAGTGGTTGTTCATAAGGATTTGAAGAATTATGTGGTTGAGGTGCAAAGATTCGGGGATCGGATTATTTTGCTAAAATTGGTGCTTGAAGAAGAAATTCTGAATATAATCTCAGTTTATGCACCACAAATTGGTTTAGATGAAAGGACTAAATAAGCTTTTTGGGAGAATCAAGATAAGATTTTACAAGGAATCCCACAAAGAGAGATGATATGCATAGGCGGAGATCTTAATGGACATGTTGGAAAAGATGCTTTAGGGTATGCTAGTGTTCATGGAGAACATGGTTTTGGGGATAGAAATGAAGAGGGAAAAGTTATCCTGGATTTTGCAACGGCATGTGATCTTTTCATAGAAAACACTATCTTCAAGAAGAGGGAGGAGCATTTAATTACATGGCGTTGAGGAGAAGAGATCGGTTGTGTTGTAAAGACTGCAAAGTAATCCTAGGAGAGAGTTTGACAACCCAAGATCGCTTGTTAGTCTTGGATGTACAAATAAAAGGGCTAGTAAAGAAAAGGAGGGTTCCTAAGATCACTAGAACTAGATGGTGGAATCTTCCACTGAAGCAATCGAGCTTCAGGGAGAAGGTTTTAGAAGATTTATCTTGGGATTGTAGTGGAAGTGCAAACGAGATATGGGAGGCAGTAGCATCTTGTATTCGAATGGTAGCCAAAGAGATGCTAGGCGAGTCAAAGGGAGGAGCCTCAGGTGAAAAGGAGGCTTGGTGGTGGTGTGAAGGGGTGCAAGAGAAGCTAAAAATTAAAAGAGCATGCTTTAAAGGTATGCCTAAGGATAGAACATAGGAAACTATCACAAACTACAAAATAGCAAAGAAGGAAGCAAAGAAGGTTGTAAGGGAGGCTAAGTTGAAAGCTTACGAAGTTTTGTGTAAAAATCTCGACTCTAAGGAGGGCCAGAAGGATATATTTAGGTTGGTCAAAGCAAGAGAAAGAAAGACCAAAGACCTTTCTCAAGTGAGATGCATTAAGGACGAGGAAGGTCATGTGCTTGTTACTCAGAAGGATATAGAGACTAGATGGGAGCAGTACTTCCATAAACTTTTCATCGGGGAAGGAAATAAAGAGATCACTTTGGATGATCTAGCTAGTAGTGAAAGTTACTTGAATTGTGCAAGCTATAGACAAATATAAAGGAAGGAAGTAGCAAAGGCTTTGAAGGTAATGAGACCTAGGAAAGATGTAGGATCGGATAACATCCATGTAGAATCTTGAAAAGTTTTAGGTGAGCACGGTTTGACTTGGCTTACGAATCTATTCAATGTTATTTGGCGAAGAAAGAAAATGCCTGAACATTGGAGGAGGAGTATCATGATGCCTCTTTATAAGAATAAAGAAGACATTCAAAATTGTTCAAATTATAGAGGTATCAAGCTGATGAGTCACACTATTAAAATTTGGGAGCGTGTGATTGAGAGAAGGTTGAGGCAAGCTTCTAATGTCAAAGAAAATCAATTCGGATTCATGCCAGGTCGCTCAATTATTAAAGCCATCCATTTGCTGAGTAAAACAATGGAGATTTATAGAGCTAAAAGGAAGAACCTCCATATGATCTTTATTGATTTGGAGAAGGCTTATGATTCTGTCCCACGGGAGATATTGTGGAGAGTTTTGGAGAAGAGACAAGTGCCTGTCCTATACATTAACCTCATGGAGGACATGATGATAGGGCTTTATCTTTTGTAAGGACCCCATCTGGAAAGACTAGCTATTTTGACATCAACATTGGTTTACATGAAGGTTCAACTTTGAGTCCATTTCTTTTTACTTTGATTATCGACGAGTTGAGAAGTCACATTTAGGATGAGTTACCTTGGTGTATGTTATTTGCTGATGATATTGTGCTGATTGACGAGACTAGAAATGGAGTAAATGAGAAGCTTGAGGTTTGGAGACATGCGTTGGAGAGTAAAGGATTTCGTATAAGTAGGGCTAAGACAGAATATATGGAGTGCACCTTTGATGGAAGCAATGGTGAAGGAATTGAGGTGAAGATTGGTGATGATAACATTCAGAAGAGAGATTCTTTTAGATATCTGGGATCTATTTTGCAACATGATGGGGAAATTGATGGAGATGTTACTAATAGAATAAATGCAGGTTGGCTAAAGTGGAGAAGAGCCTCTGTTGTTCTCTGTGATAAGAAAATTCCTTTAAAAATTAAAGAAAAGTTTTACAAAGTAGCTGTGAGACTTGCTATGTTCTATGGATTTGAATGTTGGCTTGTGATCCATAGACATGTGTAGAGAATAGCTGTAGCAGAAAGAAAATGCTAAGGTGGATGTGTGGACACAAACGTAAAGATCGGATTTGGAATGATGCAATCAGAAAGAAAGTTGATGTTGCTCCTATCGAGGATACGATGCGAGTAAACCGCTTAAGATGGTTTGGTCATTTGCCAAGAAGATCAGCTGATGCACCAGTTAGGAGATGCGAGTGTTGGGATGTTGAGCCGGCTAAGAGAGGGCGGGGACATCCCAAGAAGTGTTGGAAACAGACCATACGAAGGGATCGTTGTTTTGTGGATGATCTGAATGGAGGCGAAGAATCCATATAGCCGACCCTACTTAATTGTGGGAAAAGGCTTTGTTGTTGTTTTTGTTGTTGTATTTTTATTTTTCTTATTCATTGAAAATCCAAAAAAACGTATTTGTGTTTTATTTATTTCTAGGATATTATTTTATTTAGATTTTGTAAATATCTTTTTATTAAAAATGCAAAAAATATAAAATCCTTGAAATTGTGTTTTGTACAAATTGTGTTGGCAGTCTTGTAATTATTCCATTTTATTTTTTCTCTTTATTTTATTTAAGTAGCCTTCATTTATTTTAATTAACTATTTTTCATTTCTTATTTTCATACCATTCTTCCCTCCTCCACCACTTCTCTAAAATCCACTATACTTCTTTTCTAACTCCTTCATCTTCTTCCTTTTATTCTTTTCTCCATTTCATATCTCCTTTATTGCATTTATGTGACTGAGTACCCGAGACACCCGAGTTGAATCAGTGTTAATGAGACAACAATGGTCGAGTGACGACTGCCTTCTTTCCAGCGAGATCCGTTAGCATTCTGGTCAACGTGCAACCTCCTCTATGTGTTACTCGAGCTCATCGCTCTTCGGCGACTTGAGTGAATATCGAAGCACCACCTTGAGCTTTCTCCCTAAGCATTCGCTCAACCACATATCAAGCAAAGTTCTTCCTTATCTTCTCTTGTTGCTTTGATTTAGTTTTGTTCTCTTCTCTTATTCTTCATCTAGTTTTTACCCCAAACTTATCTGCACCTTCTTCTTCAAATCGTACATCCAAAGACACATCTCAATCTGCGATCAGATAATCCCCAATATCATGTCCCAACATCTTCCCCTCTATCTCTCATAACCCTCATCCAACTTGAACTCCGTTCCAATCACCTAGCACATACAGAGTTCTCCACCCACTAATCTCTGGTTCATGCTCTCAACCACCGAGCCATTTGTGCTTGAGTATAGCACTCTCTTCTATAGGTTCACCACAAAGCAAATCAACCAATTTGGCATCGTACTTCCATCAACAGTAGCAAGTGTCCACAACCACATGCGACCTTGCTTCCAACAGCCGTGTGCGTGGAGAAGGTGGGTTCCATTCTTGGAACCCATGACTTCCATGGATAAGAGGAGGTGATTTTGGGGAAAATATCACAATGACACTATATGGTATATATGCAATTAAAGAAGTGCCCTTAGGCATAACTTTATTTTGTTGAATTTGTATTTTAATATATCAAGGAGAACCTTATGTTCAAGCATTATTTTCGACCTTGATTTTTTGGCCATTTTATTTAAACAAAAATATCTTACTCTGCATATACTAATTCTCTATCAAAATATATTGGGTTTCTAATTTTGTGAGCTTTGAATGATTTATTAAAAATCGTAGTTTGAAATTCTGTGACATTTTTCCCTTTATGCTCTGTAATTCGCACAAATTTACTCCTTGCTCTAAAAAATCTCAAAAAACTAGACATGTTGCATTTAATTATGTTTTAACTTGAAACCAAATTTCATTCAAATTGAATGTGGCTCCTTCCTTAAATAATTATTGGTTGATTTTTTTAATTAATTTTTATCTATGTCCATGCATAATAATTTGCGCAAACATAATTTTCCTGGATTACAGATTGACACGTATATTTGAGACAATATTAGTTTATCATGAATTTGTATTGTAGATTGATTGGAAATTAATTGCAATAAATCACTCTGCTCTAGTAAAAAAAATCATAAAAAAACAAATATTGCCAAAAATGTTCTAAAATAAATATTATAAACTCATTTCATAATATCTAAATTCCAATCCAAGTATCATAATTCTTGCATATTTATATAATGAAAAAATGCATAAAAACACTTAAAAAGAGTGCATTTTTCATTGTTTCATTTTAGCCCTAAAAATTCTAAAAACATACATTTTACATGCATCATTGAATTAGGTTTACAAGAAAAATATCACTGGCCTAATTTGATATGTTTCTGAATTTAGATTTAATTGGGCTTAGTTGCTTGTTTCTCTTAATAACTTAATTCAATCACATTTTGCATTGCCATTCACAATGCATAAAAAATACAAAAAAATATTTATCCAAAAATCATGCATTAGTTGGTCGAATTTGGTCTGTATGTTGTTCATTTGCCTTCTTAAGTCGACCCTGGGGCATGCCCAGGTTAAAAATACAGAAAACTGCACTTGATTCACTTGATGGATTTTATTATGGGTGTGGCTATTTTTTTGATTGATCCCTATGTCCCGACTACAACAAATTTACATAATTAATTAGGGACATATAAGGACTATCAAATGGAACCATTGTTGCTGAGGTAAATGGCTTAGGGTCATTTCAGACAATTTTGAGTTAGTTTTTCCTTTCTTTCGGGTTGTCTGATTCACGATCTCATCTTGTGTATATTTCCTTTATTTTTGTGATTCTTTTCTTATTTATTTCTTTGCTCATTTTTGTATATATATATCTTTTACCTCTCTCTTACATAAATTCTATCTTGTTGTGCGAGGACCCATTGAATTTGGAGTGTCTTTCTTATAGACGATGCAACTAGGAGAACATCGGAGGTCAACGAGTCATAGGGCGAGTCGACTGCTGAGGAGAAAAGAAGATTGAATTTATTTTTGAGAGAAATTTCAATTCACTTCATTTTTATTATTCATTCTTGTAATTATTGTGTTGTAATTATTTAGATAATCACACATTTACAATGGATCTTGTTTGAGAGGTAGCACGTGTAACAGAAACTGGACACCTATTCTTTCATTTTATGTGGTTGTGTCAAGAGGGGTTCTTGAATTGAATGGAGAAATTAGGATAGGCACATGGTAGTATAGGTTCAAATTTTATGCGCCCTTCGTAATTTTAGGCTGCACATCTTAGAAGATTCATCATCTGATAAGATTCATCACGAGACGCACATAAACTCGTACTACTTAGAAAAATTGAAATATATTTCTTCCCCACTAATAATATACTATTTAGGTATTATTTTCTCGATCTGCATGTATTTACTATAAATTTAAAATTCAGTTTTGCATAACACATGGAGAGTAATGGGAGTCGATGTAAGTATACTTTCTTCTGATCATGCATCGTTGTTTCTCGTCTACATTCTGATTTCCGATTGCTCCCTTGTGTTACCACTTAGTATTTAAAAGGGAAACTGGGACTGAATGGTAGGCATGCATTTTGGTGCTCACATTAGATTTCAAGTGACAATCAAAATCTAAAATTGGGACTGAATTGAGCAAATTGATTAAACAAAAATTGGGAAAAAACTACCTTGTTTTACTAGGGCATAAATCCCTCATCTGTATTGTAGGTACTTACCTTCATATGAGTGGGTAAGGACATAGCCCCAAAGGATTAGAGCCAAAATCCCTGGACTTGTGCCATAAACACTTGAACTCACTCATAGGGCCCTGTTATTGCTGCAAGCACTTGCCTCCAATCATTGGAAAAAGTAGTATTGCTTTAAGTTGGTGTGTTCCGCTATCTTGAACATGAACTACCTTAGTAGACTACACCTGAGATTAATGGATTACAAGATTGCTTTACCACGAACTAAAACTGACATGATAATTCAGCTGAAACTTTACGACCATCACTTGTGAAGTTTGTGAACTCTTCAATTGGGTTTGCATTGTGTTTGAATTGTGTGAGTTTTCGCAGCACATTCATGTGCACATTGGAACTAGCGCCTCATTGAACTTCATGCTCTAAAAAATTCTTTTTGACATCGAAGATGATTAATTGGTGATATTTATTCAGACTTTACGAATCTATTGTTGAACCTTTAAAGAGTATGTCTTTGAAGGTCCACTCACGACCTGAACCAACCTGGACTAATAACCCTCCTCATTTTAGGATCAATAATTCTTCAGATGGTCACTCACAAATAATTCCTTTCTCTTCGCCCACCTCATCGAGGAAGACCTTCACCTCAGTGAGACTGTCTTGATTTTAGAATCCTCTTCTAATGAAGATCACATTGTTGATGAAGGTCCCAAGAAGATTGAATTAAGATGCCTCCAAAAAAGAAAGATGAAGAGGACGAACACGCCAAGGAGCCCATGAAGACGGTACTTGCCAGGCTAGTTGCATCTGAGCAGCAACATGCATTACTCCAAGATCAGTCAGGGCAACTAAATGTTGGGGTCGGCCCACTAAGGGATGCGACATACAACCCCAGACAATACATAATTCAATTTTTTTTCAGTTCGGTTGAACCCAAAGATGATTTTGAGATTAAACCATCATATTTGAATTCGCTGTCTCATTTTGATGGGAATGCTTTTGAGGAGCCATACGCATTCCTAAGGGACTTTGATCTTGTCTGCGCTAACCTTAGACATCCTAAGGTTAGGTAGGATTCTATCAGGCTCACAAACCTTCCATTTGCCTTTGGCAAAGCCGACTACTTGTAAAGAACCTTGGAGTTATATCATTACATATGCCTTATTCAAAGACCAATTTACGAAGAAGTTATAACCCCTGAGTAGGACTAACAAGATGAGGACGTGCATCACTAGCTTTTTCTAGCTACCCCATGAAGCCTTCTATGATGTCTGGGAAAGGTATAAGGACATCCTGCAGAAATTTCCTCAAGGTCTAGATAAGAACATCTTGGTACAATCATTCTTCACATATATCAACCATGGGAAGCAGGGTTTAGTGAGCATTGCTTGTGGAGGTAGTTATACAGCATGTGGATCAGATACCGTCTAAAAGGTATACGTGTAGATGGCTGAGACCAGCTGCTCACAAACCGCTAGTAAGCCGTACATAGTGTCTCCTAGTTCACTCTTATATAGATGGGGGAAGTCAGTTGCTTTCCATCCATGTCAGGATGTGATCCTTAGAATGGGACTCCTTGCGAATAATCTTACTGTGGTCGAGAGGATCGACCGAAGGATTGATGAGTTAGATAGGAACGCCTCCAAGATACCTAGATAGATGGAGTTGACTGAGAAGGAATCTGATATAAAGATAATCCCAGTCGTGGGAGCTGGACTAGTCCAACGTCCATAATTTCCAACAGCCCCATCCATTAGCAGAGATAATTTTTGAATAGACTCCACCAGTTTGGGTGGTGAATGGAGTGTGGTATATACATGACACTTCCATGCACAGAAGTACGAGGACCGTCATGCATTCACCTCTATACCACATCCTTCACAACAAAGCCCTGGATTTCAACAACCCCTGAAGTATTGGTTGCAGTACCAACAATATGGCTGACAGGGCCATTACCTGGCAGGTCAGTAGGGCCCACAATTTCATTAGATACCCAAGCACCAACAATAGCAGAGGTAGTACCCAACCAGAAGGGCTAGTCTTCCTGATCTTCTTTCTAGTCTTATCGACTTCCTTTTTTGTATGGATCCATGAATTTACAGCAGCAGATAATTGATGAGAACCGTTCTTACAAGAATGAAATTAATGACTTACGGGTGGATGTCAACCTCTTATCAAGATGGAGAGATGAGCAGTCTATACCCTCTACCTCGATCCCAACCTTAGTCCAGGCTAACCCTAATAGCATCGACCAACCTGGTTCTTAGCAGCACTATGGTCAGGTAAATTCTTCAACCTCTATTAGATTTGAATAAGAAATTCTTTTATTTGGCGAAGCTAACCGTATGCCACTCAAGAGTGGAGGCACCATGACTGTATGTTGAGAGGTATTTTTGAGGTTTTTAAATCATGATATGAAAATAATAAAGCAGTGGTTATTGCAACCCAAATATTTCGAAACTTATTTTTCCTGAAAGCTAGAGGAAATTATCTACAAACAGGTACTGAAATCACAATTTTTGGATTTTTCTAGGTTTTTTTATGTTTTACAGATTTTTAGTATTTTGCCATTTTTTTAAATAATTATTTCACGAAAATTTCCCATAAAATAAAGGACAATAAAATACAAATAATCTATTTATTTGGAATTTTTAATAGAATATTTGAATTTTTATGGTTTTTCAAAGCACAGACAGAGAAAATGACACTTTTTTATTTTTTAATAATATCAAATGGAAATAAAATACAATGAGAAATTTATACAATGATCAAACATACAACAAGAATTTACACAAATTTTTGTAGAATTTTCAGAACACAAATAAAATTTTTTCAAGTCAGATGAACATGCATTTAAAAGTCTGGAAATAAAGGGACCGAAACACAATTTTTATGAGTTTTTACATTTAAAAATAACAAAATAAACTGAGGGATAAAGTACGTAATTTACCCAAATAAACGGGCGTGCTTGATGTTAGCAGGGGGCCTTTGCACGATTTCTGAAATCCAAGGGGCGTTCACGCAATTTTCCATTACAATTTAAGGCTTCTTTATAGAGGCAGGGGTTTTCTGTGCAATTGTTATAACCTTCGAGGGCTGGAATGCAATTTGTCCCAAAAATTAAGGCTTTCAATTGAGGAGGGTTTCGTTCTTTCCAAAGGCCAAGGGGGCGGCAGCTCATTCTTCTTCTCCAAGCCGAAGGGGCACCGCTCCTTCTTCAGATCGGCTGTCGGCGGCGTGGAAGACGAGGTGCAGGAGATGGTGATATGGAGTGGGGATCTCGACGGTGGAGGGAGGTCGATGGCGAGCACTAACAGTGGTATTACCTTCAGCTGGAGCGGATGGCTAGGCAGTGGGCTAAAGATGGACGACTTCGTGCAGGGCTGCTGCGATGCACGACTAAAGAGGGCGGTTGTACAACGGTGACCGATGGGTGACGGTGCTGATCAGGCAGCGGCGGTGCTTCTGAAGGATTGTGTGGGGCTTGGTCGGCGATGAAGAGGCGGTGCTTGCCCCGCAGCAGAGGCGCTGAGTTCTGGTCACGTGGGAGAGGGAGGACTTCGCTATGGAGGTGGAGCGGGGAGATGCGGCGAGTTGACCTCGCACAAATGTGTTGACGATAGGCAGCGAGCATCGTCTGTGGATGGGGAGGGCGGCGCCTGCTGCCGATTTTTTTATTTTTTATTAATTTTTTGTAACATGAAACAGAGTAAAAAACGTATTTTTTTAAACAGAAACTATAGAAATTAGTTTTTTAATTACAAGAGTAATGTAGCGAGATAAACTTTTGCTATTTAATTAACATGTATTGCAACGAGATCGAACTCAGGGATGCTACATTTCCCGAGGGTTATTTAATTAATCGAAAAAAATCAATTAAAAGAAAAAGGATTTCTCAATGTGCATTATGCTTGGTTTTTGTTTTGATTTTTGTCTATTTAATTTTTTATTTCAATTTTTTTTCTGATTTTCAAATTTTTAATGATTTTAAATTTTACATAATTTTAATTTTCAAATATATCATTTTCAAAACAATTTCATGCACAAAAGAAATACATTTTTTTGGATTTTTCAAATACAACTACAAAAATAGATTTTTTAGGATTTTTAAAATAATAAAAATAAGAGAAAATGCAAACAAGGAATAAATAGGACTATTTCTCAATTTGAACATATTAAATGAAATCAAATATTGCGAAACTTATTTTTTCTGAAAGCTAGAGGAAATTATCTACAAACAGGTACTGAAATCACAATTTTTTGATTTTTCTAGATTTTTTTATGTTTTTTTTAAGATTTTTAGTATTTTGCAACTTTTTTGTTTTTTTAATAATTATTTCACGAAAATTTCCCAGAAAATAAAGGACAATAAAATACATATAATCTATTTTTTTTGGAATTTTTTATGGAATATTTCAATTTTTTTAATTTTTCAAAGCACAGACAAAGAAAATGACACTTTTTTTATTTTTTAATAATATCAAATAGAAATAAAATACAATGAGAAATTTATACAATGATCAAACATACAACAAGAATTTACACAAATTTTTGTAGAATTTTCAGAACACAAATAACATTTATTCAAGCCAGATGAACATGCATTTAAAAGTCTCGAAATAAAGGGACTGAAACACAATTTTTTAGAATTTTTGCATTAAAAAATAACAAAATAAACTGAGGGATAAAGTACACAATTTACCCAAATAAACGAGCGTGGTTGATGTTGGCAGGGGGCCTTTGCACAATTTTTGAAATCCAAGGGGCGTTCACGCAATTTTCCCATATAGTTTAAGGCTTCAATCTAGAGGGAGGGGTTTTCTGTGCAATTGTTATAACCTCCGAGGGTTGGAATACAATTTACCCCAAAAATTAGGGCTTTCAATTGAGGAGGGTTTTGTTCTTTCCAAAGGCCAAGGGGGCGGTATCTCATTCTTCTTCTCCAAGCCGAAGGGGCACCGCGCCTTCAGATCGGCGGTCAGCGGCGTGGAAGACGAGGTGCAGGAGATGGTGATAGGGAGTGGGGATCTCGACGGTGGAGGGAGGTCGATGGCGAGGACTAACGGTGGTATTACCTTCATCTAGAGCGGATGGCTAGGCGGCGGGCTAAAGGTGGACGACTTCGTGCGGGGCTGCAGTGATGCACGACTAAAGAGGGTGGTTCAACAACGATGACCGGCGGGTGACGGTGCTGATCAGGCAATGACGGTGCTTCTGATGGATCGTGTGGGGCTTGGTCGGTGATGAAGAGGCGGTGCTTGCCTGCAGCAGAGGCGCTGCGTTCTGGTCACGCGGGAGAGGAAGGACTTCGCTATGGAGGTGGATCGGGGAGATGCGGCGGGTTGACCTCGCACAGATGTGTTGACGATAGGCAGCGAGCGTCGCCTGTGGATGGGGAGGGCGGCGCCTGCTGCCGATTTTTTTAATTTTTATTAATTTTTCGTAACATGAAAAAGAGTAAAAAACTTCTTTTTTTAAACAGAAACTGTAGAAATTAGTTTTTTAAATTTTTTATTTGATCCTACAAAACAAATGTTAGAAGGAAAATAATCTATATATTTTTTATTTTTTATATATAAATAAATTATTATGCGAGCACAACGACCCAATACCAAAATAAAAAGTAATACGTAAATGGGGATCCAGCAAAAAATGAGGAAAGGATCCGTGTCCCCGACCACCGTACACGACTTGAGTTGGCATATTTCATGGGGTAGAATAAGAACACGGATAGATCAAGATGTGAAGGGCAAAATCGGATTGGATTCGGATCAAATCGTGATGGGTGATTCTAAGATCTAGACAAAAAAATGACAACGAAATAAACTTGTGAAAAGTAAACTACAATTAACCTAGGTTAAAAATAAGAGAAGAAAAATGGATCTCACCTTAGGAGCGGAAAAGATCGTGATCACCTCGATGAAGGTCGACTCGCTGTCACCGGATGGCTCAGAGGCTAGGCACCCATATACGACAAGATAACTCTCGGATAATAGGCTCCTCTTACCAAAGATTGATCAAGTGAGAATGAGGGAGGATGAGCCAATTAAATAGAGGATTAATTGAATTAGAATTTTGAATTCGAATTTAAAAATTGAATGTAGATAAATAGATAAGGAAAGAAGTTGAAATGAGATAAAGATAATATTCTTGTTAAAATTATTTACAAATTATTTTTTTCGTCATTTTATTAAATTGAATAATAATTGTAATTTTTTTATATTTTGTGGTGGTAATTTAAGGAAATTAAATATATACATATACTATACACATATAGTACATCATATACATAGTTAAATAATGAAATTGTTTTTTTTTGTTTTAAAATTTTTATTTTTTTATTTTAATTTTAAATAATGAGTAAAAATATTTACAAATACAATAAATACAATTAAATGGTAAAATTTCACAAATCACCACAAAAAATGAACTTTTCAACCCTAACTCCAAAAATTATGAAATTACTGCCATTTGAAAGATAATTTAATTCAGAATATAATGAAAGTGAGTTTGGTTCAATTTGAATCCATGTGGAGTCAGAATTGGTTTTCAATTATCGCTTTACGGCTTTTACGGATGTGGTTACTTTTATTATGTACATGATTTTATTTTGTAATAATTTTTATTATTTAGGAAGCATTTTATTTACAACTTTTGTTTTGAAAATTATTTATTTTGAGCTCAATATATGTACAAATAAAATAGTGTAAGTATAGAAATACCACAACATAATTTTTTTATTATCTAATTAAGGACTCTATCTCCCCCTACTTTATTTATGGTCGATTAGGTCAAGTCCTGACCTTCTCTCCGGGTTCGGGTCAGCATGTATCTATTAGATATATACAATCGCTTTTTTTCCTTTTTTTTCTTTATTTTTCCTTTCTCTCTTTATTTATTTATTTTAGGTTAAAATAGTAATAAGTGTATAATATTTACAAATAGATGCTGGTTAGTAAGAATATGGAGTTAGTATTATATATAGGTGTTTTATAAGTGATTTTGAGCTAAAACAAATAAAAAAAGATTATGAAATGCAAATTCATCATCCCCGTACTATTAGAATGGCAGAACCTTAATGGGAAATGGATTTAAAATTGTAGTAGAGAGCTCTATCAGACCTTTGGATTATTAGTGTGGTGGAACCTTAATGAGAAATGGATTTAAAACCTAACAGCCTCTGAGTTCCACAAGAATCCTATTCAGGTATCCTCAACAGTCAGGTAAGAACAAGTCTACATACACAAATTCTTGTGACTATGAATCTTTACTTGTACGATGTAAGTGAAATATAGCTCCCCATCTCAAAAGTAGCAAAGAAACAACCTCCCTCAACAAGGTAACTCTGGTCCCCCGATCTATCAACTCTTTCCTTGAGGAGCGGGGATATCCCCTTCTAAGTTAAAGTACAACCAGCTCAAGAAGAGATGGAGAAAAGAATGAATGGTAACCAGTGTAGCTACCTATCATTGGATGCATGACCAGTGTAGCCAAGTCATCCAGTTGCAAGCTTACAAAAATTTGACTTTGAAGCTCTTATTCTTTTTTTATTCTTGTATATACACTCTGGTAGACATTTTACTTTTCAATCAGGCCTGTCCACTTTTGGATATTCTGCATTTTTTCTCTTTTTTTGAAAATATATACAAGGTGCAACATGTACATAAGGAATTTTTCCTCTTAAGCTGGTACACTACACCTCTTTTTAAGCATTATTGCAACCCCACAATATAATGTCTTTAGACCTCAATGCTACTAGATCAGGTTGAGATGCACAACCTTCCCTAGAGGAACATGAGAGGTTCCGCCTAGATGTACTACCCTCGTATGCTACTCCAAGCCAAAAGATTCTGCCTCCTCACTACCTCATCCATGAAGAGCTATGTATAGAGTGCTTGTCCAAGATAAGCCACGGCCTGAAAGAATCATGCATGTGTTACTAAATATTTTTCTTAGACTAATCAAGATGACATGTGAACATAGTCTTATGGACCCAAAAAATTAAGTCGCTAGGGCCTGAAAAGTCTTAACTCCAATTCTTATAAGGTTCCTCTGAAATTAAGTGGATTAAGGCCCAATTAAGCTCCATTCTTCAACTTTATTCCAGACTTAGTTTAAATGTCAATACTATCCTGAAAAATGCTCATGCAAATGCAAAAAATATGTACAATACAAAAAGAAAGCATTTTTAAACCATTTTCTAATTTTGAACTTTTGATATATTTTTGGAAAAGAAGGAAAAAATGATGCACATGTGAAAAGATATTTTTATTTTATTTTTTAGGAAGTAGGGTTAGTAAAATATATACATGTATATACAAGGAATTTTTTGTTAGTTATTTTTGGGATTGTTTGTGTTTTTTTTGTGTTTTATTTGTGCGTTTTTTTATTTTGTTTTGTTTTTATGTTTTTAAAGGTGATCAAAGTTTATATACACACACATGGATTTTATGAATTTATATACATATCCTTGAAAATAACCATATTTAAAAGTACGAGTTATGTCTAAAGTTTATATACAATATATACGACACCCCCTATACTTAGCTCGAACTATGTCCTCATAGTTATAAGAGAGCGGCAAAGGAAGAAATAACTCGTGCTAAGTATAGAAAAGTGAAAAGACTCCTATGCTACAACGACTCAAAGAGAAGATCAAAAGAATAGAAGTCGGTGATCCTCCCTATACTTAGGATCAAGTAATCCTAAGTATAGAATACTATATAAAAGGAAAAACCGATACAGGGAATGTACGTACTCAACGGAAAAACATAAAAAAGACGATAAGAACAACATCACCCCCTATACTTAGGGTAGAATATCACTAAGTATAGGCAACAACATGAGTGATGAACAGGACGAATATGAACAATATAATTCATTCACCTCCCCTATACTTAGATAAAGTACATCCTAAGTGTAGCATATATAAACACACGGAAAAGGGATGAATGAAAAAACGGGAGAAGACAGAATGAAATGAAAGGATATTCAAGAGGAGTTGATGTACAAAGGTCAAGAAGGTCGAAAGCAGACCTTCTTGCGAGATCGCTGAGGTTGGATATGACAAGGTGTATGTCAATATTAGGGTCATCATTAGACATAAACTGATAAGGATCGACCAAGAAGGTATCCTCAGCAGTCTCAGATTGGGCAGACACGAATTGTTCAGTGGAAGTAGTGTGGTCATGTCCTATATGAGAAGTCTCGCAAATAACAAAGTAAAAAGGCTCGAATTCATTATCAAAAAAAAGATCAATTCCAACCTGGAGAGCCTCTACTGGATCATCATCTTCATCAAAAGGCCCAAATTCCTTTATAAAAGCAATCAAATCAAATTTGGCCTTATCAGTCTCATCAAGGTGAATAGGAAAAGCGTCATGAGTGAAAGTAGCCAAATCACGTTCGTCATGTCTAGTCTCAGAGTCTGCCTTCTGGTGTAGGGTGTCCATTGTGTAAATCCCACGGAAGTCATCAATTCATCTCCATATACAACAAGGGGAAAATCCAGGGTCTATGCTTTCCAATTCTTCCTTCTTGATGAGGAATTCTTGGATCTCAGTATCATCCAACATACAACAAGAATCTCTAATACTATCATCAAGGTCAAGGTCCTTGGGGTTGGCTAACAGGGCACACTCTAATGGGATGAAGGTCTCTGGTAAGTAATGGGTGTAGTGATCAACACGTCGCTCCTTACATCAGAACGGAAGCGAGTCTCTTTTGATCCATAATCAATAACGGCTCTCGTAGAGGCGTGAAAAGGCCGTCCCGGGATGATTGGAGGATGCTCCACATGGGTAAAAGTCTCCATGGGCAATACAATAAAATCAAAAGTGAAGTTCATGCCCTGAATAAGAATGACAATGTTTTCTAAAATACCCTTCAGCCTCTTGATAGACCCATCAGCAAATTGAACTATCATCATGGTTTTCTTGAGAGGCCCAAGATGAGGAGACTGTGTCATAGAGAAGGGTATTATATTGATTGAAGCGCCATCGTCAAGGAGAATTTTATCACAAGAATAGTTAGATATTGGGCAACTCACAAGAGGTGTGGCAGTGTTTGCTTTCTTAAAATGTAGACGGTGGGAGATGGCGTAGACAGTGGCCATGGTCAAGATGTGATGCTCAGATCTGCTCCTCTGATTTCTCTTCTTTTGTTGAGGAGCAGATAAATGTGTCATAGCCTAGTGAAGTAGGGTTGTACTGATCTCATGAATGGTGTCTATCACTTCAGGTTCAGTCAACATTTTTTTGAATATTTGGACCTCCTCCATACATAGGGGAGATCAGAATCAACATATACACGAGGATGGCCAAGAGCAGCCTGTATAGTGGAATCCTCATGGTCAAGGGTGGGACATGCGGTTAATTACTGTGTGGGAAAATGATTTGACATTTGTTCCCTCTCCACACAAAATGAATCAATAATGTGCCTCCCGAAATCTTTTTGTATTTTTAAAATTTTTTATTTTTTTTATTTTGGGTGATTGCAAGCTCTCATGATTATCATCAAATGAATCCATATCCTCAAATAGTGGAGCAACATTCTTGTTTTTATTTATGTTAAATAGATTGCTAATCCTTGAATTCATATGCTCCATCGTTTAGTTCAAGGTCTTAATTATAGAAATCATTAAAGGTGACTCAAGAATCCTATGATCAGGTGAGTGTAATGAGGCTGGGTGAGAATCAGAGTCCGACTCCTGAAATAATGGGTTAGGCGGATATGCTCGAAAAGCAGGAGGAAAGTCCTCCTGGAAAAAGTAAGGCGGATCAGCTGGAGGGTATGAGGGATCCGCAACGATCGGATTGAAATAACTCCAGTTGGACATCTCCGAAACAAGAGAAATGATCGGGAGTGCACGATAGTCAAGTCAAAAGATGTGAAGAAAAATGCACAGATGTGCAGAAGGATCTAGTCTGCACATAAGCAATCAAAGATAAACAAACCCCCAGTTCACCAACTCAACGTAATGTGAAGACCGTGAAGGTTAAGTCAATTTTCTTGTCAATTTTTAGAGTTTGGTAAGAATACAATCTATCAGAATGGTTTAAGCGAGCTGTTAGGAACCCAATGCTCCCAGAAGACTGTCCCAATCTCACAACTAATTTTTCCCAACTAGTATGGGTGCAGACCGTTTACCGGCTACCGATCTGCCCACTCTGATAAGGAAATCCCGGACCGATTACCGACTACCCGAGGAAGTCCTCACTGGAGAACAACCTGTCGCAAGACAATAGTTTGAAGAGAGTTCGGGCATGGTTCTATCCTAGTGTGCAGGTCGCTTTCTCACAGTAGATAAATTAAATAAAGTGGGGGTTACTCTCCCCAAAACAATGATTTTTCCTTACATTTATATTAGGATCGAGTGATATTAGCAATCCCAATTTTAGGCCGTTATTACTTTGTTTGAATATTTTCAATAAATCACCTACCGAGAGTCCAATTGCTGTTTTAACTTATGTGAGTGAAAACAAAGATGGAGATCAAAAATGTCAATGAGGGATTAAACACAATGATGCATGTAGGGGTTAGAGATGCATAACTTGTTTCCAGCACTCTACATGTAGGGTGATCCGTAGAATTTAAATATAGAAAAAAAAACTAACCTATATGCAAATGCAAGTGAACCATCCAAGTGAATAGCTTCTATTAACGGGTAGGAACCAATTAAATTTGACTAAGTCCAATTACACTCTATTCTATAAGTACAAAAATTCTTGTTTAGGGTATTTGGACCTAATAATTACCTGGCTCAAGCAAATTAATTAAAGCAATCTATAGGTAGATCATAAAATCTACGGGAAATAAAGAAAATATGGCGATGAAAACAAAACAGGTGAGGTCCCACTGGTGCACCGGTACTTGGCGAAACAGACCCTGCAACAAATGAATGTCCGTTTACAAGAGTTTAAATGCTAGAAATAAATAAAACAAAGTCCAATTTTTTTGTTGGTCTCATTAAATTCTTCTTCTCCTCATCTCATGCTATCCTGTAGATCAGTGAAGAATCAAGTCGCCTCCGCTTCGCTTGGGTGCTCCGGCTCTCCTAGGATCGCCTCCTTTGCTCTACGGACCCTCGCAAGAAAAATAAAAGAAAGAATGCGTAAGAAACATAATTATAAAATGTTAACACGAAAAATGAAATAAATATTGTGAATATGAACAATGTATGAATATGGCAAAATATTAACAGATTTGTACAACCTAGAATAGCAGGTCAAAATAGAAACCTAACTACCCTCGTTGTGCCTCCCCAGTAATAACGCCAATTTGTTGATATGTATTTTTGGGGTTTTTAAATCATGAATATGAAAATAAATGTGCATTGATCGTTGCAACTCAAATATCCCGCAACAAAAAAATTATTTTTTTCTTTCTCAAGCTAATAATTACAAGAATAATGAAGCTAGAGAAATTTTTGCTATTTAATTAACTTGTATAGCAACTGGATCGAACTCAGGGAGGCTACAATTCCCGTGGGTTATATAATTAATCGAAAAAAAAATCAATTAAAAGAAAAGGGATTTCTCAATGTACACTATGCTTGGGTTTTGTTTTGATTTTTGTCTTTTTAATTCTTTAATTTTGTTATTTCTAATTTTTTATTTTCTGATTTTCAAATTTTAATGTTTTTTAATTATGCAAATTTTTTAATTTTCAAAAATATGATTTTCAAAACTATTTCATGCATAAAAGAAATACATTTTTTGGAAATTTCAAATACAACAAACATGCTAAAAAATGTGGAAATAATTTTTTTTGTGTTTGTATGATTTTTTTACTGTTTTGCAATTTTTCAGAGATTTTAAGATTTTTACGATTTTAAAATGAATAAAAAAAAGGGAAAATGCAAGCAATGAATAAACAAGACTATTTCACAATTTAAAAATATCAAATAAAATAAAAAATTACGAAAAATTTTTATTCTGAAAAACTAGAGAAAATTATCTACAAATATGAACTAAAATCACATTTTTTGGATTTTTCTATAATTTTTATGGTTTTTTAAGATTTTTATTATTTTGCAAATTTTGTGGGGTTTTTAAATAATTAATGCACGAAAACTTGGCACAAAATAAAGGATAATAAAATACACATGATCTATTTTTTTAAAATTTTTAATGCAATATTTGAATATTTATGATTTTTCAAATTTCAGACAGAGAAAATGACATTGCTTTTTATTTTTTATTAATATCAAATGGAAATAAAATGCAATGATAAATTTATACAATGATCAAGCATATAACAAAGTCTACATAAATTTATGTAGAATTTTCAGATCGTAAATAACATTTATTCCATCAAGATAATCATGCAATTAAATGTTTGGAAATAAATGGAATGAAATGCAGTTATTAAAGTTTTTGCATTAAAATAAAACTAAATTATACTGTAGGATAAAATACACAATTTACCCATATATATGTGTGCAACGCATGTGCTTGATGCTGGCTGGGGGCTTTTGTGTAATTTCTAAAATCCTAGGAGGGGTCACAAAATTTTTCCAAACAATTTAAGGCTTCAATCTGGAGGTAGGGGTTTTCTGTGCAATTGTTATAACCTCCGAGGGTTAGAATGCAATTTACCGTGTAAAATTAGGGCTTTCAATTGAGGAGGGTTTCATTCTTTCCAAAGGCCAAGGTGGCGGCGGCTGGTTCTTCTTCTCCAAGCCAAAGGGCCGCCGCCCCTTCTTTAGAGTGACAGTCGATCACATGGAAGACGAGGCACATGTGATGGTGGTCAGGAGCGGGGAGCTCGATGGCGAAGGGATGTCGATGGCCAGCGCATACGATGGCGTTACCTTTGGCTGGAGCGGATGGGTGGGTAGAGGGCTAAAGATGACGGACTTTGCACGGGGCTGCAGACTGAGGAGTGCGGTTGAACAACGGTGACCGGCGAGCGGCGGTGCTTGTCAGGCGCCAACGGTGCTTCTGATGAATCGCGCGGGGCTTGGTTGGCGGCTAAGACGCAGCACTTGCCCCACGACGGTGGCACTGCATTGTGGTCGCGCGGGAGAGGGAGGGATTCACTATAGTGGTGGAGCGACTCGTGAGGTTAAGATGCCCGAGGAGGTGCGGCAGGCTGACCTCGCGCGTTGTGTTGATGATGGGTGGCGGGCGCCACCTGCGGATGGGGAGGGTGGCGCCCGCTACTGTTTTTTTAAAATAATTTTTTTTTATAATTTTTAATACTTTTTTATAAATAGAAACATAGAAAAATACTTCTTTTTTATTTTTTTAAACATAAACTGTAGAAATTAGTTTTTTTTTAATTTTTTAAATTTTTTATTTGATCCTTCATAACAAATGTTAGAAGGAAAAGACACTATAATTTTTTTTAAATTTTTTTATTAACAAATTAGGACACGAGCACAATGACCCAATCCCAAAATCAACAAGGAATATGTGAACGGTGATCCGCTGAAAAATAAGGAAAGGATATGTGTCTCCAACCACTATACGCGGTTGGAGTTGGGAGATTTCGTTGGGTAGAATAAGAACACAAATAGATCAAGATGTGAAGGTGAAAAATCAGATCGGATTCCGATCAAATCGTGATGGGTAATTCTAAGATCTAAACAAAAAATGACAATGAAGTAAACATTCGAAAGTAAACTATAATGAACCTAGGTTAAAAATAAGAGAAGGAAAATGGATCTCACCTTAGGAGCGGAAAAGACCTTTATGGCCTCAACAAAGGCCGACTCGATGTCGCTGGATGGTTTAGAGGCTAGGCGCCCTTCTGCAACACGATAGCTCTTTGAGAATAGGCTCCTCTCACCAAAGATTTATCAAGTGAGAATGAGGGAGGAGGAGCCAATTAAATAGATTATTAATTGAATTTGAATTTTGAATTTGAATTTAAAAATTTAATGGATATAAAGAGATAAGGAAAGAAATTAAAATAAGAAAAAGATAAAACTAGTATTAAAATTATTGAAAAAATTATTTTTTTGTATTTTCATCACTTTTTTAAATTGAATAATAAATGTTACTTTTTTATTTTTTGGTGGTTATTTAAGAATATTAACTATATATATACTATATACATATGGTACATTATATACATAGTTAAAGAAGGATATTAGTTTTTTTATTTTAAGATTTTAATAATTTTTATTTTATTTTAAATAATTAGTAAAAATATTGACAAATATTTACAAATATGTACAAATAAATTGTAAAATTGTTCAAACCACCCTAGAAAACCGACTTTTCAACCGTAACTCCAAAAATTATGGAATCATAACCATTTAAAAGATAATTTAATTTAGAATGCAATGAAGTGAATTTGGTTCAATTTGAGTCCATATGGAGCCGGAATTAATCTTTTAATTATCGCTTTATGACTTTTTTTCGGATGTGGTTACTTTTATTCTATACATGATTTTATTTTGCAATTATTTTCTATTATTTATGAAACATTTTTATTTACAACTTTTGTTTTGAAAATTATATATTTTGAGGTCAATGTATGTACAAATAAAATAGTGTAAGTATACAAATATACACATCATATTTTTTTGATTTTCTGATTAAGGACCATATCTCCTCCTACTTTATTCCTGATTGATCATGTCAAGTCTTGACCATCTTTTGAGGTTTGGGTCAGCCTGTATCTATTAAATATATACAGTCTCTCTCTTTTTTTCTTTTATTTTCTTTATTTTTCTTTTCTCTCTTTATTTTTTTAGTTTAGGTTAAAATAGAAATAAGTGTACAATATTTACACACAGATGCATGTTCGTAAGAATATGGAGTTAGTATTATATACAGGTATTTTGTAAGGGATTTTAAGCTAAAAAAAGAATAAAGATGATGGAATGCATATTCATCATCGTACCTAACCGGGCGACGAACACGAGGAAGGGCCTTTCTAGAGCTCTACCTGAGGAATCTTCAGATGGCTAGGAGGAGAGACATCATATTCAGGAGCCCTATCAGCATCATTTGAGGATCTTTTATCAAGGAGTCAAGAAGAGAAGGAGAGAATGATTGCAACATCAGAAGCATAGAGATATCACAGATCTATGGAGGACCTTGCATCATCTTTTCCACAACCTAGAGTATATAGTTTTGATTTTGATCCCATGTTGCATCAAAAGGATTCATGTATGGAGAACTATGTTTTCGTTAATGCCAAGAACGATATTTCAGTGCAAGATTCAGATTCTTCATTCTCTATTTCTCTTACATCTATCCCTTTCCTGCTTGCTCTAATGACAGGAAAGCACATCCAAAAGATTCGAAAAGATGACCCCGAAATGACACAATTTTGTAAAGTAAATATCACAGTTAAGGTGCCATTTGATGAGAATGTGACTAGCCATCTTGTATTCTATAAATACCTTAAGGTGAGAAGCACACCTACTACGGTTAGGAGGAAGAAACTGAATGAATATGTGAAGACTAATGACTTTTCAGTAGCAGCAACCTATTGTCTCAAAAATAAACATTTGCCAAGGAAAAAGAGAGACATGGGTGCCCACTACGTGGAGAGTCGTATCGATGACATTGCATTTGCACGCACACCCTTAGATAATGGTTCTTATATAATTCTTCTTCCCTTAGCATTATATCAGAATTTGGATTTTTGACCACTTCGCAAATCTAGAGCGTTACTCCAATTCATAGATCATTGAATTAAGAGAACTAAGGAAGAAGTGAAGAATGTTAATATCATGATCGAGGGCATTGACTATCAAGTTGACTTCACAGTCTTAGACATGGAGGCGCTGAATCATTAGAGAGAATCTCATATCATTCTCAAGCGATCATTCCTTAGGATCATAGACACAACTTTCTATTATGGTATGAGGATTATGAAGTTCTGTTATCGAGGTGGATAAGTGAACCTTGAGATGAAGCAAACCAAGTGTCAGTGACCCTATTTAGAGAGTAGCACGGAGTACTCATCTTTAGAGGCAGATTGCAGAATGATTAACACTGTTGGGATTTGGAGACAGGTTCCTTCAGGAGAGAGCATGATCCTTTCGTCTGGAAAGTACATAGTGCATGATGCAGTCTGGCAGGTGTGCCAGATCTTGTAAGAGATGCATCTACCTATTCCTATGATTATGTAGAGATGCATTTGGATTTGTTAGTTCATCCTATTCGGAACAATCATGGGAAATAGATGACGAGTCAGATAGGGATTTGCCGATTGCTTGGATATCTTTGACGATCTGACTCTTGATACTACTGATTTGGTGGTGATTACTACACAATTGAGCCCACCTTCATGCAACATGCGTCCAAATTCTGGTTCACATCATCGAGGCTTGCTTGTTAACACCACATTGCAATAACTAAAATCACTCCCTCCTACACTAAAGTATGCCTTTCTTGTGGGACCCAAATAGATATATTCATTATCATTAACTCAGACTTGACTTTAGAACACGAGTCTTGGTTGTCATATGTCTTACAAAGGAACCACAAAGCAATAGGCTGGACAGTCTCATATCTCATGAGGATCAACCCTGATCTCTGCTCGCAGTACATTTTTACTGAAGATAATGTGAGACGTTACTGTGAGTTCTAGAGGATACATAACTTCAATATAGGGGAAGTAGTGAAGAATGAGATGGAGATATGGTGCAAAGCATGATTTATATACCATATTTCAGACTCCAAGTGAGTGGCCTCCCTTCATTTTGACCCAAAGAAGTCAGGAATTCAGATGGTCACCAACGAGGACGGGGTAGAGATCACTACATGAGTACCCACAACATGGTTCGTATGTGTCAAAAACAGGTTCCTAAATGTCGTGACTATGGAAGACCACTTTCCCTTACCATTTATTGATCAGATATTGGAGATACTTACATGGAAAGTGCTCTTTTAATTTCTAGACGGGTACTCAGGCTACAACCAGGTAGCTATAGCCCTGAGGAATAGGAAAAGACAACAATCACATGTCCATTCATCACTTACACGTTCAGGCACATGCCATTCGGGCTCTGCAATGCCACAAGCACTTTTTAGTGGTGCATGATTGCACTATTTGTTGAGATGGTCAGAGATTTCCTAAGTGTTGATGACTTCTTGGTGCATGGTGATTCATTTGATACATGTTTAGTGCACTTGGACTGATTACGCAGGTGGTGTAGGGAGATGAATCTGGTACTCGCCAGGATAAGAGTCACTTTATGGTGGTGGAGGCATCGTAATGGGAATGTCATCTCCAAAAGGAGAATGTAGGTTGACCCTACAAAGGTGGAGGTAATCAAGAAACTCGATCCACCAGCCAATGTGGAGTTAGTGAAGCCGTTTCTAGGGCACGTTGGATTCTACAAGAGATTCAATCAGGATTTTTCCAAGATTTCTTGTCCACTGTCTTAGCTCTTAAGGAAAGACACAGAGTTCGTTGTAGATCACAGGTGTCTAGAGGCATTTGAGCTCTTGAAGATGAAGATTTGTGCCGCATCTATCCCACAAGCTCCTCATTGGTCTCTCCACTTTGTGATCAAGATTAACGCTTCAAATTTCGCTATAGGATCTATTTTAGGACAACGCCAAGAGGGGATCCCATTTGTAATGAACTACGCTAGCAAAGTATTATACCCTACACAGAAGAACTACACCGTGATTGAAATGGAAATGCTCGTTGTAGTATGGCCCGTTGAGAAGCTCATGTCATATATTTTAGACTATAAGGTGACAATCTACATTGATCATACAACTATTTAGTACCTAATGGATTAGAATGACGCGAATGTGCGTCTTCCTAGTGGATTTATCTACTCAAGGAATTTGATTTCGAGATTCAAGATAAACATGGAGTAAAAAATGTTGTGGCCGATTACCTTTTCCAGATAAGGATTCTCCTTATTATGAGCATATTAGATTGACCTTCCCGGACGAATCAATTTGGGTTTTTGACTCACTCCCGTGGCATGCCAACATAGTGAACTTTCTTATCTAAAAGTACGTTCCCCAAGGATGGACTAGGAACAGAATTGATCGACTGAAGTCGAATTCGAGAAGATACCACTGGGACAATCTGTTCCTTATTTTTGAAGGGATGGATTGTGCATAGAGAAGGTGTATTCCACTGGAGGAATACCAGAGTGTCCTCACATACTGTCACTCTCTTTAGGGTGGAAGACACCATTTAGGGAAGAGAACTGCGTACAAGGTACTAGATGAATATATGATTGTCATTCTTTATTCTTTTATTTTAGCTTCATCTTTTAGCACAAACATCTATAAATAAGTGTAAATACAATAAATTACAATTATGCATACCTTTGTTAATATTCCATATTTAGAAGATATTTTTTAAAATAAAATAATAAAGAAAAAAGAAAAAAATCAGGGATGTAATTATGTAATAATTAGAGACAGACCCAAACCTTGAGAGAAGGTCAGTAATTAGCATGATCGACAAGGAATAAAGTAGGGAGAGATAAGGGTCCTATGTTTCCTATATTTGTAAATACCTATACTTAATTATTTTAAATTAAATTTTCTGTGCATACTATATTAAATACTTGTACATATCTCCAAAATAAAATAAAAATAAAATAAAAATGATAAATCATAAAATAAAGCAAAAAGAAAATAAAAACTCTATTGAATAGTTGCTAGATTTTCTAGTATTGTACAGATACATATTTATTTAACACCATTATTTAATTTGTAAAAATATAATAAAAATTCTTTTATACTCTTTAAATTATGTTATAAATAAATAAATAAAATGAAAAATGAAATGTATTTTTCTAAAATAATAAAATAAAAATACACGTATATAATATAGAGGTATATTATACCTGTACATACTACATTATATTGTATATACTGGAGGATGTGGGGAAAATCCTCAAGCGCATCACGAAAGTGTGATGATCGCATCGAATGCGATCGGGAGCGACTAGTCGCACTAGTTGCTCAATGCAGCGGAAATTAAAAATTTCTATGTGACGAAACCACATGATCCAAGAACACTTCTCGGATCGTTTCATCTAAACCACAAACAAGCAATAGGATTACCTCTAAAAGCATGGTTGCGACCGAGTCTTAAAACAAAGAGACCTCCTGTCTCAAGTCTGATCCGACGGAGGAGACGCTTGCGAGCGCGTGGATGAGATGCGTGCTTCTCGCAATCCATATTGATGATCCAAGCTATGGATCTCGTGATCTCGAAAAACGAGATATGACATCTTCTTCATGAGCAAGGCACGACGAAGTAGACGGAGATCCACGAGCAAACGATCAGGCAACATAACGACGATGCTACAGCGATAGAGGATCCCTCTAGGGCATCCATGGTGGACGGCCACATGAGAGATAGAGAGAGTGAGCGTGTAGAGAGAAGAGAGAGAGAGAGAGCATTCATTGATCTGTGTTTGGAAGAGCAAGGGGTGCCTCTTCTTATATAGGGTTTTGGGAGTCCATGGATCCCAATCCATGGACAATGCACAATCAATGGTTGAGATTGATTTGTGTTTCTTTCAATGGCTAAAATGTTGTTGTAAAAACACAAAAACAAATGATTTAATTTAAATTAATTTTCATTGATAAATCAACAAAATTAATTTCAAATTAAATCATCTTTGATAAGAGAAAAGACAATGAAGAGAATAAACCAATCTCCTCAAAAGAGGGGACGACTACTCTTCTCCTCCTGGAGAGTTGTAGCCGTCCACTTCTCTTTGGTGGACTTGGTCCATCTCTTTTAATTATCATGAGATCTCATTATCTCATGATATATATTATCATCTCTTATCGACAATATTTTCACCAACAAATAATTCCAAATTATCTTATGGAAAATATCAACCATGCCATTAAAATTATGTGAATCTCATTCACAACCCAAAACTAAATATAATTATACTTTTAATTAGTCATTCAATGTAAATCCAATTCACAATAATAATTAATCAACAAATATAAATCACAATATGCTCTCTTTAATATATTATAAATCACATTTATAATATATGTCATTAATATGGATAATGCTATCCACATTATTCATATCCATGATAATTAAATCACATTTAATCATCTTGGATTTCTTTTCTCATGTGCCCAAATAATATGAATCACGTTCACATTATTCATAACTTTGATAATTAAATCACATTTAATTATCTCAGATAACTCTCCTTATAATATGAATCAAATTCATATTATCCATGATAATTAAATAACATTTAATTATCAATTTTCTCGATGCTTGGATACATATATCAACAATGAAATTATCCGTGAACTCTTTCAAGGATAAGCGCTTTCTCCGCAGGTACTTGGAGATAAGGATAGGGTGATTGTATTATTCCACGTCTAGTGACTTGAACATTTAGATCAAATCTCAAATCCAGATCTTGCAGACCTCCCATAGATGCTTGATTGAATCAAGATCGTAGATCTAATCTTCTCGTTGTATCTGAATCACATTCAGATCAATGTCCAACATTTGGACTATGATTAGATCAATTCTCTATGAGAGGATTCACTAAAATCGAGACCCATTTCATCACTCCCTAGGAATGGAAGCGTCATGGTTATACAATCGTTTATGATAACATCACCCTCAGGTATTCCCAACACCTGTACATCCTGCATACTGGAAGACTCAGAATAAACCCGAAGTATTAGATCATCTTTATACTGTCTACTTCAGGGTTTTATCAGTAAGTTTCTCATTCGATCATAGGGAGTCGGTATTGATCATATACTTTCCAAAAGCATATATTATACCTAGGTCGAGATCATATACTTTCCAAAAGTATATATCAAACTAACAAATTCAGTCAAGCTTCCAAAGCGAGACGACCGTGCACGGAATTTGATTCTTCCCAATATCTCATGTGAGCTCATGTCTTCCGGTTCAGTAGTGATCCTGTATGATCCCTTTGAGAGATCGTATTACTCATATGACCTTATATGCACACTAGCGTGTCGGTGTATAGACCTTGGTTAGGTCATTAAGCTATTGGTCTGCCAAATATACACATTCAGACATAGAGTAATACATCTGTCTCTGGTCAGAGGATGCATGCCTATATCGTGACAACATACGGCATAGGACTTTGGTTCTCTCGATCTCATTATGTCAACCCTTTGACTTAACTAATCAGACACCTCTGAATCTCTATTCCTATGCAGAGGACCTGCATCAAGAGGTCGGTCAGATATCAGCCTATATGAGAAAAGAATTGCCATCTCTTACTCAGGCTGGAGATCATCTCTTAACAATCATTTGATGGTGTTTGATGAGTCCTCAATCTAACTCCTTAGATATTCATTCAAACACCAGCCTCTATGATTCAATTATTGAATCAACAGCTGTATGATTTTTAAGATGGCCATGGTACATAACCCTAATTGTACTAAGGGACCTATTATGTAAATTAGTTATTCTTCATTTCAGATCAGGGAATGATATTTGCAATAACATTTATTGCATAATGGCTCGCCATGGGATCGCATGTTCAACAATCTCCCACTAGCCCAAAGAGTCATTAATGGGATAATCATTTAAACCCACACTCATATGACAATCATAGGCTATTTAGAAAATAGCTATGTAAGCTGAACACTCACTCTGTTTCCGCGAGACTATGCCAAGTCCTTTTACGACACTTGCATATCCCGAGTAGCAGTGCTCGCATCTAATGCGAATGTTGCATCTTGCAACCAATACTCAATCTTTTTAGTTATAGTGTCCTTGGCACAACAGCTTAATAATTATCATAACCACTATTTCCATAATCCTTATCAGAATACCCTTATTCCTGGAGATCACAATCTCTTAAGGTATCCACAGTTAAGACCTTTTAGATCTCTATCTATAAAGTCTCATGTTTTTGAAGATAAGACTTTGAGAGCACTATCTCAAAAAATCTTGTCATCTATGAAGATTTTGTTATTACTACAATCAAGTGTTTTCTCTCCATAGTAGGATTTACAACACTTTACTACTTCCACTGCATGCTATATATCTGGCTTTTGTACACATCTAGCATACACTCAGCTTCTCGTAACGGATGCACAAGTGCAAGTAGTTCTAGCATTCACTTCCTCAACTCTTTGAGGTGCTATCCCTTCTGATAGACCTTCCTTTGGGTTTTCTAAGAATGGAACATGTCCAAGGTGTACTACAAATGTGACAGTCCCAATATCCTCTTCTCTTTGCTCCCGAACAACTTCAGAACTAAGATGTAAGAGATATCCTTGGAATCATATTTCAAGATATGGAATAGCCACTATATAAAACACTTATTATCATCCTTATATCATTCCAAATGATTAGGATATTATCTACATTTAGCATGATGAACATAGTGGTACTCCCACTAAGCTTCACATGGTTCATCAAGTATCTATCTGAAATCATAATATTTACGATTTCATCAAGTCTTATGTTCCAACTTCAAGAAGCTTATTTGAGTCCATAGATGGATTTCTTTATCTTGCACATCTTTCTTTTCTCAACCATGAAGCCCTAGGGTTACTTCATGTGAAAATCCTCAGAGAGGTATTCACAGAGGAATGCAATCTTGACTTACATCTTGAAGATGTCAAAGTCAAGTTATGTAGCTATAGTTAGCAATATTTTGATGGGTTTAAGCAAGGTCACTGAAGAGCAAGTCTCATTGCAGGCAATGTCTTCTCTTCCAGTATGTAGCTCATGGCTACGAACCGAGCTTTGAAGGTCTCTACCTTCTCATCAGGTTCCCTCTTTCTCTTGAAGATCCATTTACATCTTAATTGGTCCAACCCGTATATGTGGATCCTCGAGGGTCCATATACAACACTTGTATATGAAGTATACCTTAGACTTTTATTGCTAACATCCATATTTCCATGTCATGATCCTCAAGAGCTTCATCACATGAAGTCCGATCATTGTCAGACTTAACCGGCACATGGAATACATCCTCAAACTCATTTGAAGAGGTATTAATGTTTCATCTTTAATTATGCTTTTAGTTTCCGATTTCAGGACCTTCATTATCATCTCAAGATTCAATGAGTTTCTTTACTTCATTTTCATCTTGATTCTCAAGAGTCTCAACCTCTAAGAATCACATTCTCAGAGATGAGATCTTTTAAGAATCTTATGGTCATAAAGTAGGTATCTATAACCATCCTTTATTTTCCTATTGAAGTAGCACTCTCTAGTGCTCGATTCCAGCTTTCATGCATGGAACCTTATAAGGATATATATAATAGTCCCTACTACACATATATACCTTGAAACTAAGGGATAATTATGCTAAAATTCATCATTGATCAAATTATGCCACACATGATCCAATTGTATCTCCCTACAACTCTATTGAGTTTATGTTTGCTAGGAGGAGTGAGATAGGAATGATATTCCTTTCTCCATAAGGTATACCATGAATTCATCTAATAGGTACTGTTTCCCTAGATTAGATCAAATTCATTTCCATCTTCCTTCAGACTTTGGTTCCAAACCAAAATTATGAAATCTTTGAACATTTCAAAGTTTTCTTTGGTGAAGAGAAGAAATCTCATATCATACATAATCATCAATAGATATCACATATCCATAATGTTTACTATGACATAGATGATTCACATACATCAATATGTATGAGATCCTGAATACCTTGACATCTTACAGCTTTCCCAAAAGAAGGGTGTATTGGACATTTTACTTTGAATACAATATTCAAAAAAATGTAAGATTCAAAATTTTAGACATTCTAAAGTTTCATCTCTTACTTGTTTATTGATCAAATCAACAGGCATATGTCCAAAACATGATGCTAAATCATTGTCAAATTATCTTTATCCTCCTATTGATCTTATAAGGTTTAACTTTCAGTATAAGAAATCTTAATGAACCATTCATTAAATTTCTAATTTAGTATAGTCCACTAGATGCCAGATTACTATCTGAAATATATCCATCATAACTATTTATGATAGGTTTATTCCAGAATTCGTGTTTATTTCCAACATTTAGAAATAAACTATGAGTGTATTCTTGTATCTAGGTCATAGAGACATTATCTAAGACAAAGGGCTCTCCCACTGAAAATATGAAGTCCATCTATGATTGTTGCAACAACTACATCAATATCCATGTAGATGACTATTAAACCTTAAGATCAAATTTCTAACCTTCTAATATATATATGCAACCAATTGCAAGTGTCATTAGAAGATTGGGATACGGTTATCCGACTTTATCTTATGAAATAAGTAAGTCAAAGTCAATGAATATATGTAGATTATTCTGATGCTCTATACGACTCCTTCACTAAGGATTTTAGACAGTCTTGATAGTCATACTATCAACACATCATCTTATTGCAGTATTGGCATTCATCCAACTCTTTGGATGTCATATGGAAGTCACAGAAGTATAATCAACTCTTTGACTTTCCTTCTCACATGGGACCGACCCATGCTTCCAGTGCGCTCCCTTTATCTATAAACAACCATTGCTTAAGACTAAGGATCTCTTATGTTTAATTCAAAAGAATTCAATGTAAGAGCATTTCAACAATTATAACATGCTTCATTAAATTCTTACAACATAAATATTATGAATTTTCATGAATGGCTAGAGTATAGAAAGTAGAATGACGACATTCATCATATCTACTTCCTTCTAAACTCTTTAAACATTGGTTCAGGTAGGTATTCAAACATTTTGAATACATCATCTCTTATATTGCTACCATTCTTCATGATGCAGTGAGCCATGTCATTCATGATAAATGTCAAGAGCACGTATGTATGCCAGAATATCTTCCTAAATTTTATAAGGATTAATTGACAATTACATTCATCATCGACATGTCACTTCCAAAGTACATTCGATGAGATCAAGACTGTTGAGACATACAAACCCTAAGGTTGTAGATCTATTGTATATTTAATTATCATTCCCCATTATTATGAGGAAACTTGCACATTGCAACCACATACAATATGTGTCCAACTGCAAGTACAATATCTGGATCATCAGTCCAATCCATGATATTTTACTGGTTATTACTGAGTATAACATTGAGTGGGTTTAATGAAGGATTATCTGAAATAAGAAATTTGCATAAGTGTATATATTTATATATATATATATATATATACATATTTACTTTGATTTAGGAGTTTTTATATCAAAGTTTTCTTGCCTTGTCAACACTGAAAGTTCATTCCCTTAATCACTTTCAATGTAAGAGATATACTTACCATTATATGTCAAGCAAGATCTTGGATCTCCTTCGTTATCTTTATCACATCCCAATAATATGAGAACTTGTGACTCCGATAAAAAGAAGCGGGAACACATTCCACCTTGCAAGTCCAACTTGCATCTCCCAATTCGATGTTTAACACCTGGGCCCACCACCCCTAAGGTGATGTTGATTCGCCATTAATTGAACCAACTGTCAATAGGCTTAATACTCGCTATACACAATCCAATATCGCCCCAATAATATGAGGACTCGATATTGGGGTCACTATCTATATGGCCTTACTCTTTCGAGAAGCGAAGAGCCCGATCCAAATGGATTGTATGCAGGAGCTGTCACTTCAGACAGGCGTCTCCTACATACAATATCTGGCGACGGAACCCATCGCCATGACGGGAGACCATGGATGTCACTTTTGTGATCCTCCATATCATATTCAAATTCTAATTAATCATCATGAATCACATTCATTATTATCAATTCTTCCAAGGGAAATAACGCATCTATTTATGATAAAGTGTCATAATTTTAATTGGATTCCAATTAATCTAATCATATCAAATTAATAATCCAATTAATAACCAACAAACATTCATTAGTTGTTACTTGAATTATGGTATTATCTTAAATACGTATAATTTCAAATTTGAATAATTAGAAAATACATCATGATCTCTCAGGTATAATTCGTTCCATACCCGTTGTCATGGACAGTACCGACAGGAGTGGGACAAACCGCACACGGTGCAACCTGCTGCGCCAACGCTCCCCGACTAGACGTCATATCCGCCTCAGGAAAAAAACAATGCCGAGTCAATCACTTTGTACTTGAGATGAACATTAGTTTTTCAACCGAAATTATACCATATAATATTAATCGAAACCATGTTTATAATATTATAAGAAGATTTGCTAAACAAATCCCCAATCCTATTCAAGCAACAAGGTTTTGCATGTAAAAGTTGTCCTACAACTATTGTAAGATAAACTAGAGTTTTTCATGAAAAAAATGTTTGTTGGAAATTTCATATTAACCAATTGTGATCAAGATCAACTATCTTATCATTTTGATTAATGCAATGTCATTCAAGGAAATAATTATCATCTTTAAATATTTCACAAATATTTATCAATAATCATTTCAGCAAATTAATAATTAATTTCTTGAATGACTACCACAAGGTTCATGATCAAGTTTGTTAATTTCCAGCAGTGGCCCCTACTCCCTAAAATAACAAAATTCGATAAATTTAAATCCAATTAATCCAAACTAAATTTATTTTGTTCGCCCATTTGATTTTAAAAAGAACCCAAGTGATAATTATGTATTTTCAGGCTTTTAGAATACGTAATTAACTCTTTAATAATGTCACTAACCATCATTCCCAAGATAGTGGATATATGATTATTAAAAACATCATAACTTGAGTTATTAGATTCCAGATCATGCAAACTCAAATCCTATTGTTTCCTTAATTAATGGGGAACATTATCCAATTTAAAAAATTGTGTTTAAACATTTAAACATAACCGAAAAATTATCACAAGATAGGGATGCGAAAATGAAATGCTAAAATCTTCACGAACCCAAACGAGCCCAAATTTTCGTAGGTTCATAAATCATATCCAAAATTTACGTAAACCTGGCTCTGATACCACTTGAAGGATATGGGGAAAATCCTCAAGCGCATCACGGAAGCGTGATGATCGCATCGAATGCGGTCGGGAGCAACTAGTTGCACTAGTTGCTCAATGCGACGGAAATTAAAAATTTCTATGTGACGAAACCACATCATCTAAGAACACTTTTCGGATCATTTTGTCTAAACCAAAAACAAGTGATAGGATTACCTCTTGAAGCGTGGTTGCGATTGAGTCTCTAAACAAAGAGACCTCCTGTCTCAAGTCCGATCCGATGGAGGAGACGCTTGCGAGCACGTGGTTGAGACACGTGCTTCTTGCATTCCATGTTGATGATCCAATCTACGGATCTCCTGATATAGACAAATGAGATACAGCATCTTCTTCACGAGCAAGGCACGCTGAAGTAGACGGAGATCCACAAGCAAATGATTGGGCAGCATAACGACGATGCTGCGACGATGGAGGATCTCTCTATGGCATCCATGGTAGACGTCCACATGAGAGATAGAGAGAGTAGGCGTGTAGAGAGAAAAGAGAGAGAGAGAGAGAGAGAGAGAGAGAGAGAGACAGCATTCATTGATCTGTGTCTGGAAGAGCAAGGGGTGCCTCTTCTTATATAGGGTTTTGGGAGTCCATGGATCCCAATCCATGGACAACACACACTCAATGGTTGAGATTGATTTGTGTTTCTTTCAATGGCTAATATGTTGTTGTAAAAACACAACAACTAATGATTTAATTTAAATTAATTTTCATTGATAAATCAACAAAATTAATTTCAAATTAAATCATATTTGATAAGAGAAAAGATAATGAAGAGAATAAACCAATCTCCTCAAAAGAGGGGATGACTACTCTTCTCCTCATGGAGAGTTGTAGCCGTCCACTTCTCTTTGGTGGACTTAGTCCATCTCTTCTAATTATCATGAGATCTCATTATCTCATGTTATATATGATCATCTCTTGTCGACAATATTTTCACCAAAAAATAATTCGAAATTATCTTATGGAATATATCAACCATGCCATTGAAATTATGTGAATCTCATTCACAACCCAAAACTAAATATAATTATATTTTTAACTAATCATTCAATGTGAATCCAATTCACATTAACAATTAATCAACAAATATAAATAACAATATGCTCTCTTTAATATACTATAAATCACATTTATAATATATGTGATTAATATGGATAATGCTATCCACATTATTCATATCCATGATAATTAAATCACATTTAATCATCTTGGATTTCTTTTCTCTTGTGCCCAAATAATATGAATCACATTCACATTATTCATATCGTTGATAATTAAATCACATTTAATTATCTCAGATAACTCTCCTTATAATATGAATCAAATTCATATTATCTATGATAATTAAATCTCATTTAATTATAAATTTCCTCGATGCTTGGATACATATATCAACAATGTAATTATCCGTGAACTATTTCAAGGATAAGTGCTTTCTCCGCGGATACTTGGAGATAAGGACAGGGCGATTGTATTGTTCCACGTATAGTGACTTGGACATTGAGATCAAATCTCAAATCCAGATCTTGTGGACCTCCCATAGATGCTTGATTAAATCAAGACCATAGATCTAATCTTCTCATTGTATCTGAATCACATTCAGATAAATGTCAACATTTGGACTAAGGTTAGATCACTTCTCTATGAGAGGAGTCACTAAAATCCAGACCCGTTTCATCGCTCCCTAGGAATGGAAGCGTCATGGTTATACAATCGTTTATGATCACATCACCCTCAGGTATTCCCAACACCTGTACATCCTGCATACTGGATGACTCAGAATAAACCCGAAGTATTAGATCAACTTTATTCTGTCTACTTCAGGGTTTTATCACTAAGTTTCTCATTCGATCATTGGGAGTCAGTATCGATTATATACTTTCCAAAAGCATATATCATACCTAGGTCTTGATTATATACTTTCCAAAAGTATATATCAAACCTACAAATTTAGTAAAGCTTACAAAGCGAGAAGACCGTGCACGGAATTTGATTCTTTCCAATATCTCATGAGTGAGATCGTGTCTTCCGGTTCAGTAGTGAACCTGTATGATCCCTTTGAGAGATCGTTTTACTCATATGCCCTTATATGCACACCAGCGCGCCGATCGTTTTAATCATTTGACGGTGTTTGATGAGTCCTCAATCTAACTCCTTAGATATTCATCCAAACACCCGCCTCTATGATTTAATTATTGAATCAACAACTGTATGATTTTTAAGATGGTCATGGTATATAACCATAATTGTACTAAGGTACCTATTATGCAAATTATTTATTCTTCATTTCAGATATAGGAATGATATTTACAATAACATTTATTGCATAATGGCTCGCCGTGGGCTCGCATGTCCAACATATACCATATATATATGTTTTATAAAAGTAATAAAAAATCTTAGAAAAGTAGTTTAAAAAAATACAATCATTTTTCATTTTATTCCATTTTTATTTTGAAGTCATTTATCATTTTTTATTTAATTTTGTAAATCCCTGCACTCATATTGGTCCCTCTTAGATTGTTAACCATAGTAAACCTTCTCCTCCACCAGACTCAACGTGACAGACCTCTCGCCGGACCTAATATCTATATATTTTCACGATCGGGTCCGACCTCCATTTGCTTTGAATTCAATGCCTGATTCACCACCTAGGATCTGTGATCCTCGGGGATCCCTAGGAGGAGTCGGATCACTATAGGGTTGCGAGCTAAATGTCGATCTTTTTGGAACCCTAGAATACCTATATATACTCTCCTCTGCCTCCCTAGCTATGTAGCTTGTGCCTCCCTAGCTACCTCCAACAGTGTGACAGTAGTCCGGAGAACCCTTTGGAGCTTGGTTTGGTTTCTATTTAGTCGCAGCTCAAGAACGTCACTAGAGTCCCTTTCACCTTTTAGCAGATCCTGATCCCCATACATTTCGCTCATCGGAGCAGTATTATGTTAGGCTCCCATCTCCGCCTTCGTCAGGAACCAGAGCGCCATCTCCTCGTCGATTCTCTTCATGTTTATTTACAATAACAAGACTGAAGAAAAGCCCTTGAGTCTCCCATTCCTTAGTAGGTGCGGGTACACATGAAGCAACCATTTGGAGCTCTGACTACCTAGGTGAAGTAGCTCCAGCTGGTGGAGCACCACCACGCAGGTCTGACCATTCATCACTCAATTCGAAGGTGTTGGATCTCATGGAGCTTTGATCCGACCAGTGGATCGCCACACATCCTTGATTGAAGCTCGACAACCACTAGTTCTTCCAGCATCCTTTACGACCGTCGGATCCAAAGATGCCAGCCCAGATTCTATCCCAGCCACACGTTCATACCCTTTTCAGATGCGTCATATCAGCTTTCCAAGTGGATCTGACATGCACGATCACCTATGACCTGAGCCATCAGATCCACCTCCTAACAGTCATCAGGACCGTACACTGCAGTCTTGATTAGAGCCGTCAGATATCGCCATACGTCACCCCAAGCTTGCTAGGGTATTTTCATTTTTTATCTTGCACATCTGCTTATTTCACTTTAGTCCAATAAAATAATGTGTAGTTAAAAACTCTTGCAGTTAGTCCCCTATAGTTTTCTTATTTTCATTTTACTCCATTTAACTTTTAGTCACATGCACTGGACGTGTTTTTGGGATATTTGCAACCTTTGCCCTGGACTTGTTGAATGTTATGGAATGTATTCAGAGTTTTGAGAATTGCATTTATACCCATGTGCCTTTAACACATGATGCGCATGTGCTTGCTAGGTTAGTTGCAAAGAGGCCACAAAACTTTTAATACTTGTTATCTACTAGGCCCTAGGAGTTAAAGTAATTGCAGATTGGTCCCTATAGATTGTTTTTAATCGCATGTCTTTTAGTTATTATAATAAATACCAAATTAACTCTAACAAAATGCACAAAAATTGTGTGTGACTCCTGCTAACATGTATTATTTATGGTAATTTTTGCTTGTTGATTTCCTTGCATTTTCTATTATTAAAAATTCAAAAACTACTTAAGAAGTCCCTATTGGTTTCAAAAATCCATAAAATTTCGAAAAAATCATCTAAAAATTCTATAAAGAATATAATAGTTGGATTTTGTGACCTTTTAGTTTCTATGAAAAGTTTGTTAAAAATTACTTCATAAAAACCTAAAAATTTGCAATATAAAAATTATATAAAATCATAGAAAAATGCAAAAATAGTTATTTCAGTTCGTGTTTGTTTTGCTCGAGTTTAACTTAAAAATAACTTCAGGAATTTTGAGTTTTTTTCTTATTTTTAATTTGCAAAACTTTCCTGGTTGTGCACTGTTTATTATTTTTATCACTTTTTGATTGTTAGAAAATCACCAAAACATCTAAAAAATACATAAAAAGTACCAAAACACTATAAATATATAAAACCCTAAAATATGTTTACTTTAATTTTCAGAGCATTTTAACCTATTTAAAGAATACACAAAGACTGTTTGTGTGTGTCTTTATTCATAGGGTTCTTTTCCATTATTTCAAAAAATTTAAAATTTGTAAAAATAAAAACCACTAAAAATACCTTCATTTCCAAAATCTACTACTTAGTGCATAGTTGGGCTACTTGAGTTCGACCCTGATCGCTATACTAGGTTAATAAAAGTAACAAACTGCTTGTTTTCTCTGTTTGATCTATTAGTGGTTTATTTTCTTGTTGATCGATTTAGTTGATTAAGGACAATGACAATTTATCAATTTTATCCACCTAATCAGCTCGAAAATCATGTCAATAGAATGGCTAAGTAGTTAGATTTCATTTTTTATTTTTTTTTTGCTTCTCTCTTTTATAACTCTTTCTGACCATCTTCTATTTTGCTTTTCGTGCGAGGTACACCTTGGAGGACGACTCGACCTACTAGGGTGGGACCCCACACCTAAGGAGTAACAAAGGAGCAGAAGAGGTAATTATATTAGATAGAATTTATTTTTGAAAATATTCTTGTAATAACTAAGACATTTGAACTCTCTTGGACTTGGACATTATTCGGGGTCTCTTTCGTCGAGTGCTGATGCACTCGGGGGACCTCATTGAATTTTTAGTGGTTTTTCACCTTTTCATTTTTATTTGTTTCTCGAGGTTTTAGTCCCTAGACTTAGGTTTTATTCTGGTTGAGCTCGATAATAACTAAGGTCCAAACCCCATGATAGACTATTTGTTCCTTTATATCACATTTTGGACATAATCAAATAAGAAGCTAACTTATTTGGACTAGAGACCACGCACTGACATATGCCATATATCGCGCTTTAAGAACTACTAGGGTGGGCACTGATCGGCATATAAGACCAGACTTAGAAATTTTTTTGTTTATTTAAGCACCAGTTCTGCTCATAATTGAAGCTATCACCGAAAGATGATTTCCTCGTACACCATTTAGATTAGTTTAATATTTGTCATTAAATTATGCATGGATAATTTTGCATGTAGACTGCTGGACCAAGGTACACATTTCTTACTCTACATGCATCATTGATTTCATCGCGCATCGGCATTTCCATTTTCCTCGTATTTTCTGAGACTTAAATAAAAGGAAATCAGAAATTTCGTTAGATGTTTTCTTTACTCGAAAAAATACCTTAAAAGAGATAACCAATCAGATTGGAACTGCTAAAGCATACTTCACCTAAAATCGATCTTCACGCAAAAAATATTTTTTGGGGAGACTAACCCCCTCCTTGTCTGATTTTATTTGCTGAGAGTTGAGCGAGCCACACACTAGGATAGAGCCACACTTAAACATTCTTCAGATTGCAGATTTAACAAAAATGATTAGCTATTCTCCAGTGAGGACTTTGGGTAGCTGGTAAATAATCTGAACTTCCTTAGCTGAGTGGGTGGTTTAGAGGACTTTCTATAGGGCTCCGTCCTCAGGTGAGTCGGGTAGCCAGAAACAGTTCGTACTTACATCCATATAGGATGGAAATAGGCGCAACTAGCCATAAGAATCCGGGCCAGTCTCTAGGGAGAATCGGGCACCTAACAGCTCGCTAATATGCTTTGTAAGATCATATTATCATCTAATAAAATTTTATAAGATAAATGACCGATCTTTCATGTTAATTACATTGTGTTGAGTAGGTGAACTAGGAGTTTATTTTTCCCATCCTACTTTCAGTCCCTATCGAATCTTCATAAATCCCCATATTAAGATGATAGGAAGGAGGTCTCTTAGGCTACCTCTAGCAGCATCACTTTCCAACACTCCTCCCCAGTCATCTAAGGTTGCTTCATAGAACTCAGACACACTCTCTGAACCTGAATTCACCTCCATCATGTTCCCCCTCGATCACCCTTTTTCCACTCTTGAGGTACAGTCAGACAGGACAACATAAGTATACATTCACTTGATAGCACCTGAGTTAGGGTCTTTTTCCTTTGTAGAGACCAGAGAGATGGGAAGTGTTGACAGAACATATGACCAACCTCAGAATTCATCATTAGTATTAGATCAGGCGTCCATCAGCAACATGCTAGTAGCTTCCTTGGAGACCATGCATAGACATATCAAGGACCAAGGGGTATTCATGATAGAGGTGAGGAGAGAAATCACGTAGATGCGAGTCATGATAGAAGAACCAAAGAGATAAGCTGGTGGTGGAGAGATACCATACGAGGATGACCGATTGACGACAGACGCCAGGACGAGCTAGACGAGCCAAATGATATAACAAGACCAACCCACACCATGAGGCAATTGCATAATCCTGGTGCAACCCTCACCCACCATTGGATCCAGCTACCTCCCATCCTAGGTGACTTTGAGCTTCACCCCGAGACAATTCAGCTTCTGCCCAAGTTCCATGGGAACGCCATCGAAGAACCCTGTCTCCATTTGTAAGAATTTGAGATGATCTGCAACACTGTCCACGACATATTTATGTACGAGGACACCATCATTCTGATCGCCATTCTGTTCTCCTTGGTTGATCGAGCAGTCTACTGGCTGAAACATCTTGGGAAGGAGGTCACCAATTGGTAGTAGCTCCCAACTGAGTACTTGAACAAGTACTATCTACTCGACTGGACCAATGCAACCAGAACCATGATCAGCATTTTTACCATGATTCCGAATGAGAAATTTCTTGAAGCATGTTATCGATTCCGAGAGCTCATCGACAGGTTTCCCCACAATGAGATCAACAAGCCCAACCTCATCCGGAGTTTCTTCTATGGGTTGACACCTGAGTTGTAGTGGCTAGTGAATGCCTCGTGTAGAGGGTCCTACTTTGCCAAGGATGAAGACCATGTCTGGCTATTTATGAGGAGATGGTCGAAAACTACATTGTGATGTCCCTGACTTTGGTCTATACGTATGGGAAGCCTCCCCCGTAGGAGATTTCGTACCAGCAGATATCATGCATTGAGGCTGATCCTTCTACCTCTTCTATGACAACAGCAGTAGGGGAGTCATCAGCTGCCGATATGGCTATCATCAGCCTGAAGTTGGACCGGATAGAGATCATTGAGTAGAAGGAGTGCTAGGGCCTTGACAAGCTTAATAAGATTTATGAGCTAGCACAAGCTCTTAGTGACCTGAAGACCCAGATCATGTGCCTCCAAGAGATACAGATGGCTTCTCATCCCTATTATAGGTCACGAGTTGATCCAGGGAGTAGTTTGTCTCTGCCATCCACCACATATCGTCAGGTTCATCACATTCAGGCGGAGTCGATCCAGTCCCTCCCGCAATACCAGTTACCACTACCCCTCCTTCAAATACTCAACTACTTTGTATCATCCGGATCAACCCTTGGCGTCCTTTCCCTTGCTAGTGCATGATCAGTAGGAGCCATTGATCGATGTCAATGGGATCTGGTACCCCCAGTAACAACCACAGCCAGGGATCCGTCGTGACCACCTAGGCTTCTTATGGTCTACTGGAGGTACTTCATCCCAACAGCAGCCTCTGGCACATGCAGGGCAGGGCACCCAACGACAACAGCCCCAATACTCCCAACAACAGCACCGTTGTCAACCCCAGTATCATGGTCAACAGTGGATGCAACAACATCCTCATCAGCAATATCCCCAGCCTCCTCCTCACTAATAGCAGCAACAACAATGCCAACCTCATTTTTAGCGGGGCAACCCGTCCGATTCTCATTCACACTTGTATGAGAATCCGGCCATTGATGATCTTGCTCGTATGTTTTTCGAGTGGTAAGTGACCTTTCAATGAGAGATCTATGAGTTCTGACAAGAGATGAGGGAAATAATCACGGGAAAGGCTGTCTTACCTGGTCAGATTGAACCGAACCCAAACAATCTGAAGTGAAAATCTAAGCCGGTACAGTCTATAGAGACCACCCCTCCTAGTGATCATCTGTTTGACGTTAATTATTTATTTAATGATGATTTTGTGACGCTTAGGAGTAGTAGGAAGCCAACCGACTGTGACTCGTCCAGGAGACATCCCACTACATATTCTAGGGTGCCAGAAGTAGTTCGGAACGATGTTGTTGCTGCTAACCATGATCATGATGGTGGAACTGATGCCACCAAGGATGATGAGCCTGACGATGGTGCTGATGTCATCATATCTCATGTTCTAGATGGTGGTATTGATACCACAAATTTGCAGAGCATAGTATTGATGCTGCAGGTTCATATGTTGTCAGTGGCATTGATGCCACCAAGAGTCATACAATTGTTATGTCCTCCCTTGTACCTGAGGATCTTTCTGGAAAAATGCAAATAAAAGGGAAAACTCCAAAAATAAAAAATATGAATAAATGAAAGGTTTATGTATCTATTTTGGATCCATCTGTGGTGATTGATGATGCCTGCATGGAGTACATCATTTTGCATGCTTTAAAACCTACTTCTGACCCTCATTCTTCTAAGGAGGGTCCCTCTATCCCCTTCCCTCAAGCACTCTGCTTAGGGAGTGCCCTAAGTTAGAAATTCACAAAAATATGCACCAAACAGCATTCAGCAAGCAGATGATAAATAAATTCTAGATCCAGTTGACTCTTCAGGAGGCACTTTAACACATCCCTCTGTGTCAGAAGAACCATAGAGAGAAGACTACCATCCGTAGGAATAAGAGGAGAAACCACAATTCATAAATCCATGTGCTCACTCATGCCACTTACTTCGCCATACAAAACTGTTTCGCCATACAAAGCATGATGCAGGAGTTCCTTATGTCAGATACCATATTCATGAGCAGCAGCTCGATCGGACTCTATTAGACAACGGATCCTCGATTAACCTCCTCTCGACTTCCTTACTCGACCGATTCAAGTTTGTCCCTCTTTAATAGAGTAGGACAGTTTTCCACTTTGTAGATAGATCTGTCAAGAGGCTGAAGGGGTTATTAAAGGACATTGTCGTCACAATTCAGAGCATGAAATTCCCCATAGACTTCGTTGTGTTGGACATGGGTATCACTGAACGTGTGACAGATACCCCCATCATTTTATGACAAGCGTTTTTGGTCACAACAAAGGCGGTGTCCGATCATGATAATGGGAAGGTATACTTTCCCATCGAGGGAGAAAGTATACAAATAGAGATGATTGAGGATATCAAATCCAGAGATTCAACTTGGTCCGAGAAGAGTTCCGAGTAGATGATAATTTCAGAGCTAGACATCCACTAGGAGTGTGAATTTGTTATTATAGATGATGAAGCAGTTTGGGTAGATCTGATTTCACGAGCTCTTATCAACCTTCAGAGAATGTAGAGTCATAAATGGCAACTGATGAGACTTCGGAGAGCGCACCGATGGCACAGGACACCTTAGAGCCTAATGATCGAGATTTGGGTAGAGAAGTAGAGTATGATTCTTATGATTCAGATTCAGATCCCTTGGTCTCAAACACCAATTTTGGTTGCTTGGATTTTGATGATTATTTGTCGTGTTTGATGTCCATAGATACAACATGTAGGGCAGAGATTGAGCTATTCCAATTGATAGATACACCTGCAGGACCTTCTTCGTTAGATTCATAGATTCAATGAGAGTTCTCTCATGCAGATCTGGTAGCCTTCAGTCATACTTTTCAGAGACCAGACGCGCCAGCTCCCACATGTCCAGAACTGAAGACCTTGGCATTGAGCCCGAAGTACAGATTTCTTGTCAGTGAGCCTGAGATGTTACTAGTCATTATCCCAACAGATTTGACTAAATATCAAGAACCTTGTTTGATGGAGGTTTTTGAAAGAAACCACAAGGTAATCGGATGGAGTGTAGTTGATCTCCAAGGGATAAGTTTGGCCCTGTACTCTCACAACATATATCTCAAAGATAACACCGAGACATCGCGTGAGTTCCAATAGAGGTCGAATCCGAATCTTTAAGATGTAGTCATGAAGAAAATATATTAGTGGTGGAGCACCAATTTTATGTACCCCATCTCCAACTCCAAATGGATTATTACATTGTATGTGGTACCCAAAAAGACGGGTATCACCAAAGTTGTGAATGAGTCTGGAGAGGAGATATCTACCTGAGTAACCACTTCTTTGATGGTCTGTGTGGACTACATATGATGAATCAGACCACCAAGAAAGATTATTTTCTACTACCATTTATTGATCAGATTAATAAGAGGCTAGCCGGGAAGAATCACTACTGTTTTCTTGACAGGTACTCTGGCAACAACCAGGTGGCCATAGAGCCCGAAGACTAGGAGAAATTGACGTTCACCTATCTGTTTAGTGCGTACGCTTTTAGACAGATAACCTTTGGTTTATATGCCCAAGCTACATCCAAAGGTACATGCTTTCCATCTTTTAAAACATGGTGGGTGACTGTTTGGAGGTCTTCATGGATTACTTTTCGGTCTACGATAATGGATTTGATGAATGTCTTGCATGCCTATACCGAGTGCATCAACGTTGCATAGAGGTCCACTTAGTCTTATATTGGGAGAAGTGTCCTTTAATGATTACTCAGGGGACGGTCCTTGGTCACATAATCTCCAACAGGGGCATGGAGGTTGATCCAGCATGGTGGAAATCATCAAGAAGCTCACACCATCGTCCCATTTGAGACAGTCGTGGACTTTTTTGGAGCATGTCGGTTTCTGTAGACGGTTCATATAGGACTTCAGCCGAATTGCCTGAGTGCTTATTGATTTACTCACGAAAGACACTGAGGTCATCGTAGATGATAAGTGTCTTTCATCATTTGAGACTCTCAAGAATTAGTTATTCAGGCTCCTGTCCTTCAGCCACCCGATTGGTCTCTATATTCGAGATCACGACGGATGCTTCTGATTTTGCCATAAGGGTTGTGCTAATACAAAGGAGGTATAATGTACTATTTTCCATTAGATACGCTAGCCGGACTTTGGATGCATCTCAACAGAACTACATCGTGATTGAGAAGGAGATGCTAGTCATAGTATTTGCTATGGATAAATTTCGATCATATATTCTTTGATGTAGAGTGACTATCTATACTAGCACACCGCCATTTGATACCTCATGACAAATAAAGATGCCAAAGCCAGATTGACCAGATGGATCCTTTTTCTATAGGAGTATGATATAGAGATTAAGGATAAATCTGGAGTCAAGAATGTGGTGGTGGATCACCTCTCACGATTAGAGCATCTTAAGGATTATGATCAGACCATACCTATCACTGATACAATCTCAGACAAGGGGATTCTTGCTATCACCTTGCTTCCATGGTACGCTAGCATTGTAAACTATCTTGTTGCCAAGAAAGTTTCACAAGGTTGGTCCTTAGTAGCAACTTGCGACCTTTCTCGTGAAGACTAAATCATACCATTGGGAGGATCCCACCCTTCACCACGAAGAGGGGGGATAGGGTCTGGCAATGGTGTATTCCTTAGGAGGAGTACCATAGCGTCCTGACCAATTTCCACAAGCTTGAGGCAGGAGGATATCACTCTGGGAGACAAACAACGTAGAAGGTCCACCAATCTCGCCTTTGGTGGCCTGCGTACTTCAAGGATTCAGATGAATTCATGAAGAGGTGCAGTGATTGTCAAAGGATGGGCACATGTGGACGTAGAGATATGATGCTTATGTAACCCATTCACTTATGTGAGGTTTTTGATGCATAGGGCATCGATTGCATGGGTCTATTCCCTAAGAGAAAAGGATTTGAGTGTATTTTGTTAGATGTGGATTATGTGAGTCGTTGGGTTGAGGCCATCAATGCTCGAACCGCAGATACAAAGATTGTTTGCAAATTCTGGAGGAAGAATATCATTTCACGGTTCACGGTACCTAGAGTCTTGATTTCTGTCGGGGGACACATTTTATAAACAACAAGGTAAGGGACCTTGCTAATGAGTTCAACATTGACCATAGAGTTTCCATGCCATACCATCCACACACGAATGGTCTTGCTGAGGTTTCAAATAGCGAGATTAAGACTAATTTATAGAAGGTTGTCCACCTAGACCGAAAGGATTGGTCACAGCTTTTGGACTCGGTCTTGTGGGCCTATAGGACTTCCTTTAAGACACCTTTGGGAACATCTCCTTTTCGACTTGTTTATAGAAAGCCATGACACTGACCGGTGGAGATCAATCATAAGTCACTTTGGGCGGTTACTGAGCTATTATTGGATCCAAAGGGTGTTGGAGACCAAGGGAGAGCAGAATTGGCTGCCCTAGAGGAGTTGAGAGATACAACCTTCTCATGTAGCCTACAATATAAGGATAAAGTAAAGACATGGCATGATTCTCACATCAGCAATAATTAGTTTGAGCCCAACCAGAGAGTATAGCTATCTGACCCTAGGATGAAATTATTTCCAGAAAAACTACAAATCAAATGGAAGGGACCATACTTGATCAAAAAGGTGCACGACAAGGGTAGTATTGACATATCTGAGTTGTCCTCTGAGTCCACATTTTGCATCAACGGTCAGTGCCAGAAGCAATATCGTGATCATGATCCTGTGATAGTTGACGTTGCCCCTATTCATTTTGTATGAGATGTGTTCTTTGGCTCACATCACCTACATCTCAAACCTGAGTTTCACTCCTACTCCACAGTTGTATAGATCCATATTGTGTATATAATTCATTCATTTTGTTTAATATCCCAGATTTCGATCTTATGATTGTGCTATACTTAGGATGCACTTTATCCTAAGTATAGACGGTATTAAACCTGCGATTATTCATTTTTCCATTACCTCTATTTTTGTTGTCTATATTTAGGGACATTTTACCCTCTGTATAGGGGAGGTAATGTCTGTACATTTTACCCCTTTGGTTTTTCCGTTTATGTATAGTCTTTTATACTTAGGATTGCTTGATCCTAAGTATAGGGGGATCACCAACTTCTATTGACATTATTCTATCTTTCTTTTGACTAGTTGTATTATAGCCTTCTTTTCACTACTCTATAGTTATCACAAGTTATGTCTTCCTTCATTTCTTTCAGGTCACTCTGAGTATATCGTTCGAGCTAAGTATGGGCAGAGGCGTATATATTATATATATACTCAAGCCATAACTCATACTTTTAATAACATGGCTATTATTTTTAAAATAGAAATAAAAATGCTATGGAAAAATGATTTCAAAATTATTTGTAAAAATCTTTGCAAAAATATTTTTTTTACGAATTTTGTTAAAATGTGTTGATGGCAAAAAAGATTTGTAAAATTTTTTCCTGTATAAAAATTGGGTATACAGCACAAAATTTTTAAAAACAATGTGAAATAAAATGTTTGCAAAAATAGTTTGTAAATGTTTGTAAAACTAGTTTTGAAAAATATTTTTGAAAAAAATTTACAAAATTATTTTGTCACATAAGGAAATAAGTATGGGGTATGAGAAGCACTTGTGTATATATATATATATATATCTTCCCCTAAATTCTTTGTACATAAGTATACTTAACAATGATCTTGTATATAATATCCACTTGTACATAAAACCTGTAATATACTTCCCTTGTAAATATGAATATGCCTTCGTGAAAATTTTCTTTCTCCAAGATACCTAAAAATTAGAAAATTAAAAATTCCATAAAAATTGCATAGTTTGAAATTTTCCAAACAAAATAAGTTTTTGTAAATATTTGCATTCTTCATAATTATTGTTGACATTTAAGATAGTCTTGAATTAAATTGATGAATGGAGCTTGGTAAATACCTTAATCCACTTAACTTCAGAGGAACCTTGTAGGATTTGGGGTTAAGACTTTTCAGGTCCATACCGACTTAATTCTTTGAGTCCACTAGGTTATATTCACATGCCATCTTGATGAGCATGAGTAAAACACTTAAGAATGCACACATGACTCTCGGAGACAATGGCTTTACTTGAACATGCACCTAACATTTAGCTCATCACGGATGAGGTGGTGAGGAGCCAGAATCCTTTGCTTGGAGTAGCATAGATGGGTAGTACAGCTAGCCGGAACCTCTCATCCTCCTCTAGGGAGGGATGTGCACCTCAACCAAGTCTAGTAGCATTGAGGTCTAATGACATGAGTGTGCGGGTTGCAATAATGCTTCAAAAGAAGGATAGTCTACTATCTTAAGAAAAAAACTCCTTATGTATATGTTGCACCTTGTAGATATGTTGTATATTAGTCAAAAAATGTGAAAAATTGCAAAAACATCAAAAAAGGGGACATACCTGATTAAAAATAAAATGCATGTCGGAGTATATAAGTTGAATAAGCAATGCATATGTATCTCACCATGTCATCTCAAGGAAGCTTGTAGCTGGAGACTTAGCTACACTGGTTAAGATCTAAGGGATACGTGGCTACACTGATCACAATCCATTCTCTTCTTTACCCCCTCTTCTTGAGTTGGTTGTACTTGAACTTTGAAGGGGATTCCCTGCTCCTCGAGGAAAGAGTTGATAGACTAGGGGATTAGAGTTACCTTATAGAGCGAGGTTGTGTCTTTGCCATTAATGAGCCGGGGAGCTATATATATCACGTACACATTACAAGGAAAGAATCATAGTCATTAGAGTTTGCATATATATACTTGTTCAAACCTGGTTGTTGAGGAGAACAAACCATAGAACTGTGGAACTTGAAGGTTGTTGAGTCTTAAATTCGTTTCCCGATAAGGTTTTGCCAAAATAATAATCCAAAGGTCTAACCAAGCTCTATACTCCAATTTCATGAAGATAAGTATAATAATCAACTCTGATGCTTTCTTTTTCTTTTATGTCGGTTTTTACTTATTTTTCAAATATGTGTTAGCTAAGGGACTAGAAAAGTTAAAGTATAGGGGCATGATGAATCTATGATTCTCATTCTTTATTCTTTTATTTTAGCTTCATCTTTTAGCAAAACATCTATAAATAAGTGTAAATAACATATATTGTCACCGTACATACCTTTGTTAATATTCCATAATTAGCACATATTTTTCGAAAATAAAATAATAAAGAGAAAAGAAAATGAAACCAAGGATATTATTATGTAATAAGTACAGAGTGAACCAAACCACCAGAGAAGGTCGGTAATTGTCCTGATCGACAAGGTATAAAGTAGGGAGAGATAGGGGACCTATGTTGTCTAAATTTTTAAATACCTATCTAATTATTTTAGATTATATTTCGTGTGCATATTATACTAAATACTCGTACATATCTACAAAACGAAAATAAAAATAAAAATGATAAAACATAAAATAAAGCAAATAGAAAAATGTCATAAATAAAAATTCTTTTATATTCTTTAAATTATGTCATAAATAAATAAAAAGAAAATGAAATGTATTTTTGTAAAAATAAGAAAATAGAAATACATGTATATAATATATAGGTATATTATACCTACACATACTACATTATACTATATATACCATATCTATATATTTTATAAAAAATAAAAATCATTGAAAAATAGTTTGGAAAATTATAAACATTTTTCAATTTATTCCATTTTTATTTTGAAGACATTTGTAATTTTTTATTTAATTATGTAAATCCATGCATTCCTATTGGTCCACCTCAGATCGTTGACCGCAAACAACCTTCTCCTCCACCAGACCTGACTCGATAGACCTCTTGTCAGACCTGATTTCTACATATTTTCCCGATCGGGTCCGACATCTATTTGCTTTGATTCCAGTGCCCGATTCACCACATTGATCAGTGATCCTCACGGATCCCAAGAGGAATCGGATCACTCTAGAGTTGTGAGCTTCGCATCGATCTTTCTGGAAATCTAGAATACCGTATATACTATCCTCTGCCACCCTAGATCCGTTGCTCATGCCTCGTCTCTACCTTCATCCCTAGCTACCTCCAGTAGTGTGGCAATAGTCCGGAGAACCCTTTGGAGCTTAGTTCAGTGGCTATTTAGCTGCAGCTCAAGAACGCGGCTGGAGTACTCCTTCGCGTATAGCCTCCTCCTCCTTCCGCTACCCAGTCGAGGCCAGAAACCCACTGTCCACGTTGCCTAAAGTTACTGACTATATCAGAGGCTCCAGGTATCTTCTAAGTCACCTACATTTCCACTTTCATTCTGATTCTGCCCATTAGCTCCATTGTCAATTCATCCCCTCCGACCACCATGTCGGAGCTCCGCGACACACATCTGCCCGCACAGATCGACACCCTGACTCAATTGTCACCTTTCAGTGCATCCTAATCCTGCTACATTGCTCTCATCAGAGCATTACTAGGTTTGGATCCCATTTTCACCTTCGTCGGGAACCAGAGCTCCATCTCCCCATCGCTTCTCTTTTTGTTTATTTGCAATAACATCACATGAGCAAAGCCCTTGAGTCTCACGTTCCTTTGCACGTGCGGTTATGCGTGAAGCTACCATTTGGAGCTCTTGCTACTCAGGTGAAGCAACTCCAGGTGGCGGAGCACCACCACGTCGATCCGAATGTTTATCACCCAGTGGGGTTAGCCAGCTGATGCAGAGAGCCATTTCGATGGTGTTGGAGACCTTAGAGCTTCAATCCAACCAACGGATAGCCACACATCCTCAATCGAAGCTCTACAACCACCAATTCTTCCAGCATCCTTTACGACCATCAGATCCGAAGATGCCAACCCATATTTGATCCTAGAAGCATTAGATTAGCTTTCCAGGTGGATCTGACGTGCACACTCACTTGTGATCTGAGTTGTCAGATCCACCTCAAAACGGTCATCAGTAACGTACATGCTATTGTGATCAAAGCTGCTAGATATCGCCATGCGTACCCCGCCAGTGAGGGTATTTTGCATTTTTTATCTTGTACATCTGCTTATTTCATTTTAGTCCAATAAAATTAATGTGTAGTTAAAAACATTCGCAGTTAGACCCATATAGTTTTCTTATTTGCATTTTATTCCATTTGAGTTTCAGTTACATGGAACCGCAAACATTTTTGGGATATTTGCAATCTTTGCCCTGGACTTGTTGAATGTTATGGAATGAATTTATAGTTTTGAGAACTTTATTTATACCCTGTGTGCATTTTACATACGATGTGTACATGCTTGTTAGGTTAATTATATGGAGGCCCCTGAACTTCTAATACTTGTTATCTATTCGTCCTTAGGAGTTAAAATAATTGCAGATTTGTCCTTGTAGTGTTTTAGTTACATGCCCTTTATTTAGTACAATAAATATGAAATTAACTCCAAAAAATTGCCCAAAAATTGTATGCGACTATTGTTAGCATGTATTATTTATGGTAATTTTTACTTGTTGATTTTCTTGCATTTTTTATTACTAAAGATTCAAAAACACCCTAAAAAGTCCATGTTTATTTTGAAAAATACATAAAAATTCGAAAAATTTCCTAAAAATTCTATAAAAATTACAGTAGTTACTATCTACAACCTTTTAGTTTATGTAAAAATTTTGTTGAAAAATACTTCATAAAAACCTAAAAAATTGCAAAAGACTTAAAAATTTCAAAACAATTATATAAAATCACATAAAATTCCAAAATTGTTATTCCGATTCTTTTTGTAGATATTTTACCTAAGTTTATCTTAAAAATAACTTCAGGAATTTTGAGCTTTTTCCTTATTTTTAATTTGCAAAAATTCCTAGTTGTGCACTGTTTAATGTTTTGATCACTGTTAGATTTTTAGAAAATCACAAAAAACATTTGAAAAATACATAAAAAGTACTAAAAACACTATAAATTTCATAAAACCCAAAAATATTTTTACTTTAATTTTCCAAGCACTTTTTAATCTATTTGAAAAATAATTATTTATGTGTGTCCTTGTCCGTAGGGTTCTTTTCAATTATTTTAAAAAAATAAAAATTTGAAAAACTAAAAACCACTAAAAAGCTCTTCATTTCCAATATTTATTACTTAGTGTATAATTGTGCTCCTTGATTTTGACCCTGATCGCTATACCATGTTAATAAAAGTAGCAAGCCACTTGTTTTCTCTGTTTGATCTATTAGTGGTTTTTTTTCTCATTGATCAATTTAGTTGATTTAGGACAACAACAATTGCTTAATTCTATCCACCTAATCAGCTCGAAAATCACGTCGACAGTATTCCAATGCTGATTGTATTTGCCACCCCTATTGAGTGATGCTATTGATTTTACGGTTGTGCCAAATTTGTCAGAGGACGGGAGGGATAATTAGATAGAGAGATGAGATGCCCATGTAACAGAAGATTATTTTTGATGTTGATTACGTGTCGGGCGTAGATTTTACAGGTCACTTCCAAATAGCTAGGGATACGAGTACCTCTTGTTTGCGATTGACTCTTGTCTAGTTGGGTGGAGGTTATCACATCCAAACCGCAGACAACAAGACTGTATGTAAGTTTGTGAGTGCATATTATTGCAATGTTCGGGTACCAAAAATTCTGATTTCTGATTTGGGTAGACACTTTGTGAATCGAGATGTATGATCTATAGCTAAGGATTACGAGTTTGAGCACATAGTTACTAGTCCTTACAACCCACAGTCCAATGGCATGGCAGATGTTTCGAACAAAGAGGTGAAGAGTATTTTGTAGAAGTTGGTTCGTTCCGATAGGAAGAACCAATGCCAGCTCTTGGAACAAGTATTGTGGGCCTATAATACAACATACAAGACATCATTAGGCACTTAACCATTTAGAATGTTCTATGGCAAGCAATGACATTTGCCTGTAGAGCTGATTGACAAATCTGAATGGGCAATTAAGCAGATTATTTGGAGTTGTCACATAGGAAAGCTTTGTCGTGACTTGAACCTGAACGATCCCATGGAAATCCGAACCGATCATATGGAAATAGCTTGATTTATATGGACAAAGTGAAGAGATGGCATGATCGACACATTAGGTGCAAGGACTTTATCCCTGGGAAAAATGTATGGTTGTTTAATGCAAGGTTAAAGATGTTCCACAGTAAGTTTAAATCTAAATGGACAGGATCCTATGCTGTTGTGAAAGTGCACTTTAATGGAAGTGTAGAGATAATTGATCTCAGAGATGGTGCACTATCCTATGTGGTGAATTGATAACTGTTGAAGCACTTTGTAGATTCTAAAGAAAATTTAGTCCAACCCAAGGTCATCAACTTCATGCTCAATGAGCACAGAGTAGATTCATTAGATTACTCTTCATGAAGATGAAACATCAAGATTCAACGACTTAGAAGATTCACTCACTCTTGTACACTCGATTTATTCATTCTTGTAGAGCATGGGTTCCTTCTTTTGTAGATACTAACTCCATACATAGGCTATTTAGAGACCAAGTATAGGAGAAACCCCCACTTTGGTCGTATATTCTTGTATGTATCCCAAGTCATTCCCTTCTTCATGTTATCTTCGTCCATTCCCATTCATCACTAATTTGATTCCTCATGTTTTCTTCCTAAACTTAGAATCTTTCATGTTTATGTATAGGCAGAGACATTTTAGTTCTTGTATGTACTTTTATATTTAGCCTGAGCTATGACTTAATATCACTTTGTCCTATGAGGACATAACAAAAGCTAATTATAGGGGGTTTACCATATACATTGTATATATACTTTAGCCATAGCTCATATTTGACATTTGAACTAATTTGTGTGAAATGTTTGTAAAATGATTTGAAAAAATTTCTTGCAATGTGACATTGTTTTGAAAAATGTTTGACAATGGTTTGAAAAATGGGATTCAACTTGTTTTGAAAATCATTTGTAAAATGTTTTGAAAATTTATATATTAGGTGATATGGTTTGGAAAAAACTTTTCATTTTTTTAAAAAATGAGGGCATAAATGAGACTAAATTGAGTTTGTAAATAATTATAACCTTATTCAAAATAAATAAATAAAGATTACAAAGAGTTCGAGTTCTAAAAAACAACAATAAAAACAATTCATTTCAAAAAATTTTGAAAAAAACTTTTCAAAATAGTTTCCTTTATTTCTTTCCAAAATTAAAGAAAATAAAAAAAACCTCTCTTTTCTCAATAAAAAAAGCTAAAAAAACTAATTAGTGAGTTGGAGATATCCCTGACACTAACATATTTTCATACAAGACTGACGAAGTTCAAGGGCACTTGGTTTTTGAGGTCTTAAGATTCAGAGTTTAACAATCTTAGTCATTAGGGTCTTTGACATAATTACTCACACTTCCTTGTGCATACTTAATCTCCTCCCTATGAATATGATCAACACCTCACTTACACGACTACAATTCTGATGAGATGAGTTGAGGTTTCACGTAAGGGACTAGGATAAGGGATTTGAGTCTGGACATGAGTTTCAGATACTCGAGGATGGGATGAAATTGATGAAGGCTTCCTAAAACCTGAGAGTCATCAAATTAAGCCGCTATGAGAACAAGTTTCTTGTACCAATATCTTGATATTGACCTATGTACCAAGGTGTGATGAAATCTAATAAAATGTTGATCAATGTGCACCAACTTGGCAAAAGCAATGGAGCTAGCAAAAAAGAAAGAATGAATGAAAAAGAATGATGAAAGAAAATCTCTCAGTACAAAGTCAACTACAAAAGAGCTTACACCAATGGCGAGTGCTCCAACCATTTCAAGGTGTCCACTTGGACCAAAGTTAATTAGGCAAAATGGGTCGGGCTCGTACCTCCAAAAGGTCTCCGCATCGTAATCAATACAAGTATAAGTGTAGGTATATTATATACTGAAAGAAGAAATACCTCGGTGTGCTCCTAGGAAAGCAAGTACAAGCGACTCATGATCTCTTTATGGATACACTAATCAACAACAAAATATACATGTGTTGAGTTAATAAAGCACATAAAAGGATCATTGTTCCAAGGAGAGGGAGAGAAGAAAAGATACCATCATATACCATCCATCAACTGGCCTTTCATATTCACTTTTAATACTGACAACTAAAGAGACAATGAATTGGTTGCAAGAAATAATTTTTTCCCTAATATTAAGGATTGGGTTCTTAGGAGAGTCTATTAGACTGGAACTTCGGGCGACACTTTAACTCTACTCTTGTAATTGAAGTCCATGCATAATGTCATGCCTTTGATATATATGTATACATAGAGAATCTGATGATTAGGGAAGGTGGATACCTTTTGACTAAAGCTTAGTTCAGCTTAGAATTTTAGGATTACTAAATCGGGTGTTCTTAACGGATAAATTCAACTACTTTCACATGCACATTCATTGATTAATCAAACATATTCATTTTTATTTTCTCGAGGTCTATCAAAGTTTAAGTACATGGGGGTGATGAATATGTAATTCATCATCTTAATTTATTATTCTTAGTTGAATCACTGACCAAATCATCAAATAAATTCCCAAAATCCAATAAATTTACAAAGTACAACTCTTAATAAAAATGTACTAATAATGTATATTTATCTTGTAAATAAGTTCATAAATTAATATATATATATATAAATGAAAAAAAGTGCTGAAAATTGTTTGTAAATAATCCCCTATAAAGACCCAAACTTCCTATATTTTAATAAATCCATGCTAACACCTTTTGACTTAATTATTTTTCCAACTTGTATATAAATATGTATATAAAATAGAAACATATAATAATTCTAAAATTGAGTAAAACTTTTAGATCTTGAATCGAAAAAAAGTCGTAAAGTCCAACTTCTCGGCTAAATTCCTGCTCTGTATGAACTCCAAACTCACTTTTATAGTTCAAGTTATAAAATTATCTATCCAATGAAAGTTATCTCATTAAAATCGTAACATCTTTGCAGAATGTCAGTTTTGGGGCCAAATTGTATACTGTATATATAAATATATATACACACATACTAACTTGACGTTAACATTTTATGTACAAATTTAACTCATTTTTATTTATTTCTTTTTCTGTTATTTTTTATTGTATATTTTCATAAAGTTCATAATTATAAAAATAAAATAAATTATTTCACTATTGAAAATAATTCAAAGTGACTTTATATATAATGTAACTATTAATCATTCCTTTTTATCTTTTTATTTTTCTTTTTCTTATTTATAAAAAATCCCAAAAAATGTATTTGTGTTTTATCTTATTTCTAGTATTTTTTTATTTTGTAAATATATTTTCATTAAAAATGCAATAAAAAAAATTCGTAAAATTGTGTCTTGTACATATTGTGTTGAAATTCTTGTAATTTTTCCATTTTACTTTTTAACTCATTATTTGATTTAAGTAGCCTCCTTTTATTTTATTTTTTTATTTTTTATTTCATTTTCCAACCATTCTTTCCTCCTCCTCCGTCACTTGTCCAGCTTCCACCCCACTTCTTTTCTAACACCCTCCTCTTCTTCGTTTTACTATCTTTTCCATTTCATTTCTCATTTATATGCTTTGATGCGAGAGAGAGCCCAATCCACCTGAGTTGATTCGGTGACAGTGAGACAATCATGATCGAGCAATGACCGCCTTCTCTTCGGCGAGATCCGTTGGAATTCCAACCAACTTCGTAGCTGACTCTGCGTGCTGCTCGAGCTTGTCGCTTTTCATCGACTAGAGAGAAAATTGAAACTCCACCTCGAGCTTTCACCCCAGGCATTCACTCCACCACTCCACTACATCTCAAGTAAAGTTCTTCCCTATTATCTCCTCTTGCTTTGATTTAGTTTCTTTCACTTCTTTTAATCTTCATATTGTTTTCTCCCCAAACTTCTCTGCACCTTCTTCTCTGAATCATACACCAAAACATACATCTCATTCTGCAATCAGATCATCCCCAATATCAGTTCCCTCCATCTTGAAAACCATTCCGATCAACTAGCATGTACATAGTTCTCTACCCGCCAATCTCTGGATCATTCTCTCAATCACTGAGACATTTATGCTCGAGTATAACACTCTATTTTGTAGGTTCTCCACAAAGAAAGTCCACCACTGCAGCATCGTAGATCCATACACGGTCGCAAGCACTAATAGCCACGCGCAACCTCGCAACAACTAAGTACCTTCTGCAGTCGTGCGTATGCACCCTAGAGCAGTAGCCTTCACCTGTGCGCAGCTATGTGCTCGCTCCTCTTGACTAACCTCACTTGTGCCCCACCGGCAACCTCTGCCAACGATCGCCAACCATCGCCATCACGTGCCTCCATTCCAGCAACTGCACCTCACTCCTTTGGACTTCCCACCACCATTGGCATTCATGAACGTGTGCCCATCGTCTCACTCCAGGCCACACCCCTATGCCCTTGGGTAACCCATGCAACTGCTCACCCCTCCTCTCCTTGCAGTTGTGCGCCACTGTCATGCGGTTGTGTGCCACCAGCCATCTGTCTGCCCTCGTCGTGCTCAACGCCCTAGACATGTGGAGAACGTGGGTTCCTTCTTGCAACCCAATCTTCCACAGAGAAGAGGAGGTGATTTTAGGACAAATTGCACAATCAACCCTGAAGGTATATGCAATGAAATAAGTGCCCTTACATACAGTTTTATTTTGTTGAATTTGCATTTCAATATTGCAAGGAGAACCCTATGTTCAAGTATTATTTTGGACCTTCAATTTTTTTTTCATTTTGTTGAACCGAAAATAGCTTGTTGTGTACTAATTCTCTATCAAAGTGTATTGGATTTCAAATTTTGTGAGCTTTGAATAATTTACTAAAAATCAGAGTTTGAAATTCAATGATATTTTTCCTTTTTATGCTCTGAAATTTGCACGCATTTTTTCCTTTCCTTAAAAATTCACAAAAAATCATAGGAGTTGCGTTTAATTGTGTTTTAACTTGAATCCAAATTTCATTGAAATTTGGTATGTCTTCTTCCTAGAATAATTAGTTGAGTGATTTTTGCAATTAATTTTTAATTAAGACCATGCATAATATTTTTACACAACTTAATGTTCATGTATTGCATACTTATACATTTATTTGACATACTTTTAGTTTGGAGTGAATTAGTAATGTATTTATTGGATTTTAATTGGTAGAAATTACTCTATTTAAGTAAAAAAGTTTCATAAAAATTCAAATATTGCCAGAATGTTTTTTAAAAAATAGTGTTATCGTAATTCATTGTAGTTGAGTTCCTTTCCAAGTCTCATAAATTTTGCATACTGTTTGTATGAAAAATTTCTTATAAACCTTAAATTGAGTGAATTTTACATTATTGCATTTTAACCCTAAAAGTTTTTTTAAAAAATACATTTTACACGTATCATTGAATTAATTTTAGAAGAAAAATATCACCAGCCTAATTTGATCTTTTCTGAATTAAAATTTAATTAGGTTATGTTGATTGTTTCTATTAATAACTTAATTCAATCATATCTTACATTGTCATTCATATTGCATTAAAAATACCAAAAAATATCTCATCAAAAACCGTGCATTAATTGATCTAATGTGATCCCGAAGTTGTTCCCTTGCCTCCTTGAGTCAACCCTGGCACTTTCCCAGTTTAAAATTACATTAAATTGCACTTGATTCACTTGATTGATTTTATTATTGGTGGTTATTTTTTTGACCGATCCTGATTGCCAGACTATAATAAATTGACACAATTAATTATTGTGATTTGAGGACTATCAATATTCCATGTATAGTACTTGGATAATGAGATCTACTCTAATATCTGGATCTAGAAAACCACTCAAGAATGTCTAATAATGTCAGATAACTTATGTAATCTTCTTATTTCATTTGAATCATATTTAGAACAATGTCCAACATTTGAATTCTGGTATTATCTTGATTATGTCTTTTTCCTTTATTCAAGAAAAGGTCCATTAATATACAATAACAAAATTTCAGTAGGTATAGTTTAGTGGTAAAAGTGCGATTCATCTACTAAAACCTCAAATAGTTAAGGGGTCCTTCAATTTTGTTCATATTATGAACAAAATCTTTTTCTCATTAAAGGATTTATTCCTTTTCATTCCTTTCAATGCTACATTTGATGATAAATATGAATTCTCGTGATTTGTATCAAAGGTTCAATTAATTATAAAATAAAAAATAGATTATAAAATCATGAAGCATATTTTTTAAATTTATTCAATTACTCTAATTTAATAAGTATATGTAAAGTATCCATGGATGAAGATACAAAAGCGTATTTCTAATCGAAACTAAATCCTCAATTTTTTTTAAAGATCAGATAATTAATCTAATGAGAGGAGTCAGTAAAGTCCAATTTTCTTTCATTGCTCCCTCAGAAAGGAAGCGTCACGGTTATAAAATTGATTAAAGTTATATCAAACCATTGAATATTCCTAATACCAATAAATATTGCATATTTGAAGAACTAAAACAAACTGAATGTTTTGATCACATTTGAACTATTATTTAGGGTTTTATCATTAAGTTTCTCATCCAATCATTGGGAGTTGGTATCGATCATATGATTTCGAAAAGCATATATCATACTGACAAATCATGTTGTGCTTCCAAAGTAAGACACCCATCGATGGAATTTAGTTAGTCCCAATATCTAACGAATACCCAATAATTCACCTTTATTCTATATATTTTCTTTAAATCCCTAACAAAATACATGTAAATATTATTAACATGCATCAATCAACATCCTCACAATAATATGTCAATAGTATATTCATACTAGCATTTAAACCCAAAATAAAAGAGTAAAGGAAAGAAAAGAAATATAAAGGAGGAATACATGATATTGACTAACCATTAACATCGAGATCAAGTCAAATATTGACTAGGCCGATCGAAAATAAAGCAGGGGGAGATAGGATGAAATGATGTACAAAAATATAAAGAAAACCATATAACACATATGTATAACATATTGTGTAAGTAGCTCAGAATTATAGCATTTTATTCGTCATCATCACAATCCAAATAAAGATATGTTCAACATCGAACATGTACTTAATAGTGTATATAAAATAATAAAACTATTGATAAAAAATCATGCACCTTACACTCCGTTCACACAATTGAAAAAGCCACAAAGAAAACTTCATAGATTAATATGTTCTCTATATGAACTGAAAATGAAACAAATTCACATCCATTGTATTTCAAAGGGAATTATCTATAAAATGAAGGTTGTTACATTTGTATCAAAGTTAAGATAGAAAAGCCAGCTAATGGGGGTATTTGGGTACTTGTATCTGTATAATAAACCAATTTTATTTATTTTATGTATTCAAGGTTTGCTTATATTTTTTAACTATTGTACATGTTATTTAACATATATAAGAATGAAAATGCAAATCCAAAACCACGCAAGAATGCAAAAAGGAATAAGAAACCCTAATCTATAGGTATTATATACATATGTTGTCTATATAAGTATTTCTTTGTGCATATAAATAAACTAAAAAGAATATGTATTAAATCATGTTTTAAATAAACAAAATATTTAGATATGATATTATGTATACAAATAACAAAATATAAATAATAATGCATTATATATAGCTACTAATACCTATAAATTATAGTACATAAATATATCATTACATATTAAATAGGTTGAGAGAAATAAATGAAAATCACTAAAATATAGTTTAGAAACAACGAAACATTTCTATGTTTAGAGTTTTTAAGAATAAAACTTTTTTCTATTTTATTTTGTATTTTATATTTTCTCTTTACTATTTTGTCTTCTTGTGGCTGATTTAGCCTAATCAGTGGCGCTTAAGTGTTTCCCGAGTCAACACTGCCCCTACACCCGTAAGCTAATAGAATTGGGAGGTTGCCCATCTTTGATGGTTTTCTCTACCTCGTCCAGCCATCCTTTTAGCCCCCTTCCTTTACAATAATTTTTCACACGACCACCCTTCATCACTCCCCATCCCTAGATCTCACCAACCTCCCTCAATTTGTGTGCAAGACTTTATTCAAAATCACCCTCCTATCTCTGTTATAAAAACCTGTCCTTTGAGCTCTAGCAAAATTGAATCCATCTTGAGCCACAGTAACCCCAAAAACCCTAGCAGGAGTGATCTTCTTCGTGATAGGGCAGTGATCCCCTTGGTTTGCGATGAGGAGATGGTCAAAGGGGTGAGATTCCTTTTTGTGAAGACATGCTTCCAGGTTACCTACAACATGTCAAATCACATCTGGGTTCGATTTGATCTTGATTTTGCATTCTGCATCCAGTTTAGGTTTCTTTTCAGTTGATTTTGTTATGCTTTAGCTTAGAATGCAAAACCGTCAAATACGTCGGAGCACTAGATTCCCACCTCTGTCCACCATGCATCATGAATTGTCTTGACCCCATATTCACCTCATCTCATTCCTCTCCACTTAATGAGATCCCAAATCTCTATGCCTTCACCATCGACGGAGATACTCGTCCTGTCTCATTCTCCATCATTTCCTCAACAAATTTAGGTCGAGAGCATCACGCTCGGGCCTGTAAAGTTTTTATGCAAGGGAAAAACTTCAAGACCACCTATTGGAGATGATTTGATTCCTACAACAGAGTCCGGGGTGTGTCTTACTTCCTAAGAGATCCAGGCCTAGACCAGTGAGGCCTTCACCCCTTTGTTGCCATTAGTAGATGCAGATTAGTCCCAAGAGTGTGTTGGATCATTCTCAAGTTTGTGAGGAGTCCAGAGTTGACAAATTAAGCCGATCGAAGAAGCTTTAGAGTCTAGTACATCACGGTCCCTCTATGAGAGCAGTAGCCATCGGATCAACCCCTCTCCGTAGTTTTGACCTCCTCTGATAAATCAAAGTGCCTCCTATCGTCTGAGGAAGAACAAATCTAATCTTCGGCATCGTCCCCTTGCAAAAGGGTATATAATCTGAGACATCCACGGTTAAGTGAAGCACCCCCATCAATTGATTAGTGTAATGAAAATGGTATTTTGACTCTAAACCCCTCTCCTTATTTGTTTATTTATTTTAGTTCTGAAACTTCCATCTTCTATGTTAATGTTTGAATATTTTGCATGTGTTAATGTTTGAATATTTTGCATGTGGACCCTTGAGCATCTATTATTTGTGTTTATGTCCTCTCCAAGGTCCCGTCACGTGTTGTCCTACGTGAGGCATGTTTTAGGTTATAGGTAGTTTTTCTCCCACACTATTTGGACTTGTTTTGAAATGAATTAAAAGTTTCTTGTAATTACATATTGGTCCCTGACAGGTTTAGTCACATGTAGCTTCACCTGAAGTATAGATTAATTACGATAGTTCACTTGGACTTGTGTATCTTGTTATCAATTGCATGTAAACTTTCTAATACTTGCAAAGAGGTCGATATGATACATATTTAATTTGTTTGCTTATTTTATTTCTCTTAATTACTTCTATATATACAAAAAATGTAGGAAATTTTGAGTAGGTCCTAGAACTATATTTTATGACATATAGTTTTGGTTTGGCACTTAACTCTATTATCCTATTTTTTTAAAAATAATAAATCAAGTTTATTTTACCTATTTTAACATATAAAATCCAGAATATTAAATATCTACTAAAGAATCCACAAAAAACATTACTTAGATTTTATTATATTCTATCGTATATCCAAAACCACTAAAAAATACAAAATGGAAAACATCAAAGATTGAAAACATTATTAAAATCATAAAAAATATTCAAAACTTGTGTTTTGTGTTCTTGAATTTTCCTTGTCATATATATATATGTGTGTGTGTGTGTGTTAAAAATAACATAGGGTATATTTTTTAGTGTTGGTTATTTTTAAAACACTAATTAATATTCTGAATTTCCTTATCTACTATTTTTTTCTTTTTCTAATTTTAAAAATACACAAAAAATATAAATACCACTAAACCACCTAAAAAGATGAAAAATATTTAAAAACCAAAATTATGTCATTTCCTTATTTTGATTGTGCTTGAATTATTAAATAAATTGAAAAGATATTTTCATTCTCTTTACTTACATTTGTCATTAAAAAGTTCTAAAAATTAAAAGATTTTTTTTCAAAACTAAAAAAAAATACAAAATTAAAAATCATAAAATATAAAAAATATAAAGCATTTAAATTCTAAAACAATCGCATATAAAAAACCAACAAAAACATTTGAAAACAAAAATGCATAAAAATATGAAAAAGTAAAATCTTTATTAATTAACAATGATTAATAACTGATAAACATCTATCCGGAAATTCTCTTAGTGTTCGACACTCTCCCATACTTGCACCTATGCACATGTTTTACATAGCATAATAAATTTTGTCTCATATCTACGCTTTGATTGTTTTACATATATGTTGTAGGTTAATTGTTGTTTGATGGCCAAGGACCTTATCACAGCAACGATTGCATATCTACCTTGTTGGACTTGCAAATCAGTTCGCTCCTGTCTAATCAAATGGCACAGTTGTCTGGGAGAAATTGAGGGTAGATTAGGTTTACTATCTCATTTGTCTATCTTATCATTATTTATTTCATTTTCAGATTTTATTTCTTTTGCTTATTTTTGCATAAACTATTATGACATATCTCATGTTCGACTTTTCCATGAGGGCCTGCGGAGTAAGGGAGGACATCCTTTGATGTCCACAACACAAGAGAGAGGCTGAGGTCGGCTCTTTGACCAAGCCGGCAACAGAGAGCTATAGAGAAAGGTCAAGAGCCGAAGAACAATCATAGTTTACATAGATTAACATTTAATTTATTTTCTAAGAGAGAGTTACAGTAACTAATTTGTAATAATTAAACTATTAGAGACTCATACACTTAGACTATTTACAAGTCTGTTTCACCAAGTATCAATGCACTATGGGGACCTTGTAAGTTTTCCATGATTTTCTTGATTTTCATTTTATTCTACCCTTTTTTTTTCTATTTATCTTCTTTTGTTTCTCATGATTTGAGTTTTCAATATTTATTTTCATCATCACTATACCATTAGTATTTTGAATAAAATAATAACTCTTTACAGTTTTATCGAATCTAATGTTCCTACTATGAGAAGCTTGCTTGAGCCCATAGATTGATTTCTTCTGCTTGCATACTTTGCCGTCCTCGGTTATGAATCCCTGGTGCTACTCCACATAGATATCCACATCGAGGTATCCATTGAGAAAAGCCTTCTTGATGTCCATATGCCATAAGTCGCAGTCAAGATACACATTTATAACTAGCTGTACCCTGATGGACTTAAGCATAGCCACAATAGAGAATATCTCATCGTAGTCGATGCCTTCACTCTGTATAAATCTCTTGGCTATGCATCGTGCTTTGAAGGTCTCTACCTTCCCATCAGGTCCTCTTTTTCTCTTGAAGATCCATTTACACCCAATGGGTTCTACACCTATATGTGGATCCTCTATGGTCCATACACCATTCTTATGCATGGAATCTATATCATGCTTCATTGCTAACATCCATCTATCCATGTCATGATCTGCGAGTGATTCATCAAATGAAGCTAGACCATTGTCAATTTCACCTAACATATGGAATCTGTACCTTTAAGGTGCTGCAACCACCCTCGAACTCCTTCGAAGAGGTACAAGTGTAACATCTTGATTTACTTCTTCACTTTATGGTTCAAGAAGTTCAGTATCCTCAAGAGATTCAATGAGTATCTTTACTTCAATCTTGACTCTTAAGGAAATTATCCTCCAAAACTTTTACATTTCTAGAGAAGATTATGTTGTGAATGTCAAGGTCATAAAGTTGGTATCCAATAGCAGTGATAACATACCTAATGAAATTCCACTCTCGGGTGTGAGATTTTAGCTTTCTTACATCCACACTCTTTGCATGGACCAAGCTACGCCAAATCCTCAAGTGTCTAACACAAGGTTTGATTCCATACCAAAGCTAACCTGGAGTTTCAGGTATAGAATTTCTAGGAATCTTATTTAGCTTATATATTGCAGTCTCTACTGCATATCATCAAAAACTAAGTGGTAAATGTGCTTTACTCATCACTAAATGGACCATGTCCATGATGGTCCTGTTACATCTTTTGGCAACACCATTAAGGTGGGGAGTTCCATGAGGAGTGAGATTGGAGACTATTCCTCTCTCTTTAAAGTGTTCTGTAGATTCTCCTAACAAGTACCTGCCAACTTAGTCAGTTCGAATCCATATAGCCTTCCTATCAGTTTGGTTCTCTACCAAAGTCATGAATTTTTTGAACTTTTCAAAAGTGTCATATTTATGACGTAATATGAAGACAAACCTATATCGCGAATGGTCATCAATAAATGCCAAATAATATCAATATATATTTCAGGTCGTGGTACTAATGGGACCACACACATCAGTCATTATTAGGTCAAGAATACCTTCACATCTTGTAACCTTGTTACGGAAAGGCATACTGCTCATTTTTCCTCGAATACAATGTTCATATGTAGGTAAAGTTTGGACCTGTAGAAAATCTAAGGGTCTATCCTTTATCAATCTATTGATCTTATCAACAGATAAACAACAATCCTTTGATGTTAAATCATATTTGAATGATTTCCATCCTCTGCGGTTCTTTTAGGATTTTTATTTTTGGTAGTACTACTCATGTCATTTTCGTCATTGCACAATTCATAGAGTCCACCGAAAGTTAGAATACCATTCACAATAATTTATCATAACGATTTATGACAAGCTTATAATGTAATAAGAACAAATAACCATTTATAACAACCTTAGATACAGATATTAAGTTCCTTCTAACATCTGAAACAAAAAGATATTCTTTAAGTACTAGGACTCTTCCACTAGATAGTGATAGTCTGCAGGTCCTGACGACGACTGCTGTGACATTTGCATCAGATCCCCTATGGATGAATATCTCGCCTTCATCGAGAAGACTAGCTTCCTAAGATGCAACAAATTGCAATAATGAACAAAATTATCGGAATCGATGATCTAACTATCATTTCGTCCTATGAGAAACTTGATTTCAATGATGAGAGTAGAATTTATACATGTTGGGGTGAGGTATTCTGGGCAGTTACACTTCCAGTGACTCGAATTTTTGTAGTCATTGCAGACATTTGATTTCTTCGATGTTATAAATGCAAAAGCATTAGAATATGAGCTAACACCTTGACTCTTCTTCTAGGTCGGACCCTTCTGAGACACTTGTTTCCGACTGCGCTTCCCTTTGACCTGTTCAACCATTGCACTGCTAGAGGGTATCACTTTCTTCATCATGTCTTCTGCAGACTTTAATGAATCTATGAGTTAAGCATTAGATATGTCAATTTATTCGTTTGGTATGATACCACATAATTTGTAAAAGACTTAGTGAGAGATAGTAGAATGAAGGCAGACTGCATGCTTGTGTCCATCTCTGCCTCGTGAGTCTCCAACTTCGAGAGGTAACCATACATCTTGATCATATACTCTTAGATCGAAGTCGCTTCCCGCATTTTGTAGCGAATTAGTTCTTTCATGACATTATGACTTTGTGTGTATTTGATATCATCGAACATCCCTTTAGATCATGCATTAAATCATGCCAGTTATCCATCTCCACATGTTTCTTCAAAAGCTTATTGGAGAGAGATCCCAAAATATAACATCTGTCCAATGAATGATCTTCATCATATTTTTCATTATACTTTATTCTTCCGTTGTCTTAGAGATTTCATGCTTGTATATAGACAACACATAAGTTATGTGGTATGTAGAAAGTTCAAGATCCAAATTATGGATGCAATCTGAGTAGTTTGGTCTAGTCAACTGGTTGACCTCTAAGAACCTATTGAGTTGGTTCATGGACTTCGTTGTCTGAAATTAAGAATGCATTATATTAGAACATATAAATAATTATATATTCATTATTAAATTCTTTGATTAATGATTTTTAATAAAATTACTCTTGCCTTTTTAACTATAAAAGTTCATTCCCTTAATCACTTTCAAGGCATGAGATATACTTACTATTATATCTCTTGCAAGAACTGGGATATCCTTTTCTACCTTAGTTACATATAAATATTTTGAGAATATGTAACTCAAGTAAAAAGAAGTGGGAACACATTCTTCCATGCATGTCCAACTTACATTCCCAATTAGATCTTTAACATCCGAGCCCACCACCCTTAAGACGATGTTGACCCGTCGTTAATCGAACCAACTGTCAATATGATTAGAAATCTCTATGCGCAATCCAACATTGCCTCAATGATATGAGGAACTCATATCGGGGTCACTACACATACATCCTTACTCTTTCTAGAAGCAAAGATCATGATCCATGTGCACGTGTATGTAGGAGATGCCACATTGGACAAGAGCCTCCTACATACAATCCATAGCGATGGAACCCTTAGTCTTGACGGGAGACCATGGATATCACCTATGTGATAGTCCACATCATGTTCAAATTATTTAACTATTATGAATCATATTCACATAATTAATTGTTCCAAAGGAAGTACTACTAATAATAATGTGTTTAATTGGATCAATTTATTTAATCATATTAAATCAATTATCAATCCAATTCAATTTATCAACAAACAATTATGGTTTACATAATATTACTTTATAATATACACCGTCAGAAGTACACATTAATTTTGTATTTTAATAAATAGATTATAACTTTAATTACTTATATTATTCTTTCCTCAAAAACGGATCCGACCAGTAAACTCGAGTTATGCAGTGAGGGAGCATTTACTTGGCATACAAGGCGCTAATTACTAAACCAAGCCAGCATACCCAGACTAGACACCTTCACCATTCTTATTAGAACAATAATAAATAATGCAAATGTATTTGTAGTTCTATCGATCAAATTTTATAATCGATGATATACTATATAATAATCTATCAGAAATATTAAGCATCTTAAAAAATGTTGAGTACCTAAATTTCTAAGCATATCAAGAAATCATGTATTTCAAGTAAAGATTGTCCTACAACTATTGTAGGATAAACTAGGGTTTTCATGAATCATACATTCTATAACCAATGATGATTGATCGATTATTTTCATCGTTTTAGGCATCATAATTAATAAAGGTAAATTCATGATTTTCATGATTTCAATTGAACAACAAACACATTAAGAAAAGGGATTTGATGATCTAATCATCTTCGGACCCATCTCCATAAAATAAGGAATATCATGGACAAACGGAGTCGGAATCGCACGAAATAATTTCAAGATATTTGCTGGTTTAATTCTATACTTAATTCAAGTGTTCATTTCATGTTTCATGATGGAATAGTAAACAAAATTATTTTTTCTTACAGATCTGCCAATACATGCAAAAAAAAAATTGTGGCAGGATCTCTTCGAATCATATTCATGCACATTCGGTACCAATAATATGCTAATATTTTTGGGACATATTTAGACATTATAAATACATTTTAAAAACTAAAAAATACATCCAAACTGTGAATGAATGGTAGGTTTTTATTTTAGCGAAAAATGCAATTTGAATCTTGTATCCAATGCAAAAAAACAACGATTCCCGCGTGTCTAAAACATAAACCTTGACCACCTAGGGGCTCGGATCATATCCTAGACCTCAACTTGGCTCTGATACCACTTGATGGTTATGGGAAGAACCTTAAGCACATCATGGAAGCATGAAGAAGACATCATATGCAATTAAGAGCGACTAGTCGCATTAGTTGCTCGGGGAATCAGAATTTAAAAATTTTAAAATGATGAAACCACATGACCCTAGAACACTTCTCGGATCATTTTATCTAAGTAGCAAAAAAGATATAGGAATACCTCTTGAAGTGTGGTTGCGATCGACGTCTCTAACCGAAGAGACCTCCTGTCTCAAGTCCAACCCGATGGAAGAGGTGATTGCGAGCACGTTGATGAAACACGTCCTTCTCGCAATCCAAGATGTTGATTCAAGCAGATGATCTCCTAATTTCTCCATGTGAAATCCGAGGTCTTCTTTGCATACCGGATTGACTGAGGAAGACTAAGATCCATGAGAGGACGAAGCGGTAGCACGATGACATAGAGACGATGGTGATCGTCTCTAGGTCACAAAGTGGATGACCACTTTAGAGAGGGGGGGAGCATGTATGATGATGAGACAAATAGATAAAGCTTGTGAATTCTTTGTTGTATAAGAAGAGGTAGTGTTTCATCTTCTTTTATAATATTCTGGGAGTCCATGGATCTCAATCCATGGACAACACAAATCCAATGATGGATATTGATTTATGTTTCTTTCAATGGCCATGATTTTGTAGTAAAAACTCAACAACAATTAATTTAATTAAATTAAATATATTAAATAATTATCAATATAAATTAATTCAATCAAATCAATGCACATTGAAGGAATAGGAAAGGAGGCAAGCTCCTTCTTAATATGTTTGGAGGACGACAACCTTCAATTAGGACTTAAGAGTGACTGTCTACACTGCATACATGGGAGGGGGCCTCTTTTCCAATAATGTGAGATTGTGTATCTCGCAATATCCTTTCATTATTAACAACAACTTTAATTCTAAATTATTTTACAAAAATAATTTCAAATTATTTTGTAATAATTTCAATCATGCTATTGGAAATTTGTGAATCGCATTCACCACCAAAAATAAAATATAAATTATATTTTCAATAAATTATCCAATCAGAATCCAATTTTCATCAATAATTAAATTGTAAATGTTATTTACAAATAGCTCTTTGTTATATATTACAAATCACATTTATCATATATATAATTAATATGGATAGTACTATCCACGTTATTAATGTCCATAATAATTAAATAACATTTATCTATTTTGCATCATCAATCTATTGCATCAAAATAATATGAATCACATACACATTATTCATGATAATTAAATAACATTTAATTATCCATTTCTCAATGCATGGATACACATTCTATCTATGGAATTATTCTTGAAATCTTTGAAGAATAATGTGTTTTCTCTATGGATACTTGAAGATAAGGATGGGGCAATTCTACGTTCCACGTATAACTTGGACATTGAGATCATATCTCAAATCTAGATCTTGCGGAACTCGTAGATGCTTGATTAAATCAAGGTCGTGGATATAATATTCTAATTGAATCTAAATTACATTTAGATCAATGTCCAACATTTGGATTAAAATTAGATCACTTCTTTACTGAGAGGAATCACTAAAATCCAAACATGTTTCATCACTTCTTTAGATGGAAGTGTCATGGTTATGCAATTGTTTATTATAAAATCACCCTCACATGTTTCTAGTACATGTACATCCTGAATATTAGGAGAGAAGAATAAACCTGAACATATAGATCAATTTTACACTATCATCTTAAGGGTTTTATTACTAAGTTTCCCATTTGGTCACTGGGAGTTGGTATCGATCATATGCTTTCCAAAAGCATATATAATATCAACAAATTCTCCTCATGCTTCCAAAGTAAAACGACCATGCATGGAATTCGATTGATCCTAATACCTCATGAGGGAGCTCATGTTTTCCAATTCACAAGGGAACCTATATAATCTCTTTGACATATCGTATAACTCATATGCCATTGTATGCACAACAACTTGATGGTGTATAGACCTTGATTAGGGCATCAACCTATCAGTCTGATGATGAATCTATGATTCTCAATCTTTATTCCCTTATTTTAGCTCTTTCTTTTAGCAAAACTAGCTATAAATACCTGTAAATACAATAACTTAGCATTGTGCATGTCATTGTTAATATCTCATATTTAAAGATGATTTTGCAAAATAAAAGAATAAAGAAAAAATAAAAAGAAAGATGTATTTAGAATAAATACAGAGTGACCCAACCCCAAGAGAAGGTCAAGACTTGACCTGATCGCAAAGAAAATATGTAGAGAGAGATAAGGGTACACTATTTATTATACATATCACCTATACTTGTACATAATATCTATTTATTTATTTTTGAAAAAAAGAAAAAAAAATATATATTTTAGAAATAATATAAAATAAAATAAAAATCATAAATTAAAATAAAATTAAAATTAAAATCATCATCTCTTCATACGAAATACACATGTATATAATACCATATCTATTTGTTTTGCAGATATAATAATTTATAAAAATCAAATAATAATTATCTTACATTCCTAAAATTATTTTGTAAATAAATGAAATATAAAATAAAAAAAATTTGGCAAAAAAAAATAAAATAAATATTTATACATAATACATAGGTATATTATACATGTATATAATATATTATATTGTACATACCTTACTCTTTTTTTCATGAAAATAATTGAAAATCACAAAAAATACCTTATAAAATAATAAACATTTTTTATCTTATACACTTTTTAATTTAAAATCATTTACTATTTTATATTCAATTTCCTTTTATTATGTAAATCCTGAATTCTCATTGGTCCATGTAGGAATGTTGACCCCGGTCAACATCCCCTTCCAGTCAGGTCGGGTCCGTACATGTCTCGTCGAAGCTTTTTCTCCAATTTCTAGCGCCCGACTCCCACCATCGTTTGCCTCAATTCCACCACTCGATTCCTCTTCTAGGATCCGTGATTCTCGAGGATCCCTAGGGAGGATCGGATCTTCCTACATATGCACTCCTCCTTCCGATCTTTCTAGATCCTCAACATCCTATATATATGCTCTTCCGCTCTTCAGATCGTTCCTCGCGCAACCATAGATCCCTATATACCTTCAGGATGCTGACATATCCTCAAAGATGCCCTTGGTTTGTTGTTAGGAGGTCAGTTTGATCATCGATTGTCGTGCCACCAGAGAGCTACCGCGAGAAACCTCCTCGGTCATCCACAACCTGGTCAAGGCCATAACCCCATTATCCATCACCGCCTGACGTAGATGAACTCCTCAGAAGCCTTAGGTATCAACTCTATCGCCACCATTTTCCGTTCCAATCTATCTCTTCATTTCATCACTGCTGCCGGTTCCTCTACCCCGGCCAGGTGATCGAAGCTCAACAACACCCACTTATCTGCATAGATTGACCACCCTACTCGCCATCATCCTTACTACACAATCTGACCCCTTAGAATCGGCCACAAGGTCAATATTAAGTTCGAGACCTCCTTCTTCCATTCCCCTCGGAGGTTGAGCTCCGTTCCCCGTTGCTTCCCCTTATTTCGCCAAAGTAATAACCTGATCGGAGCCACTCCCCTGAGTTGCCCTATCTCCAACAGGTTTTGGTTCGTGCGAGGAGGCCCATTTGGGCGCTCAACTACTTTGGTAGAGCATCTGCAATAGGACCATCACCGTAACGACCATCCGATCATTCTTCCAACCATCGGAGCAGCCTAGTCGACGCGGAGTGCTTCCACGACCATGCTGGATGTTTCAACTACTTCATCAGAGCGCCTGATCTTCGTCCTCGCTCAGTTGAAGCATGCCGGACTCAAGTTCATCCAGACCCCTTTTCTGCCGCTGGATCAGAAGCTTTTCCCCAGATTAAATAAGGATCGTGCATCCACAATCGATCCTTAACGGTCTGATCAGGTTTCTGGCATGATCTGACATTCACGTCCTCGACCATTCCAGAGTCGTCATGTCGTTTTTCAAAGGAATATCAAAGTCGTCCACCTCCATCTCCTCGTGCATGCGCTCCAAGTCTGCAAGGGTAATTTTCTATTGTTACCCTATTCTTTATGCTATTTGTGTTTAGTACAATAAATGAAAAAATTAGTCAAGAACATTTGCAGTTAGTCTTTCACGTTTTTCATATTTGCATTTCAGTCAAGTTGTGTTGGAGTCACGTGAGTCCACATGTGCTTTGATGGGATATTTGCAACTTGCACCTTGAAGTTTCTACTGGTTACTTAATGAATGTTAAGTTTTGAGAATTACACTTATGACCCTGTGAGTCTGGATCACCGGCGTGCGTGAATTTGCAGCATTATTGCATGTTTGGCCATGTGTTTTGTTAGTGTGTTATCTGCTTGGTCCTAAAAGTGGAAATAATTGCGTTTGGGTCCTTGTAAAATGTATTTCACTCCTTGTCTGTTATTGGACTTAATAAGTATTAAAGTAACTTAAAAAATTAGCTAAAAATTATAGTTAGCTCCTGCTTGTATGTAGTATTTATGGTAATTTTCATTAGTTGTTTTACTTGCATTTTCTTCTTTTAAAAATTCTGAAACCCTATAAAAGAACTTGCTTATGTTATAAAAATTTTAAAAATTTGAAAAATATTATATAATCTCCACAAAATTTTTGGAGTTTCCTTTTATTTTGTTTTATCTTCAGTATTTTTGTTTAAAAAAACCCTAAAAATTACAAAACACTCCAGAATTTATAAAAATTGTGGAAAATCAAAGAAAAATCTTAAAATTGTGTTTTTAGATTTTGTAGATTTTTACTTATATTTTATCATAAAATTATCATCCATGAACTTTGAGCACTTTAAATATTTTTAATTTGCAAATTAGTCCTGGTTGTGCACTGTTTTGCCTTTTCTGCACTGTCGGATTTTTAAAAATTTACAATAACATTTGAAAATTCTATAAAAATTATCAATAAACGTTATAAAACCTATAAAACAAAAAGTTTTTCTTTTTAATTTTCTAATTATTTTTTACAACTTAAAAATTACAGACAGAATGTGGTGTGTGTCTTTTATTCCCTGTTCTTGTTTGCATTTTATTAAAAACTAAAATTTTGCAAAATTTAAAAACCACTAAAAATGCTTTATTTTTAGAGATTTGACTACTCAATTTTTAATCTGTGCTCCTCGTGCTCGACCCTTCTCACTATACCATGTAAACAAAATAGCGAGACCGCTTACATTCCTTGCTTGATTTCTTGAGTGGTTTGATTTTCTTGTTACGATCTTTGATTTATTTATTGCTTAACCCTAGTTACCGGCGTCATTGCTGGGGAGTACGACTTAGTAGTTAGATTTCACTTTTTGTTTATTTTTATCTATCCATTATAATAGGGTTCTGACCTCGCTATGTTTCACTTTTTGTTCGAGGAACCTCTCGAGGACGAGTCAGGTCGCTTTTGGAGGAGCCCGCACTCGAGGAGGAGCCGAAGAGGAGAGGAAATAGTTATAGCTGGCAGACATGTTTTATTTTTACAAAAATTATTTAATTGTAATAACTTAGACTGACTGGACTTGCTTAGACAATTAGATTATTTGGGGTCTATTTCACTGAGAACCGGTGTAGTCGGGGGACCTCACTGTGGTTTATCACGGTTTTTTGCTTTATTTTCTATTTTATTCCCGAGGATTTATCCCCTAGATTTTGAACTATTTTTCTTGAGCTCGTAATTGGACTTAATTAAAATAAATATAAAAGTTAATTTATTGGGATTAGATACCACATGTCGAGAGAGGTCGTATACATCTTTGGTAGGACACATTGTGTTGGGCACTGATCAACATCGAAGATTGGACTCTGGTCTCTCTTCCTGACAGTTAGCTACTTATTCTTCTCGCTAATAGAAGTTGCTCATCTTAGGGATGATTTCCTCTCCATCATATAGATAGTTTAATTTTTATCGTTTATTTTATGTGTGGATCACCCTGCATGTAGAGTGCTAGAGCAAGGTACACATTTCTATCTTTACATGCATCATTTGTTTGATCGTGCATCGGCTTTTCCGTCTTTCTTCCCCCAGTTTATTGAACATAAATAACCAAGGAAACCTGAAATCTAATAGGCATTGTATTCTTTCAGAAAACCGCATAAAAAGTAATGACAAAAAAAATTGGGACTACTAATGCAAACTTGACCTAAAGCCCACTTCACTTAAAATTCTTTATTTTGGGTAGAATCACCCCCTCCTTATTTGATTTATCTGCAGCGAGAGAGCGACCCACACACCAGTATTGATCCACACATGTTCTCTCTTAAGTCTACTGGTCTCATGATAATTTTTCTCCAGTGAGGATTTCACAGGGTTGCCGGTTATCGGTCCGGGACTTCCTTAGCAGATTGGGCAGATCGGGTAACCGGTAAATGGTCCACAACCTTACATGGTAGGAAAGATTAGTTGTGAGATTCAAGACAGTCACCTGGGAGCATTGGGTTCCTAACAACTTGCTTAACCACTATGATAGGTTGATCTATCATCTAAATAAATTTGATAACATTAACGATGGATCTTTCATGGTCATCATCTCGCATTGCGTAGGAGAACTGGGGATTGATTTCTCATCTTGTTTTCATTCTAGATCCACTCTTCATAAATCCCCACATCACGATGATGGGAAGGAGGTCCCTCAGGCTACCGTTCACAACACCGCTTTCTAGCACTCCTCTTCATTCATCTAGGGTGGCTTCAGAGGGCTCAGACCCTCTCTCTGAACCCGAATTCGCTACCACCCTGTTCCCCCTCGACCACCCTTCTTCTTTACCTGAGGTACCAGAGCAGAGTCCAACACAACTATTCATTTATTTGACAACACCTGAGCTAGAGTCTTTTGCCTTTGTAGAGACAGAGGATATGGCCAACAACAAGAACGAAACTAATGAGCAACTGGAGACTTCCTCATATGTACTAGATCAGGTTGCCATCAACAACACATTGCTTACTTCCTTGGAGACCATGCAATGTCAAATTCGTGACCAGTGATTTTTCATTGTAGAGGTGAGGCGAGAGCTCAAGCAGATGAGAGATGGCAGAGATGAGACACAGAGACCAGTCGATAGAGATATAACAAACAGGAGGCCAGAGACGAACGTCCCGAGGGGCCACAAGAACTAGTGAGACCAGCACCGCGATGAGGCAGTTGCACAACCCTGGTGCAATCCTCACCCATAGATGGATCCAACTATCAAAGATCCATGGCGACTTCGATCTTCGCCCTGAGACGATTCAGCTACTGCCCAGATTCCATGGGCTAGCACCGAGGAGCCCCATCTCCATCTTTAGGAGTTTGAGATGATTTGTAGCACTATCCACAACAGATTTGTGGATGAGTGTACCATCAAGTTGATTGCCTTCCCGTTCTCCCCAGTTGACAGAGCAGCTTACTGGCTGAAGCACTTTGGGAGGGTAGTCACTACTTAGGAGCAACTTTGGACTGAGTACTTGAATAAGTGTTATAAAATCAACCGGATCAATGCAGCGTGAGCGATGATCAACAATTTCATAATGATCCCAAATGAGCAGTTCCATGAAGCCTAGGTTTGATTTAGAGACCTCATTGACCGGCGTCCACACCATGAGATATCCAAGCCCAACCTTGTTCAGAGCTTTTTCTGTGGGCTAACACTAGAGATGCAGGGGCTAGTGAACGCTTCTTGTGGAGGTTCCTACTTCGCCAAAGACGAAAACCAGGTATGGGCCATTTATGAGGAGATGGTAGAGAACTATACAATGATGTACCATACCCACATCTATACTCAGGGGAAGCCTCTCCCACAGGTGATTTCATATCAGAAAATTACACGCTTTGATGCTGGACCATCCACTTCTTCGTCAGTAGTAGCACTTGCCGAGTCTTCTGTTGCCGACATGGTCATTATCAGCCGAAAGCTGGACCGGATCGAGATTATAGAAAAGAAGCAGAGCCATGTCATGGACAATCTCAACAAGCTTGATGAGCTTTCCCCGACCTTGAGTGACCTAAAGATCCAGATCACATGTCACCTGGAGGCACAGACGGGTTCTCAGCCCCATCTTAGGTCACGAGCTGATCCAAGGAGCATTTCCACCTACCCTTCTGCCTCATACCACTAGGTTCACTTCATCCAGGTAGACCCCGTCCAGCAGCTCCAACACTACTAGCAGCCACCACCATTTCCATACACACAGATGGTGGTCTACCAGTCAGATCGGCCTTGGCAACCTCCCCCACCACACTTCGAACAACAAGAGCTGTTGATGGAAGTAAACGTGATTTGGTACTCCTAGTACCAACCTCAACCTGGGATTCATCGTAACCATCCTGACTTTCAGTGGTCCACTGGAGGCACCTCTTCCCAGCAGCAGCCTCCAGCTCAAGCGGGTAGAGTAGCTAGTAGTAGCAGCCCCAACACTCCCACTAGTACCAACAACAGCAGGGTCCTCGTCCCCACTATCAGGGACAATAGTGGAGGTAGGAACCTCAACAATATTCCCTGCCTCCTCCTCACTATCAGCAGCATCAGACTCAACCTCATTTCTAGTGAGGCGACCCGTCCGGTTGTCATGCACTAGTCTATGAGAACCCAACCCTTGATGACTTCATCGCTTGCTCTCTGACCAACAAAGCTCCTTCCGGCGAGAGATTGATGAGTTTCGGTAGGAGATGAGGGAAATTATAATGGCAAGGCCACCATAACCGCACATATTGAACCCAAACCAAACAATCTGAAGAGGAAATCTAAGTAGGTACAGTATACAGAGGCACCCACTCCTAGTGATATGTTGTATGATACTTCTTCCAATATATTTGATGTTGATTTTGTGACACTTAGGAACAATAGGATGCTAGCAGAGGGTTACTCGTCTGAGTGCCATCCCGATGCATATTCTAGCACGTCAGATAAGGATGGAAGCTGTATCGATGTCGCTTATCATGATGATGATGGCGATGGTGCTGATGCCACAAAGGATGTTGATCCAAATGATGGTACTGAGGTCGTCGTATTTCCAGCTACAAATAGTGGTACCGATGCCACCACGAATCCAAATGCCAAGCCAGAGTGCAGTTTTGATGCCGCGAGTTTAGATGTTGTGGGTGGTGCTGATGCCACCAATTTTCCTTCTGTTGTGTTGCCTCATTTTATACCTGAGGACAGTTATAGAAAAACACAAAAAATGAAAAAACAAAAAAAAATTGAATAATGGAAATGTTTCTGTATCTCCTGTGAGTTCGTCTATGTTGTCTTATGATCTTTGCATGGACTCTAGCCTTTTGCATGCACTTTAACCAATTCCTGACCCTTATCTCTCTGGAGAGGGTCCTTCCATCCACTCCCCTCAAGCACTCAGCTTATGAAAGGGGACCCAAAAAAGAGACACCATATAGAGTTCAACGAACAAATGATATAATCCAGATACAACTCACTCTACAGGAGGCACTAGAGTACATCCCCCTCTTCCATAAGAACTTGAGAGAGAAGACCACCATCTATAGGAAAAAGAGGAACCACAATGCAGAGATCCATGTGCTTACCCATGCCACTTGCTTTGCTATTCAGAACCGGTTGTCAGCCAAGAGACCTGATACATGAGCTCCATATATTAGTTGCTACATTCATGAGTAGCAGTTCGATCGTACCCTATTAGACATCGGCTCTTCGATTAACCTCCTCTCGACTGCCTTACTCCACCTATTCGAGTTTGTCCCTCTTAGACAAAACATGGCAATCCTTCAGTTTACTGATAGATTTGTTAAGAGGCCGAAGGGGTTACTTAAGGACATTGTCGTCGTAATTCAGAGCCTGAAATTCCCTTGGACTTTGTTGTATTGGACAAGGAGATCCATGAATCTGTCATCGATACCCTAATCATTTTAGGATGACCTTTCTTGTCTACAACCAATGCAGTATCAGATCAAGATAGTGGCAAGGTATACTTTCACATCGAGGGTGAAAGTATACAAATAGAGATGATCAAGGAGACTAGAGCCAGAGATTCATATTGCTCAGAGAAGATGAGCGACTCAAACATATGACAAAGAAAGAGCTATACATCTACCATGAGTGTGATTTTGTGATTACAGATGATGAACAGTTTTGGCTGACCCAACAACACGATCTCTTGTCAACACCTCAGACACTAAAGAGTTTCAGACTACAATTGGTGAGAGTTTGGACAACACACTAATGGCATAGGACACTTTAGAAGCTGATAATCGCGATCGTAATAGCAAGGCAGATTTGATTTATTGTGATTCAGATTCAAATCCCTTGGATTCAGACATTGATTGGTAGGACCTTGATGACTATTTACTGTGTCTAATTTTCTCAGAGGTGACAACTAGGGCGAAGAGCGAGCCAGTGCAATTGACAGATACATAGGCAGGGTCATCTCCGTCAGATTCACAGATTCAGCGAGAATTCTCCCATATAGTTCCTGTATCCTTTATGCATATATTTTAGAATCCATATTTACTAGCTCCCACTTGTCTAGAATTGAAGACCTTACCATAGAGTATGAAGTATAGATTCATTGCTGGTGAGCCAGATATGTTCCCAGTCATTATCTCAGTAGATTTGACGGAAGACCAAGAATCTCGTTAGATGGAGGCTCTTGAAAGAAACTGCAAGACGATAGGATGGAGTGTAGCTAATCTCCAGGGGATAAGTCCGACCCTATTCTCCCACCACATCTATCTTGAAGATAAATCCAAGCAATCGCGTGAGTTCAAGAGAAGGCTTAACCCGAATCTTCGAGATGTTGTCATCAAGGAAATATAGAAGTGGTGGAGTGTTGATTTTATCTACCTCATATCTGACTCCAAGTGGGTTAGTCCGTTGAATGTGGTACCCAAGAAGACGGGTTATAACCACATTTTTGAGTCATTACGGAGAGGAGATAGCTACCTAAGAACCCACTTCCTGGAGGGTTTGTGTGGACTAAAGACGATTGAATCAAGCCACCAAGAAGGATCATTTCTCGATACCATTAATTGATCAAATTATCGGTAGGCTAGATGGGAAGAGTCACAACTGCTTTCTTGATGGGTCCTCGGTATACAATCAGGTGGACATAGCGCCCGAAGACCGAGAGAAGACGACTTTGACCAATTCATTCGGAATGTATGCTTTTAGACGGATGCCCTTTGGTTTATGTAATGCCTCGTCTACATTCTTAAGGTGCATGCTTTCCATCTTCTTAGACATGGTAGGTGAGTGTTTGGAGGTCTTCATGGATGACTTTTCGGTATACGATGATGGGTTTGATGCTTATCTTGACTTCCTAGACCGAGTGCTTCAGCGCTACATTGAGGCCAACCTTGTTTTATCTTGGGAGAAGAGCCATTTCGTGATTACTCAGGGGACGGTCCTTAACCACCTCATCTCCATCAAGGGCATGGAGGTCGATCCGGCCAAGGTGGATATCATCAAGAAACTCAATCTACCATCCAATCTGCTACAGTTGTTGTCTTTTCTAGGGAATGTTAGTTTCTACCGACGGTTCAAGCGGGACTTCAGTCATATTGCCCGACCTCTAATTGATTTGCTGATGAAAGACATCGAGTTCATTATAGATAATAAGTGTCTCGCGTCATTTGAGACTCTCAAGAGATTAGGTATTCAGACTCCTACCCTTTAGCCACGCGATGAGGCTCTCCCATTTGAGATCATGACAGATGCTTCTGATTTTGTCATAGGGGTTGTTCTTGGATAGAGGAGTGATGGATTACCATTTGCCATTCACTATGCTAGATGGACTTTGGATTCCGTTTAGCGGAACTACACCATCACTGATAAGGAGATGCTAGCTGTAGTTTTTGCTTTGGATAAGTTTCGATCTTACATTCATGGATCTAGAGTGACCATCTTTACAGCTCACACCACCATCTGATAACTCATGGTAAAGAAGGATGCCAAAGCTAGATTAACCTAATGGTTCCTTCTACTCCTTGAGTTTGATATAGAGATTAAGGGTAAACCTGGAGTCAAGAATGTGGTGGTGGATCACCTCTCCCAATTAGAGCATCTTGAGTATTTAGAGTAGACCACACCTATTATAGAGACTTTCCCAGATGAGGTGATTGATGCTATCACCTCGCTTCCAGGGTAAGCTGACATTATGTACTACTTGTATGTAAGAATGTTCCATAAGGCTGGCCTAGACAATGACTTGAGACCTTATTGGCGAAGGCCAAGTCGTACCATTGGGAGGATCCCACCCTTTTCCATGAAAGGGGGATAGTGTCTGGTGTCAGTGTATTTTTTTAAAGGAGAATCATTGCATCCTCACCTACTGCCACAAGCTTAAGGTTGGAGGACATCACTCTGCGAGATGGACATCACATAAAGTTCTCCAATCTGTCATTTAGTGGCCTACCTTATTCAAGGATTCAAATGAATTCGTGAAGAGGTGCACTGACTATTAGAGGATGGGCACGTGTGGACAACGTTATATGATGCCGATGCAACCCATTCACTTCTGTGAGGTTTTTGACGCATGGGGCATCAATTTCATGGGTCCATTCCCTAAGAGTTGGGGATTTATGTACATTTTGCTTAATGTAGATTATGTGAGTCGATGGGTTGTGGTCATCCCGACCCGAACAGCAAATGCTAAGACCATTCGCAAATTTTTGAGGAAGAATATCGTTTCACGATTCAGGGTACCAAGAGTTTTGATTTCAGACAGGTGGATACACTTTATCAACGACAAGGTAAGGGCCCTTGCTAACAAGTTTGGAATTGACCACCGACTTGCCACTCCATATCACCCTCAGAGTAATGGTCTTGCTAAAGTATCGAATAAGGAGATCAAGACTATATTGCAGAAGGTTGTTTGCCCAGACCGAAAGGATTGGTCAGAGCTTTCAGACTCAGTCTTGTGGGACTATAGGACTTCCTTCAAGACAACTTTAGGCACATCTTCCTTAGAGCTTGTTTATGGCAAGCCATGCCACATACCTGTGGAAATCAAGCACAAGTTACTTAGTCCAATTACAAAGCTATTTTTGGATCCAAGAGTGTAGGAGATAAAAGGAAAGTAGAATTGGCAGTCCTATAGGAGTTGAGAGACACATCATTCTAAAGTAGCCTATAATATAAGTGTAGAGTGAAGATATGGCATGATTCTCATAACAGCCATAAACAGTTTGAGTTGAACCAGAGAAAATGGTTATTTGATGCTAGGTTGAGATTATTTCCAGGGAAGTTACAAAGAAAATGGAAGGGGCCATACTTAGTCAGAAAGGTACACGACAATGAAAGCTTTGAAATATCTGAGTTGTCATCTAATTCCACTATACGAGTTAAGGGTCAGCGCCTGAAACCCTATCTTGATCATGATACGTTGATTATTAATGTTGTCCCTATCCATTTTGTATGATATGTGGTCTTTGACTCACATCATTTGCATCTCATACCTGATTATCACTTCTCCTTCACAACTATATAGACCCAGATTGTCCATATCATTCATTCCTTTTGTCTGACACCTCGTCTTCATCTTATGATTATTCTATACTTAGGGGATACTTTGCCCTAGGTGTAGGGTGGTATAAGGCCTATGATTATTCATTTGAGTTCATTACCTCTGTTTTGTTGCTTATACTTGAGGATATTTTACCCAAAGTATAGGGGAGGTAATACCGGTATATCCTACTTTTCGGTTTCCCCTTGTGTGCAGTCTTCTATACCTAGGATTATTTGATCTTAAGTACAGGAGGATCGCCAACCTCTATTCATTACATTTTTTTGTTTGTCGTTGTAGTATAGCATTCTTCTCACTTCCCCGTACTCAACACGAGTTGTGCCTTCCTTTCATCGCTCTTTGATCACTCCGAGGACATTGTTCGAGCTACGCACATGGGGGTGTCATATATATCGTATATATACTTTAGCCATAACTCGTACTTTGTGTGTCTTAATAATATGCCTAAAAATCACAAAACTGAAAATCACAAAAATTTTAAAATTTTCTTTTGCATGAATATTTGTAAAAAACTTTTGTAAAAAATAATTTTTGTACACACTTTTGTAAAAATAATTTTTATTATAATTTTTTCGTAAATATTTTGGTCCAAATTATATATATAGTACAATTTTTTTTGAAAAATGTTTGAAAAAATAAAAGTTTTCAAAAAAATGTTTGTAAATTTTTGTAAATATTTTGCAAAACTTTTTCTTCTTTCTTGCATTCAAAAATTCCCATAAAAATTGCGTATTTTGAAAAAAAATCCATGAAAAGAGTTTTGTATATATTTGCATATACATTTTTCTCAATCATGGTTGACATTTTAACTAGTATGGAATCAAATTGGAAAATGGGGCTTGGTTAAGACCTTAATCTACTTAAATTAGAGAAATCTTATAGGATTTGGAGTTAAGACTTTTCAGGTCCGTAGTGACTTAATTCTTTGAGTCCACTAGGCTATGTTCAATTGTCATTTTGATGAGACTAAGTGGAACACTTAACAAGACACACATGAACTCTCAGGGATAATGGCTTGACTTGGACACGCACCTTACACGTAGCTCAACACGGATGAGGTGGTGAGGAGGCAGAATCCTTTGGCTTGGGGTAGCATATGTGGGTAGTACTGCTAGCCGGAACCTCTCGTCTTCCTCTAGGGAGGGATGTGTGCCTCAAACTAGTCTAGTGGAATTGAGATCTAAAGACAGGAGTTTGTGGGTTACAATAATGCTTCAAAAGTTGGTTAGTCTACTGGATCAAGAGGAAAAACTCCTTATGTACATGTTGCACCATGTGAATATGTTGTAAATATGCACATCAAAAAAATGTGAAAAAATATAAAAACTCCAAAAAAGGGGACAAGCCTGATTGAAAATGAAATACCTGTCGGAGTGTATATAGTGAATAAGCCAAGCTTATGTATTCCACCTTCTCATCTCATGGAAGCTTGCAGCCAGAGACTTAGCTACACTGGCTTTTTTCCAAGGGAAACGTGGCTATACTGGTCACAGTCTATTCTCTTCTTTTCTCATCTTCTTGAGCTGGTTGAACTTGAACTTAGAAGGGAATTCCCGCTCCTCGAGGAAAGAGTTGCTAGACTGGGGGATTAGAGTTACCTTGTTGAGGGAGGTTGTTTATTTGCCATTTCTATGGTGGGGAGCTACATATTACTTACACGGTACAAGGAAAGATTCATAGTCATTAAATTTTGTGTATGTAGAGTTGTTCTAACCTCGTTATTAAGGAGTCGTAATAATAGAACTATGGAAATTAGAGGATGTTGAGTCTTAAACCTATTTCCCAATAAGGTTCATCCAAACTAATAATCCAAAGGTCTGACTAAGCTCCAAATTCCAATTTAATGAAGATAAGTTTAATAATCGACTTTGGTCCCTTTTCTTTTCTTCTCTTCTTTTTCACTTCTTTTTCAAATAAGTGTTTTCTAAGGGACTAACAAATGTAAAGTATAGGGGACTGATGAATCTATGATTCTCATTCTTTATTCTTTTATTTTACTTCTTTCTTTTAGCAAAACCACCTGTAAATACCTATAAATATACAAGAACTTAGCATTGCGCATGTCATTGTTAATATCTCATAATTAATACTTATTTTGCAAAAATAAAAGAATAAAGGGAAAAGAAAAAGAAGGATGCATTTATAATAAATACAAAGTGACCCAAACCTCAAGAGAAGGTTGAGACATGACCTGATCGTAAAGAAAATAGGTAGAGAGAGATAAGGGTACACTATATATTATACATATCACCTATACTTGTACAAAATATTTATTTATTTATTTTTGATGAAAGAAAATTATTTTATTCTTTTTACATTCCTGTATATGGTCTTAGAAATAATATAAAAATAAAATAAAAATCATAATTTGAAATAAAATTAAAATTAAAATCATCAACTCCTTGTATAGAATACACATGTAGATAATACCATATCTATTCATTATACATATATAACTAATTTATCAATATCAAATAAAAATTATATTGTATTCCTAAAATTATTCTGTAAATAAACTATAAAATGAAAATATTTTTTTTTGCAAAAATAGTAAAATAAAAAAAATTGTACATAATACATAGGTATATTATACATGTATATAATTTATTATAGTGTATATAACTTACTCTGTCTTTCATAAAAAAAATTAAATATCACAGAAAAGAGCTTATAAAATAATAAACATTTTTTTATTTTATACATATTTTAATTTAAAATTATTTACTATTTTATATTCAATTTTCTTTTTTTTTGTAAATCTTGAATTCTCATTGGCCCACGTGGTAACGTTGACCGCGATCAATGTCACCTTTCAGCCAGGACGAGTCCGCACGTGTCACGTTAGAGCTTCTTCTCCAATTTCTAGAGACTGACTAGAACCATCGTTTACTTCGATTCCACCGCTCGATTCCTCTCCTATGATTTGTGATTCTCGTGGATCCCTAGGGAGGATCGGATCTTCCTAGGGCTGCGCTCCTCCTTATGATGTTTATGGACCCTCGAGCATCCTGTATATATGATCTTCTGCTTCTTGAGCTCTTAATCTCATTCCTTGTGCCACCATAGACCCCCAGATACCGTCAGGAAGGTGACAAATCCTTGGAGGTGCCCTTAGAATGTCGTTAGGATGTCCGTTTGAGCGTAGCTCGTCGCTTCGCCAAGGAATCGGCACGAGAAGCCTCCTGGATCTGCCACAGCCTGGTCAAGGACATAATCCCATTATCCGTCGCTGCTAGACATAGCTGAACACCTCAGAAGCCTCAGGTATCACTTCTATTGCCTGCATTTTCCATTCCAATCTATCTTTCATATCATCGTCACCCCGTAATACTCTTCTCCGGCCAACTAGTCGGAGCTCCGTAGCATCCATTTATCTGCATAAATCGACCACCTACTCGCCGTCATCCTTCATACACCATTTGACCCCCTTAGAATCGGCCATTAGGTCGAGATTAAGTTCGAGACCTCCTTTTTCCATTCCCGCCGGAGATCGAATTTCGTTCCCAGTCACTTCCCTTTATTTCACCTAAGCAATAACCTGACCGGAGCCACTCCCTCGAGTTGCCCTATCTCTTGCAGGTTTTGGATCGCTCTCAACTGCTCTGGAAGAGCATATGTAGGAGGACCATCACCATGATGCCCATCCGATCGTTCTTCCATCCATCGGAGCAGCCTAGTCGATGTAGAGTGCTCCACGACTGTGTTGGACGTCTCAACCCCTTCATTAGAGCGTTGGATCTCCGTCCATGCTCAATTAATGTTCTCCAAACGTGAGTTCATCGAGGCCCCTTTTATGCCACTCGATCAGAAGCTTTTCCCTAGATTCGATCAATACTGTACATCCACCTTCGATCCTTGATGGTCTGGTCTGATTTCTGGGATGATCTGACAAGCACATCCTCGACCATTCTAGAGCTATCAGATCACTTTTCAGACGAATATCAGAGCCGTCCACCTCTGCCTCCTCATACGTACGCCACCTGTATGCAAGGGTAATTTTCTTTTGTTACCATGTCCTTTATGCTATTTGTGTTTAGTCCAATAAATGTAATAATTAGTTAAGAACATTTGTAGTTATACCCTCATGTTTTTCATATTTGCATTTTACTCCAGTTGAGTTGGAGTCACGTGAGTCCACACGTGCTTTGTTGTTATATTTACAACTTGTGCCTTGAATTTTCTGTTAGTTACTCAATGAATATTGAGTTTTTATAATTAAAGTTATGCCCATGTGAGTCTGGATCACGTGTGTGCATGAATTTGCTGGATTATTTACATATTTGGCCCTATATTTTATTAATGTGTTATCTACTTGGTCCAAGAAGTTGAAATAATTATGTTCGGATCCTTGTAAACTATGTTTCATTTATTATCTTTTATCGGACTTAATAAATATTAAATGAACTTAAAAGATTACCTAAAAATGACAGTTAGCTCCTGCTAGTATGTAATATTTATGGTAATTTTCATGAGTTTATTTACTTGCATTTTCTATTTTTAAAAAATCATAAACCCTAGAAAAGATCCTATATGTGTTATAAAAATTATAAAAATTTGTAAATTTTTTTCAAAATTCCATAAAAATGATTAGAATTGCCTTTCGGTGTGTTTTATCTTTAATATAAATTTTGTTTGAAAAATCCCTATAAAAACCCTAAAAATTACAAAACACACAAAAAAATAAAAATTGTAAAATATCAAAGAAAATCAGAAAATTGTATTTTCAGTTTATGTTTGTAGCTATTTAGTTATACTTTAACATTAAATTATCATCTAGGAACTTGGGCACTTTAAATATTATTAATTTGCAAATTGGTCCTTGTTGTGCATTGTTTTGCCTTTTTGGCACTGTTTGTTTTTTAAAAATTAATAAAAATATTTGAAAATCCTCTAAAAAATAACAAAAACATTTTAAAAACTATAAAACCCAAAAACATTTCGTTGATATCTTTCTCATTTATTTTAACCATCCTAAAAATTATAAAAAGGGTGTAGTGTGTGTCTTTTATTCCTTGTCCTTGTTTGTATTTTATTAAAAAAAAATTTGCAAAATTTAAAAATCACTAAAAAAGCTTTGTTTTTAGAGATTTGAGCACTTAGTTTTTAAATTGTTCTCCTTGTGTTCGACCCTGGTTGTTATATTAGATACATAAAATAGCGATACCCTCATATTCCTTGTTGATTTCTTGAGCGGTTTGATTTTCTCGTTGACCGAGCCGAGTGATTTGGGTCACAACGACTATTGATTTGTTTATTACTTAACCCTAGTCTCTTGGGCAATCATCATCTACCAAAATATACATACCTAGACATATAACAATATATATGTCACCGGTTAGAGGATTCATGCCTATATCTTGAAAGTAAAAGACACATGGCTTGGTTCTCTCAATCTCTTTACGTCAACTCTTTGACCTAACTTATCTGACACCTATGAATCTCTATTCCCATGCGGAGGACCTACTTGAAGAGGTATGTTAGATATCGACCTATATAGAAGGATTGCCATCTCATTCTCGAAATGGAGATTATCTCTTAACCATCAGTTGAAGGTGCTTGATGAGTTCTCAATCTAAATGTTTAAACATCCATCCAAGCACCAACCTCAATAATTCAACAATTAAATCAACAATTGCATGATCAATAAGATGGTCATGGTATATAATACTAACTGTCCTAAGGGACGTTATAGTGCATTCATTTATTTAATATCAAACAAAGAGTGAAATAAATCAAAAACTTTTATTGATTATCAAATATTACAATAACATTTATTGTATGAATGGTTCACCTTGGTCTCACATGGCTAACAATGTAATCCCAGATATTCATGCCTTCTCCGTCACTGGATATCCTCACCACACCTCATTCTCCATAATTTCCTCTAAAGAACTGGGTCAAGAGCATTACTCTAGAGTCCTTTTTTTGTGTAGGGGACGAGCTTCAAGAACCCCTTCTGGGGATGATTTGACTCATGCAGTAGAATCCCAAGTGTCCTATATTTCGCAGGAGCTCTAGGACTTGACCAGTGAGGCTAGGACCACCTTGTTCCTATCAAAAAACACATACGATTCCTAGGAGTGAGTATAACCATTCTCTAGTTCGTGGCGAGATGAGAGGTGGCAGATCAAGCTGATTAAAGAAGCTTCATATTCCAGTTCGGGGCAGTTTTTCCATGTTCGCAGTAGACATTAGATCAACACATCACCCTATTTTTGAACTTCTATGTTATATCAAAGCCCCTCTAGTGGTTAGATCAGGATTTGATCTAATCTCAACCACCTGCCATGTATGAAGGCATATCTAATACGAGTCGTCCATGGTTAAGTAATACACCCCCAACGTGGAGGGTATTTTGCCCCAAAACCCCTCTGCCTTTCTGATTTTTTTTAGTTATGAAACTTTCATCTAATATGTAATAATATTGGAATATTTTGCATGTGGACCCTCGAGCTTCTATTCTTTGCATTTAAGTCCTTTGCCAGGTCCCTTTATGTGTTGTCCCATGGAAGGTGTTTTTAGGTTAAATGCAGTTTGTCTCCCACACTATTTGGACATGTTTTGAATGAACTACAAGTTTCTTATAATTTCACATTGGTCTGTGATAGGCCGAGTCACGTGTTGCTTCACATGAAGTATGGTTTAATTGCGAGAGTTTACCTGGACTTATGTATCTTGTTATTGTTTTCATGAGAACTTTTTCATAATTGCAAAGAGATCCCTATGTTGCATATTTAATTTACATGTTCATTTTATTTCTATTAATTGCTTCCAAATATTCGAAAACTGTAGAAATTTTGAGTCAGTTCCTGGAATTATATCATATCACAAATTAGTTTTGTTTGGTATTTAACTCTATTTTCCTATTTTTTTAAAATACATAAACATGTTCATTTTGACTATTTTGGCTTATAAAATCCATAAAAATTAAAATAAGTTCCAATGAATTCCTAAAAAATTATATCAGTTGATTTTATTATATTATATCACATATCTAAAACCAATAGAAAAACAAAACAGGAAACTTAAAATAGTAAAAACTTTATAAAAATAATAAAAATTCTAAAAAAATCAGAATTTGTGTTTTAATTACTGAATTTTCCATAATAAATATAATTTATGTTAAAAATAAATTAGGATTTATTATGTAGTGTTGGGCAATTTAAGAACCTAAACAATCTTCTGAACTTCCTTGATTGTTGTTTTTGTGTTTTCTAATTTTAAAATACAAAAAAATATAAATACCATAGAACCCTGTTAAAATAGAAGAAAAAGATAAAAAACTAAAAAATATCTCATTTAACTAATTTTGGCTTTTCTTCACTTATTTCTAAATAAATTCAAATGGTATTTTCTTTTTATTTAATTATATTAATCATAAATAGTTTTTAAAATTTAAAGAATAAAAAAGTTTGCAGAACTAAAAACAACTAAAAAATAAAAATATTAAAATATAAAACAGTTATAAATATGAAATTTTCATATCATTTAGAAACCCCAAAAAAATAAATAGGTGTAAAAAATAAGGAAAACTAAAAAGAAAAATATCTTTATTAGTTAAAAATAATAAATAATTCTATACCGACTTGCTTATAGTGATCAACATCTTCCATACTTGCACCTATACACATGTGTCAAAGAGTACAATAAATTTTTACTCACATTCTTACTTTGAATGCTTTGCAAACCTATCGTGGGTTGAATTTTGTTTGATGGTCGAGGACCTGGTCACTACAGCGATTGCTTGTCTAGCTTATTTGACTAGCAAAAATGTATAAACCAATGCTTCCATAGATTCAATCGTGGTTGACTGCTATATCTTTCACACATATACATTTGGGATATGATCCTTTACCAAGATCAATAAATGGAAAAGTGTCAAATAAGAAGGTACTTCAAAGTAGATCTGGTACATGACTTTATGTAGAACACAAAATGTAGGCCAGAGCAATGTTGTATCAGACTGTTGTCTCTTTGTAGTTGGATCCCCAAGTTTTTGGAATGTTCAAAATTCACGTCACTGGATAAATAGTAGCAAAAACATCTCGGAATAATGTTCTAGAACCATGCCAAATATGTAAAAAGAAGAAGAGCAAAGCAAACGTAGCATGCCCAAAAGTGAACCAACCCATTGGACTGCTACGAAAAAGACCATCATATTTCAAAGTAGCTTCATCCAATTCTAAAATTTCCCCGCACATCTAGCATCTTTTTTTCATAGTAGAAGCATCACTATAAACTATTAGACTAGTCCCCTCTCTTTCCAAACAAATGGCACCATTGTCACGGAGCAACGAAAGGTAGAATAGATTTACTATTTTATTTACCTACCTTTACTTTATTTATTTCACTATTGGATTTTATTTTGCTTATTTTTACATAAATTGTTCAAAAATTTATCATATTCAACTTTGTTGTGTGGGTCGATGGAGTGAGGGATGACATGCTAGGAGGCCCACTACACCAAAGCTAGGCGGAGGCCGGTTATTCGATCAAGCTGACAAGGGAGAGCCATAGAGTTAGGACGAGTGATGAAGAATGATTATAGTTTACTTAGATTAGACTTTATTTAATTTTTTATGAGAGAATTAGAATAGTTAATTTGTAATAATTAAAATCTTAGAGACTCAAACACAGAGACTATTTACGAGTCAGTTTCACCCAGTATCAGTGCACTTGGGGGACCCGATTGATTTTTTTTGTGATTTTCTTGCTTTCTCATTTGTTCCTCACTATTTCTATATTTATTATCTTTTGTTTCTCATGATTTATGTTTTCCATATTTTCATTTGTTTGTTTCCTTGAGCCCTTAACAAACAATATCCCATGAATGAGATCAAGTCTTCCAATTATGTAGTGAACATGTATGATCCCTTTGAGAGATTGTATTTCTCATATGCCCTTATGTGCACACCAGCTCGTTGGTGTATATACATTGATTAGGTCATCAACCTAATGATATGACTAATGTACATACTAAAATATATAGTAATACATTTGTCTCTTGTCATAGGATGTGTGCCTATATCGTGATAGCATACAATATAGGTCTTTGTTATCTCAATCATGTTAAGTGAACTCATTGATTTAACTTTTCCGACACCTCTGAATTTAAATACCTATGCATGGAATCTGCATCAAAAGGTTGGTCTGATATCAACCTCTGGAGTAAGGATTGTCATCTCCTTTTTAAGTTGAATATCCTTTCTCAATAACCATTTGGTGGTGCGAGATGATTCCTCAATCTAACTCTTTAGATATCATGCAAACACAAGCCTCTATGATTCAACCATTGAATTAACAACTACATGATTATCAAGATGGACATGGTACATAATTATAAATATACGAATGGACCATATAAGTGCACTCATTCATTACATAGGGAGTGAAAATCAATAACTTTTATTGATATATAAAATGTTCACATTAACATTTATTTTAGATATGGTTCTCTCTAGGCTCACATGTCCAGGAAAGTTATCTGCTTCCTTGGATGTTTAGATGCCTCCATAGGCAACATTCACTAACCCTTGGATCTCAAGGGAAAGGTCACTGAATAAGGCCTGAACCAGGATGGTGCTTACAATACCATAAAAAGGACATTTCTGAATAAACACGTTGTACCTCTCCCAAGTATCACAAAATGGTTCATTTGTCTACTGGTTAAAGCTCGTAATGCGAGTTCTCATCTGATTAGTTATATTCAAAGTGTAGAAATTCTTCAAGAATAGTTCCTAGAACTGGTTAAGTAGTTACAACTACCCATAGTTTCTTTAACCAGAAATATGCCTTATCTCTTAACACAACAGGAAGGGCTTTGAGATGTATGTAGTCTTGAATGACCATACGATACCTATGGTTTTCTAAAAAGAGGGTTCTAACGTAGCGGTTAAAAATGTCTGTTGTAGATACCACTAAAGAGAGAGTCTATTTTCAATAAAAGAATACGAACTAGGAGAGAGAAAATGGTAGAGAGAGAAAATGAGGATATAACAATCTCTATCAAAAAATTGGTGTTTCACTATCTTTATTTGTCCAGGTAAGTGCCCCACAGTTGAACACAAGGAGGCAAAAAATCACACTTGAATTTTTTGAGTGGAGAAAATATTTGTGTGATTTTTTTTATCTTTCTTTTCTTCATATGTGAGAGAACTTTTGGGTTGATTATAATTTGTTATCTTTTTGTTTCATTTTTATTTTTCTTTTCAATTTTCATTTAGTTTTCAAAGAGGATAGTTTTCAAATAATTTAATTAAATTATATTATGTGAAAATATTAGAGAAATATGTGATACTATGTATTAGATGAATTTCTTGAGCAACTTACTCGAGAAAGAACATAAAAAGAATAAAAAATAGATCGAAAACTGAAGATCAAAATCAAAAAAATGATAGAAAACTTTTAAAATTTGATGTATATATAATGAAGAAAAAATACAACGATGCTAGAATAATGTTGAGATTTATCACAAGTGTCCAACGTTTAAGTAGGAATGTGGAGAAAAAATACAAGAAAAGAAAACACAATTCTTTCAATTATGTCCTTAGTTAGGGACCTAATATCATGAAAAAGTCTGGAAATCTTTAGACTTGGATTCCTGATCAGGGACCTAACTGTAAATAGTAGAACTGTTGGAGCAGTCTATGAATTCCTAGAGATGCGAGGTCTCTCTAAATATTTCTCCACCATTTCACTATCATGTAGCTAGGATAAAAGGTGATCATGTGGTCTTGGTCATTCAAGCATGCCACATGGTTCAAGCCTACGCAGCGAGTGTTCTTCCGTTGGTTCTTCCCCAAAATCATGGTGATAGTGGCGATTATTCAAATCTTCAATATATGATGAAAAATCTTCAATATCTGATGAAGCATGGTGATGTCGCGACAGTGGCAGCCCTCTAACAAGGCCAGGAGGGGGTCTCCTTTCCCCTCCGAGCTCGCCTGCGATGGGTAGGAGTCGAGGAAGATGGCGAATGGAAGTTAGGGTTCTGAACCCTAGAAGGAAGGTCTATCATTTTACTTTGGCGAAGTTGGGTGATGCTCTAGATGAAACTTGGAAATGATTGCACTCTAGAGGCTCACAAGGGAAATGCTATATATTAAGTGTTATTGCAAGTATTATAGAGTTCCAGCAAAGTTATGTACAAATTAGAAATTGAAAGATCTTATATGAAATTGGATATGGATTTTGAATAATGATCAAAGTAGGATCATTAACCGTGTTAAGGATGTAATCAAAATCGCTAATTGAGGCGCAATGATTGAGGAAATTAATTGAAGAATGGAGGTGTTAACATGGGCTGGAAGATTAAGATCCTCCTATGATGGTTCGACAGCCGGTGTTGTCGGAGTTCGATGCTCGTGTGGTGTCGGTGATTAAATGCTTGAAGCCTTGGAACATCTCCTTTGTTGATCAGTTTTCCAAGCGGGACAAATTCGAGGCCCTGTCATGGTCAGGATAGGTAGGAGCGTGATGGAGGAATAGGATGAACAACCAATTGTTTTGGTTGTAGGATTAGTTGGTTTCAAGAGATGATCTTTAGGTCCCTAAATAAATTAAACAATTGGTTATTGGTTTAGATTTAAGGGTTGATGAGAATCATGGTGGTTGGGGATATACAATGAAAGGTTTACATGAAAGAGAATTAGTTGAAAATGGCATGTTGCAACAACTTCCAACATCGAATCTTGAAGAAGATGGCTTGAGGTGCTGACATATGTAAGCACCTTGTAGGTCATGGTATTAAATAGTTCAATTAATAGATAATATATAGTAAAGGGTCTCATTTTAAATAGGAATAAAAAGTAAAATTATAAATAAGTAATCTAAAAAAATTAGGGTGTAATTTATTTTAGTAAATAAGATATATACTAAGAGATATAAATATAATATTATTAAATAAGTATATATACACCTTTTTAAAAATATTTTGATATTTAATTTAATAATTTAATAAATAACATATTATGTTCATATTTTTTTAATTATTAGGATAATAAATAATGGTTGTAAGAATTTTTTGAAATTTTAAAAATTAATTTCGATAAATAAAAATATGTGTGTGTGTTATACACTTCAATTTCATCTATAAGTTAAGGTTTTTGATTTATTTAAAATATTAAAAATAGGTTAAAAAATCAAAAATAATTTACAGGTAAATTAAAAGATCAAGAAAATTTTTGAAATATATAAAACCAATAATATTATAAATTGTATGTTTAGAATAAAAAAATAACCCAGAAACCCATTTGTCATTAGGTATGAAAACCGACTTTTTGCAAGCGTATGCTTGCTTGAATCGATGTTTAAAAGATCCGATTGTCTTGAGGTAACTTCCTAAATAGTATTTATTTTAAAATAATATTTAGGATGTTGTCTCTGACTGTTTTATGCTGGATGTCAGCTACCTAACGCAATCCTCCTCATTTACTTGGGCTTGGGACCGGCCATGGCTGAGTTAACTTTTTGCAAATGGATTCTGATTTTAGTGAAATCACCTTTGTTAATTAGTGAATTTTTTTATGATAATTGAAGGTGATTAGAGTGAAATTGTAGTTGGTATAAAGAAGTTATGATGTTTGGAAGTTGAAAATTGATAATTTAAAAGTTGGATTTCTTAGCATTTATACAGATTGGAATTTTTTACTATATGTATATTTTTATATACATTTTAAGAAATAAATAGGAGAAGAGTTTTGTGAAAAATATCTAAACAATGAATTAATTAATTAATTAAAAATTAATGAAGTTTTTATAAATATTGGATAAACAAGGGATAATATTCTATATGCATAATTGATTCTTTTCATTGTTTTCTCCCTCATCTCGCCCTACATTATTCTTTGTCGACCAATCCATGTTGACCTAGTCTTGGGGGTTAGGTTATATAAATATATACTTGAGCTATATTTAAATTTTATTTAGTCATATTATACATATATACTTATTTACAATCTAGCTCTTATTTTTCTTTCTTTTGTTCTTTTATTTATTTACATGTTTTAGTGCAAAAAAATGCACTTTTATTCGTGAATGATATTTTTATAAGATGCGAGAACTAATGCAAAAAATGTATTTTTATTTACATGCTTTTGTTAAGGGAAATAAGACAAAATGCAGAAGAAAAGTTAATGACTCATGTATTAATAAGTCCCCTATATTAAAACTTTACTAGTCCCTTAACAAACACTTATTTGAAATATAAAGAAAAAAAACTAAAGTTAGATTGAATTTGTTTTCCTAAACCAATTCATGAGAACATACACAGGACAAAGCTTGGTAGAGCCATAAACAAGCATTTATCAAAGCCTTAACTAGGATTATGATTTTAATATCAACAGTCCTCAAGTCCCATAAATCCTTATTTAGGGTCACCTCAACGTCCAACTCAGATCCACTTATCCATATCTTTAACTCTATAAACCTGGAATTCAATTTGTACTGCGTATGAATTGTGTTAGCTCTTCCTACTTAAAGAAGCAAAGAAACCACCCATCCCATTAATACACACTTGTTGGTTCCTCATTTAGCTACTCTTACCTCAAGGAAGGGGGTATTTCCTTCTAAGGTGAGGTCATGTTGTGTCCACAATCGAATAGAGAAAGAATATAGACGAATGGCAAAAGAACTTGAGTGTGACCAGTGTAGTTACATATCCTTGTGAATCCCAACCGATGTATCCAAGTCTCCACTGAGATGTGCATGCTTTTAGGAAGCTTGGACCATTGTGGTCATATTTATATTTGGTGGCTTCTTTTTGGTAGACTTTCTAATGTTTCTTGCATTGCATCAATCAATTTTTGCCTTAATGGATATACCATCTTTTCATTCTATCCATTTTTAGAGGTCTTGGAAAATTGTATCAACATGTCCTTCCCTCATCTAGAGCTTTATGTCATCCCCACAACTCCCACATCTTTAGATGTCCACACCACTTGACAAGAATAAAAATACACTGCTAAAATGAATTGCCATTCACGACCCCATGCAAGTCGAGCTAAGTACGAAGTGCATGTGTCCAAAATTGGTTCACTATTAGAGAGTACAATAGATGACACCAAGAGTTCTACTTAGGCAAGGTTAAGTTGATTTCCCAAATATGGTCTCAGGTAACCCAAGTATTAAAGTCAATGATATGAAGAGTCTAAATTCCAATTCCTAACTAGGTTCCTTACATTGAAAGTCAAAGGCCAAAATCAAGCTTATCCTTAAGACTATTCCCAATCTTTAGTTCGAGGTATCAAACTTATTATGAAAAGTGCTAGCTAATACAACCATGTTTTCGTGAAGTTAATTTTTTCATAACATTAATATTTTTTTATGGATTTTAAATATTACAATTTTTATGACATATATTTTTTATAGATTTTTTAATCTTTATAAACAAGCATATTTACATGAAATTTACAAGATAAATTACCATTATTGTTTTGGATTAAATAACTAATGTACTTTATAGTTTAATATAGAAATATTTTAAAGATTAAGTTATTTAAACATATTTTAATAAATAGGATTTTAAATAAGTATTATATATATTATATACATATTTTAAATACAAAATTTAAATTAAGAATTTTAAATAAGAATTTTACACATATTTTAATTATTTACAAGGATTTTATAAATATTATATATATAATTAAAATTATCCCATGCTGTCTTTTTTATGGATTTTATAGATATAGAAAATACATAAAAGTAAGAGTTGTGGACAATAGTATATATACATTATATACACCCCCTATATTTAGTTTGTGTTATGTCCTCATGACATGAAAAGAGAAAAAAAGAGGACATAAGTCATGCTAAGTAAAAGTGGGTGAAAAATAATAAAAATATGTAAAGTCAATTACCCCCGTATACTTACGATCAAGTCATCGTAAGAGAGTGCAAGGAAAAAAATGAGGTGACTAAGGTCAAGGAACTGACTCTCATGCTGGAATATGTGCACTCTCTCTATGGCACTGAGATGTCTACTACAATTGACTGCTCATTTGGTCCTGATATAAACATTGTATCCACATGTTAACAGTCATATCAAGATCTAAATAAAATATAATCAACCCTATTCTCATGTAGGATATCATGGGTATAAAAATAAACACTCTCAAGATCAAAAGAATGTGTCTCATGTATTGGTTGGCAAACATATGCAAGACTGGTGTCCTCTAAAGTGAATGACAATACTGATATGGGACTGCTACATCCTCTCACCATGTCAATGCATACCACTTGACTTTCTATGCGGAATAATACTCTCTTAGAATCATAATCAAAGATTGCCTTCATAGTCTCCAAGAAAGGCCTCCAGAGAATGATTGGAGATGGCGTAACTATTTAGGGCATGCCATGTCTAGAACAGTAAAGTCCACTATAAATTGCAAGCATTGTATGGTCATGATAATGTTCCTCAACACGTAACACGTATCTAGATCTGTTTAAGATAGATTTGCAAACTGAAGTAATGCTTGTGACTCGTAAGAAGGAACAATATTGAGTTTTTCAAGTAAAGAAGATCTTATAAAATTTATCGAGGAACGATTATCTAATAGAGTACGATCGTATGTGACATCAGAAATATGACATGTGACATAGAGAGCTCCCGAATATCTCTTTTTCTGTGGTACCTTGTTCTAAATAACACATTATGAAGGATATGGAAAGATCCTTAAGTGCATCACGGGAGCATGAGGATTGCATCGTATGCGATCAGGAGCGACTAGTCGCACTAGTTGCTCGAGGCAGCGGAATTTGAAAAATTTTCATGTGATGAAACCGCATGATCCAAGTACACTTCTCATATCATTTCATCTAAACCACAAAAAAAATTAGGTTTACCTCTTAAAGCGTGGTTGTAATCAATTCTCTAAATGAAGAGACCTCCTGTCTCAAGTCTGATCCGACGGAGGAGACGCTTGTGAGCACGTTGATGAAACACTTGCTCCTCCCACTCAATGTTGATGATCTAAGAGGCGAATCTCCTTATCTCATCTCACGAGATCCAACATCTTCTTCATGAGCGAGGCACGTCGATGGAGACGGACATCCACGAGCAAACAATGCGGTATCATAACGACGACACTACAACGTTGGATACTCTCTCTTGGGCTTCCATGGTGGACGACCACAATGAGGGTGAAAGAGAGGACGTGTAGAGAATGAGAGAGTGGGAGAGAGAGAAGTTGTTGTTGTTATTGTGTAACATTGAATATCAAGGGGTTCCTCTTCTTATATAGTATTTTGAAAGTCCATGGATCCCAATCCATGTGCACACAAATCCAATGGATGAGATTGATCTGTGTTTCTTTCAATGGCCAAGAGTTTGTTGTTAAAATACAATAATAACTAATTTAGTTTATATTGAATATATATTGAAAAATCATACAAATTAATCCCAAATAATATCAATCAATCAAGCATGGAGATTATGGAATGAAGATTTCCTCCTTCCATAATAAGGGAGTTGGTGGCTATCTCAAGTAATGTCATGAGATTACATTATTCCATGGAAATTGCCAAGATTTACATCAACACATGTTGTAAATTGTTCTAGAAACATTATTCATAATTACTTTTGTGAATATCGTAATCTTGCCATTGGAAAATTGTGAATCGCATTCACAACACAAAATAGAATGTAAATTACACTTTCAAGTAATTGTCCAATGTAAATCCAATTTACGTAAATATTTAATTAACAAATGTAAGTTACAAGTAGTTCTCTCTCTCTCTCATATATTATAAAGAATATTTATAATATATATGATTAATATGGATAGTGCTATCCACAATTCAATATACATGATAATTAAATCACGTTTAGTCATCTTGGATCTCTATTCTCATGTGCCCAAATAATATGATTCACATTCACAATATTTACATCTTTGGTAATCAAATCACATTAATTTATCTTAGATAACTCTCCATATAAAATGAATCAAATTTATATTATTCACGATAATTAAATAACATTTAATTGTCCATTTTCTCAATGCTCGGATACATATACCAACAATGTAATTATCCATGAACTCTTTCAAGGATAATGCCTTTTCTCTGCGAATACTTGGAGATAAGGATAAACCGATCGTATTGTTCCACCTATAGTGACTTGGATATTGAGATCATATCTCAAAACCAGATCTTGTGGACCTTCCATAGATGCTTGATTAAGTCAAGGCTGAAGAATAATCTTCCCATTGCATCTGAATCACATTCAGATCACTGTCCAACGCTTGGACAAAGATTAGATCACTTTTCTACTAAGAGAAATCACTAAAATACAGACCCATTTCATCATCTCTAGGAATGGAAGAGTCATGGTTATACAATCGTTTATGATCACATCACCCTCAGGTATTCCTAACAGTTGTACATCCTACATACTGGAAGTCCCAGAATAGACCCTCGGTATTGGATCAATTTTACTCTGTCTACTTCAGGGTTTTATCATAAAGTTTATCATTTGATTATTGGGAGTTGGTTTCGATCATATACTTTTCAAAAGCATATATCATACCCAGGTGTTGATCATATACTTTCCAAAAGCATACATCAAACCTACAAATTCATTCAAGCTTCCAAAGCCAGATGATCGTGCACAGAATTTGATTCTTCCCAATATTTCATTAGTGAGCTCATGTCTTCTGGTCAAGTAATGAACTTGTAATGATACCTTTGAGAGAATGTATTACTCATATGCCCTTATATGCACACCAGCGAGCTGATGTATAGACTTTGGTTAGGTCATCAACCGTTTGGTCTGCCAAATGTACATACTCGAACATATAGTAACACATCTATCTCCGGTCAGTGGATGCGTGCATATATCGTGACAACATATGACATACAACTTTGTTATCTCGATCTCCTTACTTCATCTCTTTGACCTAACTTGTCTAACACCTCTGAATCTCAATTCCTATGCAGAGGACCTAAATCAAGAGGTCGGTTAGATATCAGCCTTTAGAGAAAGGATTCCCATCCCCTTCTCAGGTTGGAGATCATCTCTTAATAATCATTTGACGATGCTTGATGAGTCCTCAATCTAACTCTTTAGATATTCATCACAGCACCAACCTCTATGATTTAATAATTGAATCAATAGTTATATGATCATCATGATGATCATGGTACATCAACCTAATTGTACTGAGGGACCTATTATGAAAATTATTTATTCTTCATTTCAGATCAGGGAATGATATTTGCAGTAACATTTATTGCATAATGGCTTGTCATGGGCTCGCATGTCCAACAATCTCCCACTAGCTCAAAGAGCCATTAATGGGCTAATCATTTAAAGTCACACTCATGAGAAAATCATAGGCTATTTTGAAAAATATCTAGGTAAATAGATCAGTGACTCTGTTCCCGAGTGATTATGCCAAGTCCTTTTACGACAGTTTCATATCTCTTAGTAACAATGCTCACATCCAATGCGAGTGTTGCTTCTTATGTAACCAATACTCAATTTTGTTAATTATAGTATCTTTAACACTGCAATTCAAAATATTATAACCAATATGTATTTTTCAATTATCCTTATAAAAATACCCTCATTCGTCGATATCTCTGTCTCCTAAGGTGTCCACATTTAAGAGCTTTTAGAACACTATCTATAAAGTCTTAAGTTCTTGAAGATACGTCTTTAAGATCACTATATTAAAAAATATTGTCATCTTTGAAGATATTGTTATTACTTCAATCAACTGTTTTATCTCCATAGTATGATTAGTATTATGTTACTACTCTCGCAGCCTGGCAGACTTCTGGATTTTGTACATATATAGCATACACCCGGCTTCTTGTAACTGATTCACAAGGGCAAGTAGTTTTAGCATTCAACTCCTCAACTCCTTGAGATGTTATCCTTTCAGATAGGTCAGTACCATATCTTAAGGGAAGGAAGCGTTTCTTGGAATTTTCCAGAAAATGGAACATGTCCAAGGTGTACCACTAATGTGACGGTCCCAATACATTCTCCTCTTTTCTTGTGAACATAATTATAACTAAGATCCAAGAGGTATCCTTGAGATTGTATCTCAAGGTATGGAATAGCCATTTTATAAAACACTTATTATTATCATCATATCACTCCCAATGATTAGGATATCATCTACATTTAACATGATGAACACAGTGGCATTCCCACTGAGCTTCACACGGTTCATCAAGATTCTATCTGAAACAATAACATTTATGATTTCATCAAATCCAATGTTCCAACTAAAAGAAGCTTATTTGACTCCATAGATGGTATTCCTTAGCTTGCACACTTTGCTTTCCTCAAAAATATAGCCCCAGGGCTACTTCATGTGAATATCCCCACAGAGTTATCCATGGAGGAATGCAATATTGACTTCCATCTTGAAGATCTCAAAGTCAAGTTGTGTAGCTATAGTTAGAAATATTCTGATGGGTTTAAGTATGCTCATGATAAAGCAAGTCTCATCGCAAGCGATGTCTTCTTTTTGGTGTGTATCTTGAGGATACAAGCCGTGCTTTGAAGGTCTCTACCATCTCATCAGGTTTCCCCTTTCTCTTCAAGATCCATTTACACCTTAATGGGTCTTACCCATATAGGTGGATTTTTGAGGGTCCATATAAAATACATTTATATGAAGTCTACTTTGGAATTTATTACTAACAACCATCCTTCCATGTCATGATCTTCAGAAGCTTCTTAACATGAAGTGAGATCATTGTCAAACTTAATTGACACATGGAATCCATCAAAAACACATTTGAAGAGGTATTAGTGTTTCAACTTTAATTGTCGTTTTAGTTTTCGACTTCATGAGCCTCATTATCTTCTCAATATTAAATGAGTTCCTTCACTTGATTTTCATCTTGATTCTCAAGAGAGTCATCGTCTAGAAATCATATCCTTAGAGATGGAACATTTTAAGAATCTTAAGGTCACAAAGTAGATAGCCAATACAATCCTTTATTTTCCTAATCATGTAGCACTCTCTAGTGCTAGAATCCAGCTCAATTGCATAGAACCTAATAAGGGATATATATTGTAGTCTCTGCTACATATATACCAGGAAACTATAGGTAATTATACTAAAACTCATCATTAATCAAATCATGTCATACATGATCCAATTGTATCTCCCTATAACTCTATTGATTTTAGATGTATTATGAGGAGTGAGATAGGAATGATGTCCATATCTCTATAAGGTATTCCTTGAATTTATCTAATCGGTATGGGCTTCCTAGGTTAGATCAAATTCAGTTCATCTTCCTTCAAACTTTGGTTCTAAAACTAAATTATGAAATCTTTAAACATTTCAAAGCTTTCTAAAGTGAATAGAAGAAATCGCATATCACAAATAATCATCGAATGATATCACATATAATCAATCTTTATTTTGATACAAATGATCCACATACATCAATATGTATGAGATCTTGAATACCTTGACATCTTACACCATTCTCAAAGAAGGGTGTAGTGGACATTTTTACTTTGAATATGATATTCATAAGTATGTGAGTTTTGAACCTTTAGACAATCTAAAGTTCAATATCTTACTAATCTATATATCTCATCAATAGAGTTATGTCTAAGACATGATGCCAGATCATTGTCAAATGATCTTCACCCCCTATTGATCTTTAAAGGTTTAAATTTCAGTATTAGAAATGTTAATGAGCCATTCATTAATTTTCTAATTTAGTAGAGTCCACTAGATGTTAGATTACTATCTGAAATATATCCATCATAACTATCTATGATAGGTCTATTCCATAATTCTTGTTTATACCCAACATTTAGAAATAAACAATGAGTGTAGTCTAATATCTAGGTCATAGAGACATTCTCTAAGACTAAGAACTCTCCCACTGAAAATTTGAAGTTTATCAATCCAATAGAGATTGTTGCAACAATTGCATCAATATTCGTGTGGATGACTATTAAGCCTTAATATAAAAATTTCTAGTCTTCTAAAACATTTGTATCCAATTACAAGTGTTATTAGAAGAATGAGATACAATTATAAGACATCGATCTTAACAAATAAGAAAGTCAATTTCAATGATTAAATGTAGATATAGATTATCCCGATGTAATTTCTGGATCCTTCTCTAAGGATTCTAGATAGACTAGATAGTCACACTATCAATACATCGGCTTATTGCAGTATTAGCATTCATCCAACTCTTTGGATGTCATAAGGAAGACACGGAAATACAATCAACTCTTTGACTTTCCATCTTACTTGAGTTTGACCCATACTTCCATTGCGCTCCTTTCATCTATAAACAACCATTGCTTAAGACAAAGGATCACTTATGATGATTTCAAAAGAATTCATTATAAGAGTACTTCAACATTTATACATGCTTCATTCAATTCATACATTATGAATATTCTGAAGCCTCATGAATGACTTAAGCGTATATAGTAGAATGATGACACTCACCATATCTACATACATCTTAACTCTTCAAGACTTTTGGTTTAGACAGGTACTCAAACAATTTAAATACATCATCTCGTATAGAGACACCATGTTGCAACATGCAGAGAACCATGTCATTCATGATTAAATGTCAAGTGCTCATATGTATGCCAGAACATCTTCTTAGATTTTATAAGATAATTTGACAATTGCGATGATCATCGACATATCACTTCCAAAGTACATTTGATGAGAGATCAAGACTATAGAGAATACAAAACCTAGGGTTGTAGTCCTATTGTCTATTTAATTATCATTCCTCATTATTATGAGGAAACTTGCACATTGCAACCACATACAATATGTGTCCAACTGCAAGAATAATACTTGATAATGAATCCAATTCATGAGAATTTACTGGTTATATTAAGTATAACATTGAGTGGGTTTAATGAAAGATTATATAAAATAAGAAATTTGCACAAATAAATAAATATATATTTTGCTTTGATTTAGGAATTTTATATCAAAGTTGTTTTGCTTAGTCAACACTGAATGTTCATTCCCTTAATCACTTTCAATGTAAGAGATATACTTACCATTATATCGCAAGATTTTGGATCTCCTTCCTTATCTTTGTCACATCCCAATAATATGAGAAACTGTAACTCAGATAAAAAGAAGCATGAACACATTCCGCCTTGCAAGTCCATCTTGCATTCTCAATTAGGTCTTTAACACCTGTGGCCACCACCCCTAAGTTGATGTTGACCTGTTGTTAATTGAACCAACCATCAACATGATTAGAACTCGCTCTGCGCAATCCAAAATTGCCCCAATAATATGAGGACCCGATATTGGGGTCACTATACATACAAACTTACTCTTTCAAGAAGCAAAGAGCCCGATCCAGATGCACTTGTATGTTGGAGCTGTCACATCGGATAGTCATCTCCTACATACAATCCCTTGGGATGGAACCCTTCGCCTTGACGGGAGACCATGTATGTCACTTATGTGATTCTCCATTTCATGTTCAAATTCTAATTAATTATTACGAATCATATCACATAATTAATTCTTCTAATGGAAATAACAACTCTATTCATAACATAGTGTTTTGATTTTAATCGGATTCTAATTAACCTAATCATATTAAATTAATGATCCAATTACTATCCAACAAACATTATTAATTATTACTTTAAATAATGTATTATCTTAAATATGTATTATCCCTTCCCTACCCGTTGTCATGGCCAGTACCGACGGGAGTGGGATAGACCACACGGTGTAACCTGCTACCCCAACGCTAATGCCAAATTGATCATTACACACTTGAGATGATAATCGGTTTTTCAACCGATGTTAAACCATATAGTAATAATCAAAACCATTTTGATTATAAAAAAATTTGCCAAAAAAATTCCCAATCCTATTTAAGCAACTTTGTTTGTTTAAAAGTAGATTGGATAACCAATTGTGATTAAGACCATATCTAATTAATTTTTGGTTAATGCAATGTAATTTAAGGAAATAATTATCATTAAATATTTCACAAATATTTATCCATAATTATTAAAGGAAATTAAACCATTTAATTTCACAAATTGATTAAATGATAATAACAAGGTTATTGATTAGGAATGTAGTTTCCAGCAGTGACCCCCACTTACTAAAATTAGCATATCTCAATTAATGTAAATCCAAATCAAGAAAAATAAGTTTCCATAGTGTGCCAATTTGATTTACATCAGAAACTAAGTGATTTTTATGCAATTCTAGGCATTTAAATACAATAATTAACTTAATTACGTCAAGATTCGCCATCCCTGAAACAGTGCATACATGTTCACTAAAATGATCATAACTTGAGCAAAATGGATCCAAATCACGCAAACTCAAATCCCACGATTTCCTTATTTAATGTGGAACATAATGCAATCGATAAATTTGTTTTTAAATAATTTAAACAGAGCTAAAAATATTCACAAAATAGGGTTGCATGAATGAAATGCGATAAAAAATATCTGAAACCTCTGACCTATGGCTCTGATACCACTTGAGGGATATGTAATGATCCTTAATCTAATCATGGAAGTGTGTGGATCACATTGTATGCAATCAGGAGCGATCAGTCGCACTAGTTGCTCGAGGTAGCAGAATTTAAAAAGTCTTTATGCAATGAAACCACATGATCCAAGAACACTTCTCAGATCATTTCATCTAAAACACAAACAAGTATTAATTTTAACAATTGATGTGTGGTTTCGATTATGTCTCTAAACAAAGAGACCTCCTATCTCAAGTCCGATCCGACGGAGGAGACACTTGCGAGCGTGTTGATGAAATGCGTGCTCCTCGTAATCCATGTTGATGATCCAAGCAGCGAATCTCCTGATCTCGTCTCATGAGATCCGACATCTTCTTCACGAGAGAGGTGCACTGAAGGAGATGAAGACCCATGAGAAAACAATGCGGCATCATAACGATGATGCTGCGGCGATGGATACTCTCTCTAAGGCTTCCATGGTGGACGTCCATAATGAGGGAGAAAGAGAGGACATGTAGAGAATGAGAGAAAGAGAGAGAATTTGTTGTTGTTATGGTGTAACTTTTAAGAGCAACGGGTGCCTCTTCTTATATAGTATTTTGGGAGTCCATGAATCCCAATACATGTGCACATAAATCCAATGGATGAGATTGATGTATGTTTCTTTCAATGGCCAAGCTTTTGTTGTAAAAAAATAACAATCATTAATTTAATTTTGATTAAATATATATTCGAAAATCAATACAAATTTATGGAAAGAAGATAGCCTCTTTTCATAATATGGGAGTTGGTAGTAATCTCAAGTATTCTCATGAGATTACATTATTCCATGGAAATATCCAAGATTTACCAAGACACTTGTTGTAAATTATTCTACAAAAATAATTATTAATTATATTGTGAATATTGCAATATTACCATTGGAAAATTGTGAATCACATTCATAATAAAAAAAAAATTAATTTATATTTTCAATTAATCCAATTTGAATCCAATTCACATCAACATTAAATTAACAAGTGTAATTACAAACAGCTCTCTTATATATTATATATCATATTTATAATATATATGATTAATATGGATAGTGCTATCCATATTTCAATATACATGATAATTAAATCACATTTAAACATCTTGGATCTCCATTCTCATGTGCTCAAATAATATGAATCACATTCACATTATTTACGTCTTTGATAATAAAATCACATTTAGATATCTTAGATTACTCCTCAGATAATAAGAATCAAATTAATATTATTCATGATAATTAAATAACATTTAATTGTCCATTTTCTCAATTCTTTGTCACATTTATCAATAATTAAATTATCCAAGAAATCTTTCAAGGATAATGTGCTTTCTCTGCGGATAATTGGAGATCAGGACAGGGCAATTGTATTGTTCCATGTATAGTGACTTGGATATTGACATCACATCTCAAAACCAGATCTTGCAGAACTCTCATAGATGCTTGACTAAATCAAGGCCGTAGACCCAATCTTCTCATTGCATCTGAATCACATTCATGTCACTGTCCAACGCATAGACAAAGATTAGATCACTTCTCTACTAAGAGGAGTCACTAAAATCCAGACCCGTTTCATCACTCCCTAGGAATGGAAGCGTCATGGTTATACAATCCTTTATTATCACATCATCCTCAGGTATTCCTAATACATGTACATCCTGCATACTAGAAGACCCAGAATAAACACGAAGTATTAGATCAATTTTACACTGCCTACTTCAGGGTTTTATCATAAATTTCTCATTTGATTATTGGGAGTTGGTATCAATCATATGCTTTCCAAAAGCATATATCATACCTAGGTGTTGATCATATACTTTCCAAAAGCATGCATCAAACCTGCAAATTCAGTCAAGATTCCAAAGCGAGATGATCGTGCATGGAATTTGATTCTTCCCAATATTTCATGAGTGAGCTCATGTCTTCCTGTTGGGTAATGAACTTGTATGATCCCTTTGAGAGATCGTATTACTCATATGCCCTTATATGCACACCAACACGCTAGTGTATAGACCTTGGTTAGATCATCAACCTATTGGTCTGCCAAATATACATACTCAGACATATAGTAACACATCTATCTCCGATCAGAGGATGCATGCCTATATCATGACAACATACGACAAAGGACTTTGGTTATCTCGATCTCGTTAAGTCAACACTTTGATTTAACTTGTTTAACACCTCCGAATCTCAATTCCTATGCAGAGGACCTGCATCAAGAGGTCGGTTGGATATCAACCGTTAGAGAAAGGATTGCCATCTCCTTCTCAGGCTGGAGATCATCTTTTAATAATCATTTTACGGTGCTTGATGAGTCCAAAATCTAACTCTTTAGATATTCATCATAGCACTAGCCTTTATGATTTAGCAATGGAATCAACAACTGTATGAACATTAAGATGTCCATTTTACATCACCCTAATTGTATTGAATGACCTATAATGCAAATTTTTTACTCTTCATTTCAGATTTGGGAATGACATTTGCAATAATATTTATTTCATAATGGTTCATCGTGGGCTCGCATGTCCAACACATTAAGTAGAAGTGGTCAATTCATGCTTCTCAACTCATTATTTCCTTTTCCTACGTGTGGTACATTTGTTCCTCAACAATTGCTTGCATGTAGAAAAGTGAACCAAGGCATCATGTAATGGAATCTTCAAGAAAATGTAATTTTTAATAATCATTTTGTATCAAGAGTGGCAACATTGTTTTTGTTTCTTTCTTTCCTTTTCCATACAAAGAATCGGAAAAAAGAACAAACTAAGGAACAACAAAAAATTCTTTTTTATTTTAATTCAAATAAACATGAGAATCAACATGTACATCATAAGTCTCAGAAGTATGTACAAAAATCTCGAATATATGAAAGGAGACATAATCGTCGGAAGTGTGTGTACGGCGTGGCATGATATCATCATCTGAATTTCTTGTGTCGATATCAATGGTTTTTGCATCGCTCTCCTGAATAGCATCATCCTGGACATCATGATGGTTCTCATGATGGTGGTGATCCTCCTCCTCAGCATCATAGTGTGTAACATCATAATGGATCAGTTCTCGCTCCTAGTCATGTGGCCTCTCCTCCTCTAAATCAAGTTCTCATGGATGTCTACCACTCCTGAGAGGACTAAAGTTAGATAGAAAATCTGGAAAAGTGACACTAACTATAGTGGCATCTACCTGATCTGCATGTCACCTCTTATTGTCCGGATTCATATGAGGTTGTGCTGGGAGATTGGTCTTGGGCACTGTTAACTCATCTAGATGATGGTGAACCTGCTCCATCTCAGTCTTATGTGTTTATTGAAGCATACTCAATATATCCATGATGTAGTTCACTACTAGGGATTGTGAAGATTACTTTGACTCAGTGTGATGTCTCTATCTCTCTACTCTCTCCTACATATGAGTGTGTTGATGTTGTGGTGTATAAGGTTGAGGAGATCTTTGAGGTGTAAAATAAGATTGTTGATGTTGTTGCTAGCGATGGTAAGTATGTGCATGTGTATTAGGATACTGATAAGAATGTGGTCTCTAATAGATAGTGGTGAGACTATTACTACGTGAAATGTTGATGGTGCAAGAAATGTGGAGATGGGCATCCAAGCTATGGATAAAACTGTTGTTGCTGGTGCACGCTCTAAGATGTAAAATGTGTTAGTGACTAAACACAAGCGTACCATATCCCGCTGTTCCCAATAATTGGATAGAGAATCAACGTCATCATGTATATGGATAGTGATCTTACTCATGTTGGCATTTGATTAATACTCGTGCCAATCTTCTCTGGATGGCTCTGTGGGTTATAACGACTCGCTTTAAACATATTGAATGAGACTGTGGGAGGTGAGGGTAAAGATCTCCGTACATGATTAGAAGTAGAAGAAGGTTGTGATTATTGGTACTGAAGCAGCTATTTGGTCACCTTCTTTGTTAGATCGCTCAACTACTGTGGAAGTGATGAGAGTTTCTCCGAATCTCATAGCAACTGCAATTCTCGGACTTGCTTCTGAATCTCATCGATCAATGTATGCTTCTCACTAATGCATCCCATGTCGGATCTTGAATCTGAATCCAAAACAAGTGCCACAGATAAATCTGCATTTCACCATCTTTATTCATTTATTTAGCTTAAAATCCCTTATAAAACACCTACAATTATCACTAAATCCATCTTCTTGCTAACCAACATTCTTGTGTAAATATTTCATATTTATCACTATTTTAACCTAAAATGAATAAATAATGAAATAAAGGAAAAATAAAGAGATTAAAAGATTGTATAAATGTAATAGATATAGGTTGAATCTGGCCCTGAGAGATGGTCAAGACTTGATCTGATAAACAACGAGGAGAGTAGGGGGAAATAAAGACTAATTATGAATTGTTCTTGAAAATTATGCATAAAACAATGCATAAAATAATAACAATAATTTCAGTAAAAGCTTTTAAATATCATATAAATAACATCACTCTACAAAAGTCACAAATATACAAACATCCAAGATCAATATCTGCTCCATCAAGACTCCAAATTCATCAAACTCACTTTCATTGTACTCCAAATTAAATTATCTTTAAATTGGATGTGATTTCATAAAATTACGAGTTAAGATGTGAAATGTGGTCAATTGAGGTGTTATTATATATTATACTTATATACATTATAAATACCATTTAAATATTTATTTTCTTTTAATTGTAATTATTTTATTTGACTCATAACAAATACAAATCCAAATCACAAAATAAAAAAATCAACAAAAATAAATGTATATATTGTACATGTATCACCTTGTATATAGTGTACCTATACCTATTTAATTAACCTAATTAATTAACATCTAAAAAATCAAATAAATATATCATTAAATTACCTATGAAATATTGTAAAAAAATATATATTAAATTATGTATATGTATATATTAATAATTAATTAAAAACCAGAATACTGTATCTCTATGTATACATACCTGTAAATAACACTCTATGTTTATTTCAACCCTTATAAATATTACTTAACTAAAAACACCAAAATTAACTTTAAATTATTCATAACATTTTTTTTAATATTATGTAATTAAATAAATTCATTTTCTACTTTTTAATAATTTTTCTAACTTTTATTTATAGTTTTGTCATTTATTCTATCTTGGACTCGTTCTTGGCACCTTCTGATTGGTTGACCGGGGTTTCTTGACCTGGGTCAACTACTCAGTCTGCACCTGCTCGCCCGCTAACCTCACATCGCTGTTAACTCACCTAATTTTCCCACGCGCTTAGAGTCACAACGTCTCCCATATCCTTCGTCAACCTTCAAGGTTATTCACTCCTCTTCTACACCACCTCATCAGATCCACCCAAATCACCTTCGATCTCACCTATATCAAATTCAAACCATGCCAGACTTCATTCTATAAATAAAACTCATTCAACTCTACCGTGGGATTATTCCGTTCTTCTTACTCTACTTCACCCGAAATTAACCTAGGATGATTAGGCAGTGACAAAGCCTTTGATCTCCACAGCTGGGAGTGCTAGTAAGTCTTGAAAATACGTGAATCAATCAAGCATGGAGATTATGGAAAGAAGATAGCCTCTTTCCATGGAAATCTCCAAGATTTACCAAGACACTTGTTGTAAATTATTCTATAAAAGTAATTATTAATTATTTTGTGAATATTGCAATATTACCATTGGAAATTGTGAATCACATTCATAACCAAAAATAAAATTTAATTTACATTTTCAATTAATCCAATGTGAATTAAATTCACATCAACATTAAATTAAAAAATGTAAGTTACAAATATCTCTCTCTTATATATTATATATCATATTTATAATATATATGATTAATATGGATAGTGCTATCCACATTTCAATATACATGATAATTAAATAACATTTAAACATCTTGGATCTCTATTCTCAGGTGCCCAAATAATATGAATCACATTCACATTATTTACGTCTTTGATAATAAAATTACATTTAATTATCTTAGATAACTCCTCAGATAATATGAATCAAATTCATATTATTTATGAAAATAAATCACATTAAATTATCCATTTTCTCAATTCTCTGATACATTTATCAATAATGAAATTATCCAAGAACTCTTTCAAGGATAATGCGATTTCTATGCGGATACTTGGAGATAAGGACAGTGCAATTGTATTGTATCATGTATAGTGACTTGGATATTGACATCACATCTCAAAACCAAATCTTGCAGAACCCTCATAGATGCTTGACTAAATCAAGGCCGTAGATCCAATCTTCTCATTGCATCTGAATCACATTCATGTCACTGTCCAAAGCTTAGACAATGATTATATCACTTCTCTACTGAAAGGAGTCACTAAAATCTAGACCCGTTTCATCACTCCCTAGGAATGGAAGCGTCATGGTTATACAATCCTTTATGATCACATCACCCTCAGGTAATCCTAATACATGTACATCCTGCATACAAGAAGACCCAGAATAAACACGAAGTATTAGATCAATTTTACAATGCCTGCTTCAGGGTTTTATCATAAATTTCTCATTTGATTATTGGGAGTTGTTATCAATCATATGCTTTCCAAAAGCATATATCATACCCAGGTGTTGATCATATACATTCCAAAAGCATGCATCAAACCTACAAATTCAGTCAAGATTCCAAAGCGAGATGATCATGCATGGAATTTGATTCTTCCCAGTATTTCATGAGTGAGCTCATGTCTTCCGGTTGAGTAATGAACTTGTATGATCCCTTTGAGAGATCGTATTACTCATATGCCCTTATATGCACACCAACACACTAGTGTATAGACCTTGGTTAGGTCATCAACCTATTGGTCTGCAAAATATACATACTCAGACATATAGTAACACATCTATCTCATATCAGAGGATGCGTGCCTATATCGTGACAACATACGACACAGGAATTTGGTTATCTCAATCTCGTTAAGTCAACACTTTGATTTAACTTGTTTAACACCTCCGAATCTCAATTCCAATGCAGAGGACCTGCATCAAGAGGTCGGTTAGATATCAGCCTTTAGAGAAAGGATTGTCATCTCCTTCTCAGTTGCTATCATTCTATGGTGCTTAATGAGTCCACAATCTAACTCTTTAGATATTCATCATAGCACCAGCCTTTATGATTCAGTAATGGAATCAACAATTGTATGATCATCAAGATGGCCATTTTACATCACCCTATTTGTATTGAAGGACATATAAAGCAAATTATTTACTCTTCATTTAAGATTTGGGAATGATATTTGCAATAACATTTATTTCATAATGGCTCATCGTGGGCTCGCATGTTCAACACATTAAGTAGAAGTGGTCAATTTATGCTTCTCAACTCATTATTTCCTTTTCCTACGTGTGGTACATTTGTTCCTCAACAACTGCTGGCATGTAGAAAAAGTGAACCAAGGCATCATGTAATGGAATCTTCAAGAAAATGTGATTTTTTAATAATCATTTGGTATCAAGAGTGGCAACTTTGTTTTTGTTTCGTTCTTTCATTTTCCATACAAAGAATCGGAAAAAAGAACAAACTAAGGAACAACAAGAAATTCTTTTTTATTTTAATTCAAATAAACATGAGAATCAACATGTACATCATAAGTCTCAGAAGTATGTGCAGAACTCTCGAATATAGGAAAGGAGACATAATCGTCGGAAGTGTGTGTACGGCGTGGCATGATATCATCATCTGAATTTCTTGTGTCGATATCGATGGTTTTTGCGTCGCTCCCCTGAATAGCATCATCATGGACATCATGATGGTTCTCATCATGGTGGTGATCCTCCTCCTCTGCATCATAGTGTGTAACATCATCATGGATCAGTTCTCGCTTCTAGTCATGTGGCCTCTCCTCCTCTAGATCAAGTTCTCATGGATGTCTACCACTCTTGAGAGGACTAAAGTTAGATAGAAAATCTGGAAAAGTGACACTACCTATAGTGGCATCTACCTGATCCGCATGTCACCTCTTATTGTTCGGATTCATATGAGGTTGTGCTGGGAGATTGGTCTTGGGCACTGTTAACTCATCTAGATGATGGTGAACCTGCTTCATCTCAGTCTTATGTGCTTTCTGAAGCATACTCAATATATCCATGATGTAGTTCACTACTAGGGTTTGCGAAGATAACTTTGACTCAGTGTGATGTCTTTAGCTCTCTACTCTCTCCTACATATGAGTGTGTTGATGTTGTGGTGTATAAGGTTCAGGAGATCTTTGAGGTGTAAAATAAGATTGTTGATGTTGTTGCTGGTGATGGTAATTATGGGCATGTGTAGTACGATACTGATAAGAATGTGGTCTCTCATAGATAGTGGTGAGACTATTGCTACGTGAAATGTTGATGGTGCAAGAAATGTGGAGATGGGCATCCAAGCTAAGGAAAAAAACTGTTGTTGCTGGTGCACGCTCTAAGGTGTAAAATGTGTTAGTGACTAAACATGAGCGTACCATATCTTGTAGTTCTCAATATTTGGAGTGAGAATCAACATCATCAAGTATATGGATAGTGATCTTAGTCATGTTGGCATTTGATTGATACTCATGCCAATCTACTTGGGATGGCTCTGTGGGTTATAACGACTCGCTCTAAACATATTGAATCAGACTGTGGGAGGTGAGGGCAAAGAACTCCGTACATGATGAGAAGTAGAAGAAGGACGTGATTTTTGGTACTGAAGCTGCTTTTTGGTCACCTTCTTTATTAGATTGCTCAACTTCTGTGGAAGTGATGAGAGTTTCTCCGAATCTCATAGCAACTACAATTCTCGGACTTGCTTCTGAATCTCATCGAGCAGTGTATGCTTCTCAGTAATGCATCCCATGTCGGATCTTGAATCTGAATCCAAAACAAGTGGCACTGATAAATATGCATTTCAGCATCTTTATTCTTTTATTTAGCTTAAAATCCCTTATAAAACACCTACAAATATCACTAAATCCATCTTCTTGCTAACCAACATTCTTGTGTAAATATTTCATATTTCTCACTATTTTAACCTAAAATGAATAAATAATGAAATAAAGGAAAAATAAAGAAAATAAAAGATTGTATAAATGTAATAGATATAGGTTAAATCTGACCCTGAGAGATGGTCAAGACTTGACCTGATCAACAACGATGAGAGTAGGGGGAGACAAAGCCTAATTACCAAAAATACACTTGCCACATGTATATTCAACACTTGTATGTTATTGTCTATATGACACACTCTTTTTTTTACCAAAGCTTTTTTGTAAATAAAAAATGAATTGTTCTTGAAAATTAGGCATAAAATAATGCATAAAATAAAAAAAATAGTTTCAGTGAAAACTTGTATATATCAAATAAATAACATCACTCTGCAAAAGTCACAAAAATACAAACGTCCAAGATTAATATCTGCTCCATCAAGACTCAAAATTCATCAAACTCACTTTTATTGTACTCCAACTTAAATTATCTTTTAATTGGATGTGATTTCATAAAATTATGAGTTAAGATGTGAAACGTGGTCAATTGAGGTGTTATTACATATTATACTTATATACATTATAAATCCCATTTAAATATTTATTTTCTTTTAAATATCTGTCACTATTGTATTTTCTTTTAATTGTAATTATTTTATTTAACTCATAACAAATTCAAATCAAAATCACAAAAATAAAAAAATCAACAAAAAATAATTTATATATTGTACATGTATCACCTTGTATATATTGTACCTATACCTATTTAATTACCCTAATTAATTAACATCTAAAAATCAAATAAATATATCATTACAATACCTATAAAATATTATAAATAAAAAATATATTAAATTATGTATATGTATATATTAATAATTAACTAAAAATCTGAATATTGTATCTCTATGTATACATTCTGTAAATAACACTCTATGTTTATTTCAATCCTTATAAATATTACATAATTAAAAAAACTAAAATTAACTTTAAATTATTCATAACATTTTTTTATATTATGTAATTAAATAAATTCATTTTTTTCAAATTTTTAATAATTTTTCTAACTTTTCTTTATAGTTTTGTCATTTATTCTATCTTGGACTCATTCTTGGCACTTCTGATTGGTTGACCTGGGTTTCTTGCCCTGGGTCAACTACTCAGTCTGCACCTGCTCGTCCGCTAACCTCGCATCGCTATTAACTCACCTAATTTTCCCACCCTCTTAGAGTCATAACGTCTCCCATATCCTTCATCAGCCTTCACGGTCATTCACTCCTCTTCTACTCCACCTCATCAGATCCACCCAAATCACCTTCGATCTCACCTATATCAAAATTCAAACCATGCCAGACTTCATTCTATAAATAAAACTCATTCAACTTTACCGTGGGATTATTCCGTTCTTCTTACTTTACTTCACCCGAAATTGACCTAGGATGATTAGGTAGTGACAAAGCCATTGATATCCACAGCTGGGAGTGCTAGGAAGTCTTGAAGATACGTGATTCAATTACGTTGCTGGAGAGCTACGTCGTACGTACCAACTCTTTTTCAGTTCCATCGTATGTACTCGTAGTTAGTTAGTCCTTAAATTCACGCTATAAATTTTGTCTTTTAATTATGTTTGTAGCGCAAATCCGATCAACATCCCTGACCTCTGATTTGCACGATCAGAGGTACTCCGATCACTGTTAAACCTCTACAATCACGCCAACACCTTCACTGAAGCCCTCATTCCCTTCATTATTTCCTATTTTTCTGTATTAAAAAGTATGTTATAGCATCACCTTCCAGCATGGGTTGCAATATAGGGCTTGGGAGCGTAATTGAGAGGTTGAATCATCATAGAGAGGTCCACTTGAAGCTTAACCTATTCTAACCTCCTTATCTTTATTTCTTCACCTCCGACCATCTTGAGCCCTTGGACTAGAAGAGGAGGAATGCAGGAAGATCTAGAACCAATCAGAATACCATTCCATTACAGAACGAGAGAGTATTGACCTATGGAATCTCAATGGGGAAGCCCTTCTTCCCAGTTCATCAGGGCCTTCCAACGCCCTCCGATCAAGAATGCTTCCCCCAGTTTACATCTCTGCCATCCATTGAGCCCCAAATCTTGGCAGAAGATCAATAGCTTTGATTGGATTGACACCCTTCACGCAAGATAGATCCCCGGCCATCCAATTAGAGCTCTAATGCATAAGAGTCGCCCTATCTTCCACGTCATTTATGGGTATATTTGCGTACAGACCCCTATCTTTATTTTATTTCTAAATAAGTCCATTCAAGGACATGTGTCGTTCAAACCTTTAGTAAACATTTGCATTATTTTCCTTGGTGTTTATTTCATTTGCATATTTGTTTGTTGAACTTCTGTGTGTGTTGTGCACATGAGATTTGTGAAAATTGTGATAAAAGGCTGAATGTTTTGAGTTATTATCTGGGCACTGAAATTAAATTACTTACATTTAAGTCCTATCTAGTGGGGCACATGTGCACGCGTACGTGAGTTTTGGAATATTTGTATCTTTAGCCCCTTATTTTATCATTTGTTAACATTCAGATCGCATATTTAAAATAATTGCATATTAGTGACAGTGAGTCTATTTTACTCTGATACATTTAAAATTAAAAAAATTACCAAAACCCATTTATGCAAAAAGCCACATAAGCTCCTAATGCATTTATGTTCCGTCTATAATTAGCATATGGCATTTTAATCATTTTTATTATTCATCATAAAATAACTAACGCCTAAAATTGTCCTTTTTACACAAAAAAATCAATAAAAGTTATAAAAGCTCTTCTAAAATGTCTAAAAAAAATCCTTATGAGCTTCATTTGTTTTAGTTTCTATCCAATTTTAACAAATATATTCCTCATAAAACTCATAAAAAGCATAAAACTCTTCAAAACATTAAAAATTCATAAAAACTCTTCAAAATCCCAAAAATATAAAAATGGGCATTTTGGAAGTTTTAAAAAATATCTATCATGCTGTATATATCTTATACATTTGTAGCATTATTTGTTATCTTAAATTACCAAAACTTTCTTTTTATTTAATGTTTATTTAAGTCATTATTTTTTATTTATTTAAAGGTTTTAAAAATAGTGAAAAGTTGTGGAAAAATGACATAAAAATAAAAATATTATCAAAGACCTAAAAATATTTTTTTGCCTAATTTTATGGTTATTTCTTATATATTTAATATATACAAAAAGAGTAGTTGTGTGTGTGCTTTATTTTCCTTTAATCCTTCCATTATTTTTAATAGAATAAAAATATCACTACGAAATAAAAAAATTAAAAATCTAAAATATAAATAAAATTATTATTTCTTAAAAACTTAAAAATCAAAAATAAAATACCACATCCAAGCATAGCATGAATAGAAAGAGCCTCGTCATTTATCTGTTGATAGGATCAATAGATTTACATGGATGGACCCTTAGATTTTCAACATGTTCAATCTTTGCCTACCCGCTAACATTGTATTTGAGGTAAAAAGACTAGGATTCCTTTTCGTAACAAGATTAGACAATACGAAGGATTTCTTGACCAAATGAATATTGATATATGTGGTCCCTTTGGTCGACTCGAAATGGATATCGATATTATTTGACATTTATTGATGATGATTCGTGATACGGGGTTATCTTCCTACTACGTCATAAATCTGAAACCTTTGAAAATATCAAAGAATTCAAGGCTTTGGTTGAGAATAAAACCGATATGAAGATTAAACGGATTCGGCCTGATCGAGGTGGTGAGTACCTCTCAGATGAATTCAAGGAATACCTTAAAGAGAATGGAACTGTCTATAATCCCTCTCCTATTAGAACCCCCCAACTTAATCGTATTGTTGAAAGACGCAACAACACCATCATCGATATGGTTCATTCAATTATGAGCAAGGAACATTTACCACTTAGTTTCTGGGGATATGCTTTAGAGACTGCAATATATATCCTGAACAAGATTCCTAGCAAGTATATACCTAAGACGTCTCATGAGTTTTGCTATGGAACCAACCCTAGTGTTAATCACTTTAGGATTTGGGATTGCTTGGTCCATGTGAAGAACATGGATGCTAATAAGCTAGAGTCCCACACTCGAGAGTTCTACTTCATTGGGTATGTTAGAATGGTATTGGATACCAACTTTATGAACCTGAGACTCAAAAGTTTTTCATATCTAGAGACGTAAAATTTCTAGAGGTTGACTTCCTTAAAGGTCGAGAAAAAATGAAGGAACTCATTGAATAGGATTCAGAGCTTCATGAACCATAAACTGGAAAGATAAATAAATATGAAACACCCATACCTCTTCGAAGGAGTTCGAAGGTTGTTACACGACTTGAATGGTACGGGTTCCATCTATTATGAGAAACTAACAATGATCCTACTTCATTTGATGAAGCACTCACAGATCATGACATGGATAGATGGATGCTCGCAATGAAGTCAGAGATTGACTCCATGCATAAAAATAGAATGTTGACCCTAGAGGATCCACATGAAGGGGTAAAACCCATTGAGTGTTAATGTATCTTCAAGAGAAAGAGGGGACCTGATGGGAAAGTAGATATTTTCAAGGCTCGGCTCATAGAAAAAGGTTACACATAGAGAGAAGGCATCGACTACGATGAGACATTCTCTCCTTTGGCTATACTTAAATCCATCAGGACACTGCTATCTATAGCCGCATCTCATGACTACGACATCTGGCAGATGGACGTCAAGACAACATTCCTCAATGGATACCTCGAGGAGGATATTTATATAAAGCAGCCCCAGGGCTTCATAACCGAGGATGGTAAAATATGCAAGCTGAAGAAATCCATCTATGGGCTCAAGCAAGCTTCTCGTCGCTGGAACATCAGATTTGATGGAACCATAAGTTGTTATGATTTTTTAGAGAATCCTGCTGAACCTTGTGTGTACAAGAAGCTTAATGTGAGTGCCATTGTGTTCATCGTGATTTACAAAGATGACATCCTTATCATTGGGAATGACACAGGGATGATGACCAGTGTTATGATTTGGTTGTCCCATACCTTCAAGACGAAAGATCATGGAGAAGCCTCTTACATCTTGGGTCTGAAGCTCTTCAGAAACTGAGAAATGAGGATATTGGGATTATCACAACATGGGTACATTAAGAAAATTCTTGAACATTTCTGTATGGATAGTTCTAAGAAAGGTTTCTCCCTTTATGACATGGTATCCACCTATATAAAGGGATGCCACCCCAAACTGTTGAGGAAAAGAAAGCCATGGCTGGATGCCCCTATGCATCAACTAATGGAAGCTTAATATACGCCATGATATGTACTAGGCCAGATATCTGCCATGCAGTGGGAGTGGTAAGTCATTACCAGTCCTGCTATGGAGAACAACACTCTAATCCAGTGAAGAATTTTTTCACGTATGTAAGAAGGATGCAAGATTACATCTTCGTATATGGAGGTGGTGATCTCCAAGTCTTAGGATTCACAGATTTTGACTTCCAATCGGATATTGATAATCGAAAGTCGACATCAGGGTTTGTGTTCCTGTTGAATGGTGGTGTTGTGAGCTACAGAAGCAAGAAGCAGGACACCATAGTAGATTCAATAACAGAAGATGAATGCATTGCCACATCAGATGTTGAAAAGAAGGGGGTGTCGTTGCGCAAGTTCATCCCGGAACATGGCGTAGTTTCCCTTGATACTCCCATTTCGTTACTCTATGATAAAATGAGATCCATTGCCCAGATGAAGGAACCCAGATGGCATAAAAAGAGCAAGCACCCAGAAAGGAAATATCACACCATTCGAAAGATTCAAAAGCATGGTGACAACATCATCACTGAGGTGGCCTCTACCGACAACGTTGTTGATCCCCTTATCAAGCCTCTGAAATTGATGGATTTCAACCAATGTGTAATGAGTATGGGTTTAAGGATTGTACCTAAATGGTTATAAGGGCTAGTGGGAGATTGTTAGCCATGTGAGCCTGAGATGAACCATTCATACAATAAATGTTATCGATTCTTTCACTCCCTTTCTAAGATTAAATGAATTAATGCACTATAAGGTCCCTCTGTACAATTAGTGTTATTTACCATGGACATCTTAATAATTATAAAGTTGTTGATTTAATAACTGAATCATAAAGGTTGGTGCTTGGATGACTATCTAAGGAGTTATATTGAGGACTCATTAAGAACCGTCAAATGATTGTTAGGAGATGATCTAAAGCCTGAGTAGGAGATGGCTATCCTTTCTCATTAGGCTGATATCTGAGTTTAGGGACTCATCAAGATGGCGAGCTCTTGATGCAGGTCCTCTACATGGGAGTAGATATTCAGAGGAGTTAGATTAGTTAAGTCAAAGAGTTGACTTAACAAGATCGAGATAACCAAAGTCCTATATCGTAAATTATCACGATATAGGCACACATCCTCTGACTGGAGAAAAATGTGTTACTATATGTCTAAGTACATACATTTGGCAGACCATAGGTTGATGACCTAACCAAAGTCTATACACCCATGAACTGGTGTGCATATAAGGGCATTTGAGTAATACGATCTCTCTAAGGGATCATACAGGTTCACTTGTGAGTCAGGAGACATGATCTCACTCATTTGTGTTGGGACCCATCAAATTCCATGCTTGGTCGTCATGCTTTGGAAGCATGACAAGTATTTGAAGGTATGATACATGCTTTTTGAAAGCATATGATCGATACCAACTCTCAATGACCAAGAATGAGAAACTTGATGATGAAACCTAAAGATGATACTATCAAATTGATTTATATCTTCGGGGTTATCATAGATCTTCCAGTATACAGGATGTATCGGTATTAGGAATACCTGAGGGAGATGTGATCATAAACTTGTGTATAACCATGATGCTTCCATTCCGAGGAAGTGATGAGACAAGTCTGGATTTCAGTGACTCCTCTCAGTAAAGAAGTAATCTGATCTTGGTCCAAGTGTTAGACATTGATCTGAATGAGATTCAGATGCAATGAGAGAATTAGATTTGCGTGTTTTGATTAAATCAAGCATCTATGAGAGGTCCATGAGATCTGGATTTGAGATGTGATTTCAATATCTATGTCACTATACGTGTAACGTACAATTGCCATGTCCTTATTGCCGAGTATCTACGGAGAAAGCGCATTATTATTGAAAGAGTTCAAGAAGAATTCCTTTTTTGAATTATATCTAAGCATTGAAAAATGGATAATTAAATGTGATTTAATTATCTTGAACAATGTGAATTTGATTCATATGAATGATGATCCAATGTAAATAAATGTGATTTAATTATTATCGATATGAATAATCTGGATAGCACCATCCAATTATTCATATATATTATAAATGTCATTTATAATATATTAGCGAGACACGAATTATGATTTATATTTGTTGATTTATTATTGATGTGAATTAGATTTACATTGGATGATTAATTGAAAATATAATTACATTTTGTTTTGGGTGGTGAATGTGATTCACATAATTCAAATGGCATGATTGCAATCTTCACAAGATATTTATGAATTATTTTTGTGACATAATCTTGGAAATTTCATGAGATAATGTAAACTAATGAATTGGAATGGGATTGACTCATTCCAAGTCAAGAGGGTGGATGGCCACATTGTCGTAAAGGGATTTGGTGGTCGTCCCCAATTTTAGGGATGAGGCAATCCCTTCCTCCATCATATCCAAGATTAAATTTTTTTATTTTGATATTGATTATTTTAATTTATCAATATATATAAATATAAATTAAATTAAATGTGGTTGTGTTTTTACAACAAAATCATGGCCATTGAAATCAACACAAATCAATCTCATCCATTGATTTTCTGTGGTCCATGGATTGAGATCCATGGACTTCTAAAATCCTATATAAGAAGAGGCACCCCTTGCTCTTCGTACAACTTTGACATCGACTATTTCTCTCATTCTCACGCCATGCCTTCTCCTTCCCCTTGAGTGGTCGTCCACTCATCTCTTAGAGAGAAAGTCGCCTTCGTCGTCGCATCGTTGTTGTGTTGCCGCTTCGACGACTCCTGGGTCTTCATCTTCTTTGGTGTGTCTCGCTCGTGAAGAAGACATTTGATCTCGTGAGACGAGATCTGGAGACCCATTGCTTGGTTCATCAACTTGGATTGCGAGAAGCACGCGACTCATCTCCGCGCTTCAAGCATCTCCTCCTATGGATCAAACTTGAGAAATGACGACTCTTCTTTTAGAGGCTCCATCACAACCACACTACAAGAGGCATTCCTTTATATATTATGTGGTTATATGAAACGATCCAAGAAGTGTTCTTGGATCATCTGGTTTCATCGATTAAAAGTTTTTTAAAATTTCTCTATTCCGAGAACTAGTGTAACTAGTCGCTATAGATAGTATGTGATGCCATACTCACGCTTTCATAATATGCTTTAGGATTCTTCCATATACTTCAATTTGGGAGAAGTTAGAGGTGAATAAGAGACATGTCTCTTCAGATGGGGGAAGTTAGTGGTGGAAGACAGATTAGGGTCCGTTGGATTTATATGCAACGACTCTTACTTGGGCATAATCGTGTGGTCCTGATCACCTAGACCACATCATCAAGTGCCTGAGGATTTAGCACTACTAAACGAGTGATATCTATTGATCAAGGAAGATGAGGCAGTGAAGGAGGTACGCGGGTGGATCCATAGAAATTTGACACATGGTGCGATCTGAAGGCACCACATGGCCTAATCATAATTAAGGGAAATAAAGAAACAGGAATAAAAAAGAAATAGAAGGGTATCAAATTACGAAAGATGGAAAACATCAAGATGTGGATCACTTTGAGATCTACAACTTTCATGTAGAATTCAAATAGAGAACAAATCATCTATATGATGTAAATACTTTTGCAATTAATTTAATAATAAATTGCTTATTTCAATATTCTTTTCATACTTTAAATTAATAATGTACAGTATTATACAATTTTTTTATTTTTAATAATTTATGAAACAAAAATATAGGCACTATAATAGAATAATTAATATAATATAATTATAGCTAATTATTTACAATACCGTGTTAGTCAATTAATTATAATTGTTAAGGATTTTATTGGTTTTCGTAAGCTAGATAGATAAATGAGAGAAACAACGTAAATAAATCTAGAATTCATCTCCCAATACTTAAGATATGCTCATCCTCGAGCTAATGAAGAAAGAATCAATTAAAGAATTAGTGAGTTTACTAAATCGCCAGACATGTGCATGTGGAAAAACAAGGCTTAAGAAAACCAGAACACTTAGTTTTAGAGATCATATGATTTTAAGCTTAACTTGGTCCTAATCAAAAGGAATTCAACTCATATAATAACAGACTCTCACTGTATACATGTATAGGAAGAAGTATGACATTAATAAGTTGACTGTATTCACAAGAGTAGAGTCGCATCACCTAAAGTTCCAATAGGATTGTGTCAATTCTTTTATCCCTCTCATTAGGACAAGGTATCTATCAAGTGCCTTGTTAACTGAACATAATATATTTTTGTTGTTAATAAGTGTGTTCGACAAAAGAAGTTGAGTCATCTATACTTGTTTTCTCGAGAATGCAAAGGGTAGGTCTCTTTTGTGTATCTAATATACCTTCTACACCTAGACTTGTATCGCGTACGTTGTAGATCCCTTTTTGAGGTAGTAGCCCAACTAATAAAAGCCCAATATTTTTGTCCACATGGACACTTAAAGGTTGGGAGCGCTTGCCTTTGGTGTGATCTCATGTGGTTGTAACTTTATAATGCTTTGAGCTTCTATTTTCATCGTCATATTTTTATTTTATTTCTTTTCTTTTTGACTCTCTCCACTACTTTTAACACGATCTCCTATACATCGATCAAAAATTAATTTAATGATATCACACCATGGCACTTAGATTTTTATCAAGAGAGTAGTAGGAGAACCATGTCCACTACTAACTAAGATGCTAACACTCAGGTTTCATGAAGCCACTAATAATGTTATCACATACTCGAGTATCATAAAATCAAGTCCAAACTGGAATCTCTAATCCCAGTTTTTTAAGTGAAACCTCAACTCATCTCAATAGTGAATGCAATCATGCATGTGAGTGTAGGTCAAATTCTTTAAGGAAGAGATTAAGCATGCAATATAGCACACAAATCTTTCTAACTAGGGAAGTTTGAATTATTAAGTCTAAGAGCCTGATGATTAAGATACGTTAGCTTTAAGTCCCTAGATCTCATAAACCAAGTGCTAAAGATCTCAACAGGCATTGAGTGCAAAGTGAAAGTGTCAGGGAAGAACACCAAATTAATAAGTTAATCATTTAGAGAACATTGAGGAAGTTTTTATTAAAAATAAGTAAAAAACATGTGCCCTTAAGGAACAAAGACAGAATACAACAGAGACGAACACAACAAACACTTACAAAAAAATTACAAGGATACTTAACACTACAAATTTTAGTTTCTCAATGATCAGGATTGAGTCTTCAAGGTTTGAAATCATAGGTTGCCTTATATTTAACTTGCTTCTTCCTCACAGAGTAAACCTCATGATATGAAAAAGAAAGACCATCGTCAACTTGGAAAATGAATCGCTTAGAATGATGCCATTCTTTCTCAATTGTAATATACATATCAAAATGGGAATACCTGAAATTTTCTAAAATAGAGGTAAGATAAATACAACCCTTGGTTCATGTAACAGACTTATGGGTTTTCCTTCAAAGAGAAAAACTATACATAAGAGCGTACCCTCACTTACAATTAGGATGCCAATCAGATTATTGAATATACTCAAGAAAAGGTGTAGGTTCCTGATCTTCGAAAATATAGAGTTTAAATACAAACTCTCTTACACGCTTGACTTTGAAGAGAACTTGGTCTAGGCAACCTTTTATAGCTTAATAATCCAACGATCCAAAATCTAACCGTTACATCTAAGGCACCCTTTCAGAAATTAAAAGATCCCTTAAAAAATCTGAAGTAGAGTTTGATTTTTAATTACTTTCATCATCTTTTTTTTACAATTTTTTTTAATAATAAAAAGGATATTTGCAAATATATACATAAATTAATAGATAAAGTGTCAAAATAGTTTTGTACCCTTTTGAAAATAATTTTTAAAATATTTTACAACCCAAGTAAAATATGTATATAATTGTAGAAACATTTTACAAATAATTTTTACAAAAAGTTTTCAAATCCACATATACAAAGCCCAAAATAAATTTACAAAATATGTGGAAGTATAAGCTATGTATAAAAGTATATATGAAATATATGCACATAACCCCTTATACTTAGCTTGTGTTATCCCCTCATAGCACAAAGTGGAATGAAAGACATAGCCCGTACTAAGCATAAAGAGGAAAGATAAGAACATGGATACGACAACTGGTCAGACCCTCCTTTAATTAGGCATTCAATAGCCCAAGTATGACTTGAAGACATTAAAGATGGGTACAAAATATTATAGATCGTGAAGAATTACAGAGGCTCAGCACCCCCAATACTTAACATGAAAATAAGCTAAGTATAAAGAGTGAACAAATAATGAAGAGATCGAGGAGAATATATAGGGAATATGGATGGGATTCCTACCTATACTTATGCCCTTAGAAGCCTAAGTTACAAGAAATAAAGTATTATTAGATGAGCCTCATCAACAAAGGAATAAAGTCAGTTTGAGTAAAAGAATATAAATCATGAAGATGTTGAATCTATATGATGTGAATCTTCATGTTGTAGCTTCATATTGGTGCTGAAATGTCTACAAATGACTCAGTCCGCATGAAGTCAATAACTTCAATTGCAGTCAGTCATTCTTTGGATTTGATAATGTGTTTCAACAACTGTCCATTGGCTAAAAAGGGAGGTGCATCATCTGTGAGATCTGCTATCTCTATACTGCCATTTCCATGCACTTCGTTGACTATATAAGGACTCGTCCATTTAGATTTCAGTTTCCCATGGAAGATCTTTAACTTTGCATTAAACAACCATACCTTCTACTTCGGGACAAAATTCTTACATCTAATATGCGAATCATGATAACCATACCTTCTATTTTGTCCTTATTGGTCATTCTGTTGTCATATGCTCGGTTGTGGATTTCCACTAGCTAAGTAAGGTTCAGGTCTCCACATATCTTACCTAAGTGATAGTACCAACTAATCTTCTTAATTGCCCACTCAGACTTGTGAATCATTTAGCAAGCAAATGACATGACTTGTCATATATCATTCTAAAAGGTGAAGTGCCGAAAGGGGACTCGTAAGCTGTCCTTTAGGCCCATAGAACTTGGTACAACAATTGGGACCAGTTCTTCAAATCAAGAAAAACTAGCTTACGAAGAACACCCTTCACCTCCCAATTGAAAATGCATGCCATGTCATTACATTGATGGTGGTAAGGACTCGACGATGTTCAAACTTATAGTCTTTAGCTAATGATTCCATTTCTCCATTCACAAATGGCTAAACCATTAGATATCAAAACTTTTGGCACCCATAACCTTGATATAATATGATATGTTATGAACTTACAAATAGTCCTACTATCTACAACTCGGGTTGTGATAGCTTCCACCCATCTTGAAAGGTTTTCAACAACAACAAGATTTATTCAAAACCACGACTATTGGGAAAGGGACCCATGAAATCTATGCCCCATGCATAATAAACATCACCAAAAATCATAGGTTCATGGGCATCTCATCTCTATAAATAATCGTTAGTCCCATCCTTTGACAAGCAGGGCACGACAATTAGTGGCATATCTAAACAAGATTGGCCAAGAGAATGACAATGTGTGAGTACACTATGTTATTCCTCTTAAGGAATACACCACCTCCAGAAATAATCATGTCCTTCAAAGAAAAGGAACGGATCCTCCCAATGGTATTTCCTCCAATCCGACTTCAGTCGATCAGTACTATTCCTAGTCCAATCTTGGGGAGCTTGCTTAGAGATAAGATATTTCACCATGATGGCATACCATGGAAAGTGAGTCGACAACTTAGATCGAATAATCAGGGAAGGTCTCTCTGATAGGTTCTAGATGAGGGGAATCATGTAGCTCTATTCTTGATAAATTATCAGCCACTACATTATTGACTCTTGCTTTGTCTATCTTTAATTTCCAAATTAACTCCCAGAGTAATAAAATCCACCTAAGAAGAGACACATTCACGTCCTTCTTTTCCATGAGATACCTAATGTCTGAATGGTTAGTATAAACGGTCTCTTTTGCTCCTCAAATATACGACTTGAATTACATAAGAGCCCATACTATAGCGAGCACTTCCTTTTTGGTCACTGTATAATTTTTCTGAGAAATGTCTAAAACATTGCTCGCGTAGTGAATGGCAAACAAGATCTGATCTGGAATCTACCCCAATATAGTTTCTATAATAAAATTCAAAGCATCAGTCATGATCTCAATGGGAAGATGTCAATCAAGAGCATGCAGAATATACGAGCCACAAATCTTTCTCTATAAGACCTCAAAGGCCTCTAGACACTTGTAATCTTCAATGAACTTGGTTTCCTTCCCTAAGAGCTTCGTCACTGGTCGGGCAATCGTAGAGAAATCCTGAATAAATTGTCTATAAAATATCGCACGGCCTAAAAATGACCTTACTGACTTTATGTTGGTTGATGGATCACTTTTCTTGATCACATCCACAATGGTAGTAGCAACCTCCATTCTCGTTTTGGAGGATTACATGCCCGAACATGATACACTCCTTAACCATAAAATAACTCTATTCCCAAGAGAGTACATGATTGACATGCCTACACCTTTGAAGAACTTGGTCTAACTACTCTAAACATGAACCGGTGTGGACTGAGAAGTCATTCATGAAGACTTCAAGGAAATCCCCCACCATTTCGGCAAATACGGTTATCATGCACTACTAAAATGTCAGGGGCATTGGAAACCCCGAATGACGTGCACCTAAACAAGTACGTGCCAAAAGCACAAGTGAATGTGGTCTTTTCCTAATCATTGGGCACGATGGCTATATGATTGTAGCTAGAGTACCTTTCTAGAAAACAAAAGTTTTGCTTCGATGATAGTCTCTCAAAAATATAATCAACAAAAGGCATGACAAAGTGATCTTTCTTAGTCTCAGCAATAAGACATCTACAAATGATGTGGACACTCCATGATGTGGGTACTCGTGTCATAATATATACTCCCTACTTGTTGGTGACCAAATCAATTCCCGACTTCTTCGGGACTACAAGTAGTGGGGCCACCCACTTGGAATCAGAGATGGGGTATATAAATCCTACTCCACACCATTTCTCAATTTCTTTCTTAACTACTTCCAAATGATTTGGATTAACACTCCTCTGAAAATTGTGCGAAGTCCTAACATTCTCTTTAGTATAAATGTGGTGTGAGAAAAGAGGGGGTTAATTCCCACTAGATCTAACATTGTCCATCTTATGGCCTTGTGGTTATTCTCTAGAACTTCTAACAACCTAGACTCATATTCTATAGTCAGCTTAGAAATAATGATGACATGGAATCTATTCTTCATTACCGCAAGAAAGGAATACTTGATTGTAGGAGGTAGTAGCTTCTACTTTGTCAAGGAAGTATCATATCACAATCTTGTTGAATTGTCACTGAACCTGGTTCCATGCAACATGAAGATGGTGATAACTCTATAGTGTTGTCCACCAACTATGTCGAACAAGGAGTCTGAATGACAAAAAATGTGTTCGTTCGACCAAAGTGATGCCTTATGCTAAATCAAAATCCTTTGGTTGTTACTTAGAAGTAGGAACGCGCATATCTATTAAGATATCTGATCATCAAAGGTATAGATAGATGATCTATTTCCTATGAATCATTGCAACTACTCGCTAACAACATCGTGTACACTGTCCTCTCAAGATGAGAGGGTCTCTCTCAATCATGTTGGGTTTTGTTTCCACACCTCAACTATGCTAACAACTCTGCAATCTTCTTCGAATGATGAGAAATCCATTCTTGACTCTGAATCAGGCCGCTGCCATTTCATCTACTTCATCTCAAATTCCACTTCTTTGTCTAGAGAATGAAACTTCATCATCCCCATCTGATAATCAAAAGAAGCTTCGGTTGTCCAAAGGAAAGGTTGTCTCAGGATGATCTTTGTTATCTCCAATTACTGGGATATCCATTTAACCGACAGTTAAGTCCACTATGTAATGTAGTCCCTCAATTGAGATGATAATGTACTTGACCTCACCCTTCTCCTTCATCGTAGATTTATCAATGAATTATAGTAATGCACATGATTTACGAAGTGGACCCAACTCCATCTTCTCATATAAAGAAAAGGTAAGTAAGTTGATCAAAGAAGCGTTATCTTGGAAAGTACATGTAAACGCTATGTCATCAATATGACTTATCACATAATATGTGCCTAAATCACTCTGTTTCCTTCTTATATGTTGTTAGCCATGTGAGACCGAGGCGAACCTTTTCTACGATAAATATTATTGTAATTTTTTATTTATTAATAAAATTTATTGGTTTAATTCACTTGATGTTTGAGAATAAATGAATGAACACATGATAAGGTCCCTTCGTATAATCTGGGTTTCACACCATTGCCTTCTTAATGATCATACAACTGTTGATTCAATTATTGAATCATAGATGCTGGTGGTTGTATGAATATCTAAAGATTTAGATTGAGGAATCATCAAGTACTTTCAAATGATTATTAAGAGATGATCTCCATCTTGTGTAGGAGATGACAATCCTCTCTCTTTTGGATGATATCTAACCAACCTATTTATAGAGGTCCTCTGCATTGGAATAGATATTTAGAGGTCTCAAAATAGTTAGGTCAAGGAGTTTGCTTAATGAGATTGAGATCACCATGTCCTATGTCATATACTATCACGATATAGGCATGCATCCTCTAATCAGAGACAGTGGTATTGTTATATATGTCTAAGCATGTACATTTTCCAGACTAATAGGTTGATGGACTAATCAAGGTCAATACATGGCGAGCTAGTGTGCATGCAAGGGTATATGAGTAATATGATATCTTGGAGTGATCATACAGATTCACATGTGAATGAGAAGACATGAACTCACTGATAAGGTATTGGGATCGATCAAACTCCATGCATGGTCGTCTTTCTTTTTGAGCATGACAATAATTTGTAGGTATGATATATGTTTTTGGAAAGCACATGATCGAAAACAACTCTCAATTACCAAATAAGAAACTTAATGATAAAATCCTAAAGATGACAGTGAAAATTGATCTCTGTCGTCGGGTTTATTCTAGGTCTTCCAGTATATATGATGTACATGTATTAGGACACTAGAGGTTGATGTAATCATAAATCATTCTATAGCCATGATGCTTCCATTCTGAGGGAGTGATGAAACAAGTCTAGGTTTTAGTGTCTCCTCTCAGTAGAGAAGTAACCTAATCTTGGTCCTAATGTTGGATAGTGATCTGAAAGTGATTCAGTTGTAATGACAAAATTAGATTTACGGCCTTAATTTAATCAAGCATCTATGAGAGGTCCTCGAGATGTGATCTCAATATCCAAGTCACTATACTTGGAATGTACAATCATCATATCCTTATCTCTATCCCTCTGCGGAGTAAGTGCATTAATCTTGACAGAGTTCAAAAATAATTCCATTGACAATTGCATATCCAAGCATTGAGATAAAGATAATTAAATTTGATTTATCTATTGTGAATTATCTGAAATTGATTCATATTATTTAGATGCATGAGAAAGATGTATCCAATATAATTAAATATGATTTACTTATTGTGGATATCCACAATGTGGATAGTAGTATCCATATAAATCATATATATACATATATACTTTAAATGTGATTTATATTATATAAGATAGGGCTATTTGTAGATAACATTTACAATTTAAATGTTGATATGAATTGGATTTACATTGGACATTTAATTAAAAATGTAATTTACATATTATTTTGGGATGTGGATCTCATTCAAAATTTCTAATGGCATGATTGCAATGTTCACAAAATAATTATGAATTATTTGTGTAAATAAATTGTCAACAAATGTTTTGCAAATTATGGAGATATTCATGGATTAGAAGTTTTCATGAAATAGGAACGAAGGAACCACCTTCCAACTGGGGAGGGTGGACGACAACAAATGCTATTAGGAATTGGTGGTCGTCCACTCTCCTCATGGATGGAGGATTGTCTCCTTCCTATTTTTCCAAGGTGGATTGATTTAATTGAAAATATTTATATTGATTATTATTCAAAATATAAATTAAATTAAATTAAATTAATTGTTGTTGTATTTTTACAACAAAATTATTACCATTGAATGAAACACAAATCAATCTCAACCTTTGATTTTGTGTTGTCCATGGATTGTGATCCATGGACTACCAAAATATTATAAAAGGAGTGGCAACCATAGCTCATCTTTTTATTTAATAAATTGTAAATGCTCTCTCTCTCTAATTCTCATTTCACACACCCCATCTCTCTCTCTCTCTCTCTTTATGGACCTCCATCTTGTGCCCTAAGAGAGAATCGCCGTTGTCCCCTCATCGTTTTACTGCTGCCTCGACTACTCGTGGATCTCAATCTCCTTCACCATGCCTCCCTCAAGGAAAATATGTTAGATCTCATGAGATGAGATCAGGAGATTCAACACTTGGATTTAACAACTTGGGTTGCAAGAAGCTCTTGGTTCCTTCAGACATGGATAACACTCAAATTTATTTAATGCAATTCTGACTCTGTTTGCCCTATATATTCCATATTTAGAGAAAAAAGGTCGGAAGATGATTGGATCATCAAAACTCTTTGTTTAATATATTTATAATTTATGGACATCATGGACATTATGAATTTTCCTTGATTAATTAAGATGCCTAATAATTATGAAAATATTGATTAATCATCATAGGCCATTGAATATATGTTTAATGAAAACCTTAGATTATCCTACAATAGTTGTAGGACAAACTTTACATGCAAAACTTTGTTACTTGAATAGAATTGGGGATTTGTTAGCAAATCTTGTTATAGTATAGTCAAAATGGTGTAATAAATATTATATTATATAACTTCGATTGTAATGCCAAATAACATATAAAAAATTATATGATCAAATCACATTATCCTGACATAAGGCATATATGATGTATAACCAGGGATTGTTGGGGTAGCAGGATGCTCCGTGAGCGGTCTGTCCCACATCTTGTGAGTATTGGCCATGACAACGAGTTAGGAAAGCATAATGTAAGGAAATCATAATGTTTGAAGAAATCATGGTGTATTTTTCTAATTATTAAAATTTGTATAACACGTATTTTTATTTTATACCATCCTTTTAGTATTGATCAAGATTATTTGTTGGTTGAATGAATTGGATTAATAATTGATTTAATATATCCAATTAAAATACTTTATTATGAATAGAGTTGCATTTCCCTTGGAAGAATTAATTATGTGAATATGATGCATGACAATTAATTAAAATTTGCACATGATATGGAGGATCACACAGGTGACATATATGGTCTCCCATCACGGCAAATGCTTATGTCTCCATGGATTGTATGTAGGAGACGCATGTTTGAAGGATAGCTCTTGCATACAAGCTCACATGGATCGGGGTCTTTGCTTCTCGAAAGAGTAAGGTCATATGTGTAGTGACCCCAATATCGAGTTCACATATTATTGGGGGGATATTGGATTGCACATAGAGAGTATTATTCTTGTTTACGGTTGGTTCAATTAATAATGGGTCACATCACCTTATGGGTGGTGGGCCTGGTTGTTGTAGACTGAATTGGGAAATGTAAGTTGGACTTGCAAGGTAGAATGTGTTTCCGCTTCTTTTTATCAGAGTTGCAAGTTCTCATATCATTGGGATTTAACGAAGGTATAATGGAGATCCCAATTCCAGCAATAGAGTATATCTCTTGCTTTGAAAGTGATTAAGGGAATGAACTTTCAAAGTTGAAAAGGCAAGACTAATTAAATTAAAAATACTTAATCAAAGAATTTATTTTTGAATATATAATTAATTATATATCCTAATATAGTGCATTCTTAATTTCATAGAATGAAGTCCATGAACCCACTCAATCGGCTCATGGTCAACCAATTGACTAGACCAAATTACACGTATTGGATCCATAATTTGGATATTATCCTTTCTGCAGACCACATATCTTATGTGTTGTCCAAGGATAAGCATGCAAGCCCTAAGACACCGGATGAAACTAAATACAATGAAAAATATGATTAAGATCATACATTGACCATATGCTATATTATGGGATCTCTCACGAATGTGCTTCATAAGCAACATGTGGAGATGGGCTCTTGCTAGGATATAATTTTGAATCTCAAGGAGATGTTCAGTGATGTCAACCACACACATCGTTAAAATGTTATGAAATAACTTATTCGCTGCAGATGCAGGAAGGAACTTTGGTTCGTGAGCATGTACTCAAATTGTTTGGGTACTCGTCTCAGCTGGAAACTCTCAGGGCAGAGATGGAAGCAGAAATGCAATATGACTACATTTTATTGTCATTGCCCAACTCTTTTAATAACTTCATGGTAATGGACCACATGAATAAAATTGAATTAACTGACATTGAACTCATGGCTTCATTAAAGTCTGCAAAAGACGTAATGAAGAAAGAGAATCCCACTGGCAGTGCAATGGTTGCATAGATCAAAGGGAAGCATAGGCAGAAGTAAGGATCTCGGAAGAGCCCATCCCAGAAGAGAAAGAAGAAGAGTCAAGGTGTTGGCTCATCTTCTATTGCGTCCGCACTAGTGACATCAAATAAGACTAATGTGTGTCATCACTTCAAGAAGCCAGGGCACTAGAAGCATAATTACTTAGATTACCTAAAGTCTGCCAATAAAGGCAAAGCCCCAGCAGGTATATAATCTACTTTCATCATTGAAGCCAATTTTATCGTAGGACGAGAAGGTAGCCGGGTCATCGACTCTGGTGCTTCTGTTCATGTATGCAATTTGTTGCATCTATTTAAAGAAACTAGGAATCTTTATGAAGGGGTAATAGTCATCAAGATGGGATCTGATGCAATTGTTGTAGTAGTCGTCGTTGAGACCAGTAGATTATCATTATCTGGTGAAAATTGTCCTTATGCTTAAAGAATGTCTTTAGGCTCTATATGTTAGAAAGAACCTTATATCTGTATCTATTTTAGTTATAAATTGATATTCGTTTCTATTCTATAATAAACTTGTCATAAATCATTACGATAAACATATTGCGGATGGCATTGTAACTTCTGGTGGTCTCTATGAATTGTGAATTGATGAAAATGTCATGAGCATTACTGCCACTCATATAAACCCTAAGAGAACTAGGGATGACGGAAAACATTCAAATATGAATTGGCATCAAAGGCTAGATCAATTATTTGTTGATAGTATCAATAGATTGATAAAGGATAGACGCTTAAATTTTCAACAGGTCAAATCATTATTTGCTTGCGAACATTGTATTCGAGATTAAATGACTAGGATGCCATTCCGTAACAAGGATTAAAGATATAAAGGTCTTCTTGAACTAATATATATTGATGTATGTGGTCCATACAGTACCGCAACCCGAAATGGATATCAATATTTTTTGACGTTTATTGATGACCATTCACAATATGGGTTTATCTTCCTATTACGTCGTAAATCTGAAATCTTTAAATGGTTTAAAGAGTTCGAGGCTTTTGTTTAGAACCAAACAAATAGGAATATTACTGATGAACGTGAAATCCGCCTCTTTAATAATGATGAATTGTAGTATAGGAGGCGAAAATCGATCAATCAAAGTACCACAAACTTTGAATGTTGTGGAGTATTTATACTTGCCAAGTCTATCAAGGTTGAACACAAGGACACAACTACTTAATCTATTTATCGAATTTTGATTAGTGAAGCACATGTGTGAATTATTTATCAATTTCAGGTCTTCAAGAAAATGTAGGATGCACTATGCAGATTACAATGCAATAAAATGGAACATGTAATTTTTAGTTGATTTTTATGAAATTATAAAGTGATGAATGGAAAATTATGCATGGTTAAATATATGCTATGATAATGCAAACAATTAGGCCTCAGAAAGATTACATAAATGAGCAACAAAATACTGGTTGATATTAGAGTCAAATTGAACTTAAGAATAAAAGCCATCATCTTGTCAGGGCATACATATATGGCGCACATGATCTCATCTAACATAAAAATTCACTTCATTTAAAATACTGGCAGATGAGAAAATTAAATATGCCATGATGTAGAGGAAGAAACAAGGATCAAAACGACACTAAAATCATGCAATTTGGACATATGATGCTCATGTTATGCTAAAAATAATTGAGGGGCATAATTGTAAATAAAATGCAAGAAGATAAAAAGATAAATATTACATTTAGGTCCCTGTAGGGACCTAAATGCAAATACCATAAACTGCCCAGGCCCCATTGTAATTTCTCCATGCGCGGGGGTATTTTTGCAATTCTGAAAACATGAGAGGGCCTCCCAGTAAAAAAACCCAGGCGTGCACGTGCTGAGCACATGCCTGGGGACCTGGATGTAAATATCAGAAAACCCTGGGTCTGTCCTGCAATTTTTCCCAGCACCCCAAGTGTAGAGCACGCGAGGGGCTAGGCTCGGAAGGGTGCCTCTGGCTCGGGGCTACGTGGCAGTAGCAGGTAGTTTGGCTCGAGGTTCAGGGGGAATCGTGCCTGTAGGGTCGGCTGGAGGTTCGGACTTCCACGTATCTCCATCACGGCTGACCGATCCTGATGATCGGACGACACGTGTTGCTTCCACTCGTCCGCAGGCCGTCGGAGAAGACGGGGCTCCGGTGACCTGGCTTTTGCTCCGCCATGCTCCAGCTGCTCCCCGGAGGGTCGAGGAAGCTTCTTGAGGTCGTGGTGAAGAGACCTGAGGTGCGACGAAGCTCCGGGAATGGTCGGAGGTGAAAGTTGATGAAGCTTCACCAGAGAAGAAGAGCTCAAAGAAGCGTCGATGCTAACTCCGGCCATAGAAGGTTCCTGCATTGTTTAATGTAGTCGAAGCGTGGTGCGTGCAAGTGCGAAGGTTTTGTGAGTGAGTGGAGGCCGTGGAGGCAACGGGAAGTGGTGGCTAAGGGCTTCTTCTCCGGCGGAGTGGAGAAGAAGGGGGTCGGAGCGGATGAGGTTGTGGAGAAGGGAGGAGTGGTCGGCAAGAGCGAGGGTGGTAAGGCGAAGCTTAATGGATGGTAAAGCTACGGAGGCGGTGAATGAGGAGACCTGGAAAATTAGAAGAAGAACGAGGTGGTGGGTACCTGGTCGGAGCGAGGTGATTGGTGGAGGACTTGGCCTGTGTTCGAGCTCCCTTGGAGTTCGGGGGTCGTCGCCCAGCATGCTCTACCGATGCACGGAGCTCAGTGGCGTACAATTGCAGTCGCAATGTGGCCTGAGGCCACAGATCACACATGGGTAGAGCGGCCATAATTGCCTCTACAAGGCCACCCTCCGCTGTCACCCGAGGGTGGAGGAAGCTAGGGTGAACCCTCGTGAAGTGGTGGTTGGGCGTTCAGGCAGTGGGGCGAAGGGTTTCTACGCAGAGGAAGTCTGACGGTTCTGTGGTGGGGAGGGGTGTTTGAATGGATGTAGTGAAGGCTTGGAATAATGGCGGGGAGGGTTGGGGGTTACGCGAAGGAGGCAGAGGAGTGGGCTACGTGGGGCCGCCGTTAGGATGCGGAGAGGGTAGCTATGGTGACTTCCAAAATTGGAAGGGAGTGGTCAAATCACGAGGTGTAAGTGATGAGCTGGAGGAAGACGATGATCGTGCGTCATTGGATCTAATGATCCAATGGCTTGAATGGGGGCGTGATCGAAGGGTGTGGATCAGATCGATCAGCCGAGATGAGTGCGGATATGAGCTGTTTAGATAAGAATGCGGGTGCTATCCAATGGTGGAGAAGAGTGGGGTGATGTGGAGTGATGCTAACCGTAGGATTTAAGGGGATCAGAGGGCTTTGATTTAGGTGGGTGCGTGCGATTGGGATCATATCTGGAAGTCAGATCTGACGGCGGGAAGCGGGCGAGGGATGAACGACGGAGATGGAGGCGGGATGAAGGGGATCCAACGGCTCTGGAGAGCGTTGGGTGGTAGAAGGATGTGTGGCCGCGTGGTGGCTCCAGAGAGCGCCAAGTGGCTGTACAGAAAATTCAAAAATATAAAAATAAAGAATAAATATAAAAGAAATAGTTAGAGGCAAAATCCAGAAAAAGTCAAAACATGAAAGTTGCTCGTCACGACGAGATCTACAAGTTTCATCTTGGGCAAAAATCCAAAAGAGGTCATTTGTACAACAAGTATTTTTGGGGGTATTTTTAAGGGGGTAAAAACACTGAATTTTATCTTTTTATTTGTTTTTGTATTTTTTAGTTTTTTTAATGGTTAGTGAATTATAGACAATTAATTTACCTAATTTTACGGGTTTTTGATGAGAAAAAAATTACAAGAAGAATAAAGGAAATTAAATACAATTAATTAAGGTTAATTATACACAATGTATTACAAGATAAAAATAAAGAATTAATGGAGATTTTTATTGGATTGATTAAGGCATGGGTTTAATAAGTGATTTTTAGCATGATGAATACGAGAGTCATCATACCCCTGTACTTAAACCATGCTCGTCCTCGAGCATCTAAAGAATGAAGGAGTCGGATAAATTCATGATAGTGCAATTGAAGATTTCAAGGCTCGATCTTTCGAGGACCCTTAATTTGAGAGATCCTAAAATTCTGGGTTTATCCAAGCCTTAGTCAGAAGGAATCCAACTTCTCCTATTATCAGACTCTCTTTTTGTACATATAATATAAGGATATGATATTAAGTGTACTGCATTTCATGAGAGTCGAGTCAATGCATCACTCAAAGTTCCAATCCAAGAGACTCTCCTCTAGACATCATCCTCAATACTAGGGAATAAATCTATTCTTGCTTCAGTCAACCATCTCTTTAGTTTGTCAGACTTGAAATATGGATGGACGACCAGATGATGGATGGAATGGGATTGTGTCTATTTTTCTCTCCCTCACATTGGAACAAGGGGCCTCTCGAGTGCCTTTTTACTCAACACATGTAAATTTTTAGATTGTTGATCAATGTGTCAGTCAAAAGAGTTGGAGTCGTCTGCACTTGTTTTTCTGGGAGTACATCGGGGTGTGTCTTTTCTGAGTATCTAAGATACCTTCGACACCCAGACTTGTATCGCTTACGACGCAGAGCCCTTTTATGGTCATCCCGACTCCTTGGTTCTAATTAGCGCTTGGTCCAAGTGGACACTTAGAAAATGTTTGGGAGCGCTTGCCATTGGTGGAAGCTCTTTATGTAATTTGACTTTGGTATTTAGAGCTTTTTCTTTGGCATTTCTTTTGTTTTGTTTTGTTGGCTAGCTCCACTTCTTTAACCAAAAGTTTGCGCACATTGATCAATAATTTCCATTAAGTTTCATCACACCCTGACACAGGTAAACATCAAAGAGATAGCATATAAATCTTGTTCACATACTGGCTAGGGTTTTGCTGGCACTCAGGTTTTCTGAAGAATTCATTAACTTTATCCCATCCTCGAATATCATTAGATCGGGTCTAAACTTAAATCTCTAATCCTCGTTCATCAAGTGATATCTCAACTCATCTCATCAATCATGTGGTTATGGAAGTGACTGTGATGATCATATTCTTTTTAAAGATAGAGATGAAGAATGCAATATAACGCTCAAATCTTTCAAACTAGGGGAATGTGGATAATTAAGCTTAAAACCCTAATGACTAAGGCATGTTAACTCGGACTCTCAAGATCACAGAAGTCCAGTGTCCTCAAAATCCTCAAGCCTTGAGTGAGTGTGAATGTGTCAAGAATACACCAACTCTTAGTTAGTGATTTTTGTGTGATTTTTGGCTTTTGCAGATTTTTATGGATTTTAATTTTCAATTTTTTTATTTCCTTTTTTTAAATTCTTTGTAGAGATAATGACTGGCCCACACTCAAATGAATAAAAGTATTCACTCTCAGCCAGTATGGGTGTAAGTACGAGCCGTTAGACGGACCCATGTTACTTGAGGACGGAGCCATATACGGTGTCTTATAAACCACCCACTCTGCTAAGGGAGACCAAAGTTCCCTCACTGAAAGTGTCTACTAAGCCTAGTAGTCAGAGTCTAATTCAAAGAAGGATTCTTTAATTTTTTTCAATTTTTTTTAAAAGGAGTATTTACAAAAATTATTCCCTTAAATTTTAAGAAAATAATTTACAAGGCTTTTTACAAAACTCAGTTCACAGGTATACCAAAACCCTGCCCGAAAACAAAATTTTCAAAAAGTTCTAAGAATACGAGCTAAGGCTAAAGTAAATATACAATAATATATGGTATACCCTGTATACTTAAATTTTGCTATGTCCTCATAGCATGATTGTCATGAAGACATGGCTCGATCAAATATAGGGTGATATAGCGGAATTGGGGTGGAGGGTCCCCCTATACTTAGGTCGAAAATTGATCTAAGTATTAAGAAGGCACCGCGAGGGAAGGATGAGCAGGTGGGTCCCCCCTATATTTAGGCTACAAATAGCCTAAGTAAGGTCCTGAGTTAGGGGGGTTTGTATTTGTATTAGTATTTACACTACGATATAGGGGCAGAGGGGGGTGTTGTAATTTTACAAAATGCTAGGGATAGGGAGGTGATATGGTGAGATATACAGAGAGAGAGAGACAGAGAGAGATTGTGAAATATATATAGAGAAGGGAGATAGGGGTGAGTGTGTATGTGCAAGTGTGTGTGTGGGGGGGGGGGGTAGATCATCAAGTGATCTACTCTCTCTTTTTTTCTTTTTTTACAACATTCGAGCCCTCTAATGAGGACTGTTAAAATAAATATGCACATGCAACACATTTTTTACAGTATGCAAATGCATGCTGACTGATAAATGATCCTACAATTTATTTACAAATTCTTTTGCGGACTTTTCAGCGGAAGCTCCCGACTTCACGCCTCCATGAAGATCAAGTGTCCTCAATTTTCATGGGCCCTGCCACAAAAGATAAAAGTTAGAAAAATACGGAGGAAAATAATCAGCAGAAATGATGCAAAAATGATGCATGAAATGAGGAACTGTAAATCTTGAAAATATTCGACAAAGAAAAATCAAAATTCAACAAATAAATTAAGTTAAGCCGTGTCCCTGGCAACAGCGCCATTTGATGAAGTCAAATTTACCTCTTTAATAATCAGGAATTTTCGTAGTATAGGAGGCAAATTTGGTTAAGCAAAAACCACAATCGTTTGAATGTTGTGGAGTATTTATACATGGAAAGTCTACCAAGGTCGAACACAAGGACACAACTACTCAATCTCATTATCGAATTTTGTTTAATGAAGCACGGGTGTGAATTATTTATCAATTTCAGGTCTTCAAGAAAATGCAAGATGCACTATGCAGATTAGAATGCAATAAAATGGAGCATGCAATTTCTAGTTGATTTTTATGCAATTAGAAAGTGATGAATGAACAATTATGTATAGTTAAATATATGCTATGATAATGCAAAAAATTAGGCCTCAGAAAGATTACATAAATGAGCAACAAAATAATTGTCGAAATTAGAGTCAAATTGAACTTAAGAATAAAAGCCATCGTCTAGTCAGAGCACATCCATAAGGAGCACAGGAACTCATCTAACATAAAAATTCACTTCATTTTAAAATAGAGGCAGATGAGAAAATTAAATATGCCAAGATGTAGAGGAAGAAACAAGGATCAAAATGACACTAAAATCATGCAATTTGGACCTACGATGCTCAAGTTATGCTCAAAACAATACATGGGCATAATTGTAAATAAAATGCATGAATATAAAAAGAAAAATATTATATTTAGGTCCCTAGAGGGACCTAAATGCAAATACCAAAAACCGCCTGGGCCTCATTATAATTTATCCATACGCTGGGGTATTTTTACAATTCTGAAAACATGAGAAAGCCTCCCTGTAAAATAACCAAGCGTGCACGTGCTGAGCACGCGCCTGGGGACCTAGACGTAAATATCAGAAAACCCTGGGTCTGTCCAGCAATTTTTCCCAGCACCCCACATGTAGAGCACGCGAGGGGCTAGGCTCAGAAGGGCGCCTTTGGATCAGGGCTACGTGGTAGTAGCAAGTAGTTCGGCTCGAGGTTCAGGGGGAGCCGGGCCTGTAGGGTCGGCTGGAGGTTCGGACTGCCATGTATCTCCATCACGGTCGTCTGATCCTGATGATCAGATGGCACCTGTAGCTTCCCCTTGTCTGCAGGCCGCTAGAGAAGATGGGGCTCCGGTGACCTTGCTCTTTCTCCACCGTGCTCCAGCTTCTCCCCTGAGGGTCGAGGAAGCTTCTTGAGATCGTGGCGAAGAGCCCTGAGGTGCGGTGAAGCTCCGGGAATGGTCGGAGGTGAAAGTTGATGAAGCTTCGCTGGCGAAGAAGAGCTTGAAGAAGCGTTGATGCTAACTCCGGCCATTGAAGGTTCTGGCAATGGTTAATGTAGCCGAAGCGTGGTGCGTGTGAGTGCGAGTGTTTTGTGAGTGAGTGGAGGCCGTGGAGGCGACGGGAAGCGGTGGCCAAGGGCTTTTTCTCCGGTGGAGTGGAGAAGAAGGGGTCGGAGCGGATGAGGTTGCGGAGAAGGGAGGAGTGGTCGGCGAGGGCGAGGGTGGTGAGGCGGAGCTTAATGGATGGTAAAGCTACAGAGGCGACGAATGAGGAGACCGGGAAAATTAGAAGAAGAACGAGGTGGCAGGTACCTAGCCCGAGCTAGGCGATTGGCGGAGGACTTGGCCTGTGTTCGAGCTCCATTGGAGTTCGGGGGTCGTCGCCCAGCATGCTCGGTCGATGCACGAAGTTCAATGGCGCACAATGGCAGCCACGACGCAGCCGGAGGCCACGGATCACACCTGGGTAGCGTAGCCATAATCGCCTCAACAAGGCCGCCCTCTGCTGTCACTAGAGGGCGGAGGAAGCTAGGGCGAACCCTCGCGAAGTGGTGGATGGGAGTTCATGCGGCAGGGCAAAGGGTTTTATAGGCGGATGATGTCCGACAGTTATGTAGTGGGGGAGGGGTGTTTGAATGAAGGTAGTGAAGGCTGGGAGTAGTGGCGGGGAGGGTTGGGGGTTACGCGAAGGAGGCAGAGTAGTGGGCTACGTAGAGCCGCCGTTAGGATGCGGAGAGGGTAGCTTTGATGCCTTTCAAAATTGGAAGGGGGCGGTTGACTCGCGAGGTGTAATGGATGAGCTGGAGGAAGACAATGATCGTGCGTCGTTGGATCTAATGATCCAACGGCTTGAATGGGGGCGTGATCGAAGGGTGTGGATCAGATCAAAGATCGGATCAATCGACCGAGATGAGTGCGGAGGTGAGCGGTTGAGATGAGAGCGGATGCTATCCAACGATGGAGAAGAGTGGGGTGACATGAAGTGATGCTAACCGTAGGATTTAAGGGGATCGGAGGGCTGTGATTTAGGCGGGTGGGTGCGGTTTGGATCAGATCTGGAAATCAGATCTGACAGCGGGGAGCTGGCAAGGGATGAACAGTGGAGATGGAGGCGGGATGAAGAGGATCCAACGGCTCTGGACAGTGCCGGGCGGCAGAAGGAGGTGCGGCCGCGTGGAGGCTCCAAAGAGCACCACGTGGTTGCACTAGAAAATTCAAAAATATATAAACAAAGAAAAAATATAAAAGAAATAGTTAGATGCAAAGTCAGGAAAAAGACAAAACATGAAAGTTGCTCGTCTCGACGAGATCTACAAGTTTCATGTTGGGCAAAAAGCCAAAAGAGGTCATTTGTACAAAAAGTATTTTTAAGGGGGTAAAAACACCAAATTTTATCTTTTAATTTGTTTTTGTATTTTTTAGTCTTTTCTAAGGTCGGTGAATTATAGACAATTAATCTATCTAGTTTTTTGGGGGTTTTGATGAGGAAATAATTACAAGAAAAATAATGGAAATTACATACAATTAAGTAAGGTTAATTATACACAATATATTACAAGATAAAAATAAAGAATTAATGGAGATTTTTATTGGATTGATTAAGCCAGGGTTTAATAAGTGATTTTAAGCACGATGAATACGAGATTCATCAATTACACGGATTAGATCTATCTGAGGTGGTGAGTACATCTAAGATGAATCCAAGGAATACCTAGAGAAAGTTTCTCCAATTTCAGTCCTCCAAGGAATACCTAGAGAAAGTTTCTCCAATTTCAGTCTGCCTGGAACTTCCCAACTTAATGGTGTTTCTAAAAACGCAATAGGACTATGATGGACGTGGTCCGTTCAATGATGAGTAAAGCACATTTTCCACTTAGTTTCTATGGATATGTAGTAGAGACTGCAATAGATATCCTGAATGATATTCCTAGCAAGTTTGTACCTAAAACTCTTCAAGAGATTTGGTATGGAACCAAAAATAGTATTAAACACTTGAGGGTTTAATACCAAAAATAGTATTAAACACATGTGAAGAACATAGATACAAGTAAGCTAGAATGCCACACTCGAGAGTGCTATTTCATTGGTTATTTTAAAGACATTACCATATACCAACTTTATGACCCTAAGTCTCTTAAGGTCTTCGTCACTAGAGATGTAAAATTTTTGGAGGATGATTTCTTTAAGGGACAAGACAAAAATGAAGTAGAGGAACTCATTGAATCTCTTGAGGATATTGAGTTTCATGAACCAAAAACTAAAGAATTAAATGAAGGTGTAACATATGAACCTCTCCAAAGGAGTTTGAGGGTGGTTTCTCCAACTAAAACTACGGATTCCCTGTGCCAGGTGAAACTGACAATGATCCAGCCTCATATGATGAAACACTCGTGGATCAAGACATGGATAGATGGATGCTAGCAATGAAGTCTGAAATCGACTCCATGCATACAAATGGTGTATGGACACTAGAGGATCCCCCTAGAGGGTTAAAACCCATTGAGTGTAAATGGATCTTCAAGATAAGAAGGGGACCTAATGGGAAGATAGATACCTTCAAGACACATCTCGTATCCAAGGTATACATACAGAGAGAAGGCATTGACTACGATGAGACATTCACTCTAGTTGATATGCTTAAGTCCATCAGGGCACTGCTTCCTATATCTACATTTCTTGACTAAAGCATCTTGCATATGGACGTCAAGTCGACTTTGCACAATGGATACCTCGAGGAGGATATATATATATATATATGAAGAAGCCCAGGGCTTCATAATTGAGGAAGTCAAAGTACGCTAGTTGAAGAAATTCATCTAAAACAAGCTTCTCATAGTTGGAACATCAGATTCGATGAAGCCATAAAGAGTTATAATTTGTGCATAATCCTTATGAACTGTGTGTTTACAAGAAGGTTAGTGGGAGCATCATTGTGTTCATCGTGCTTTATGTAGGTGTTGTACTAATCAATGGGAATGATACAGGGATGATGACAAGTGTTAAGATTTGGTTGTCCCATACATTTGAGATGAAAGATCTTAAAGAAGCCTCTTATATCTTGTGTCTAAAGTTGTTTAAAAACCGAGAAAAGAGAATTTTTGGATTGTCACAACATGGTTACATTAAGAAGATCTTGTAGTGTTTCCAAATGGAGAACTCCAATAAAGTCTTCCTTCCTTTTATTAATATAGTTAATCCAAATGTTTATATCTTCAAAATATTATCAACTGAACGCTTGTAAACCAATACAATCTAGGTATTGGTTATTGTTTGTATGATTTGAGGGATAAGGAATGTGTAAAATACCACAGACTTAGAAATAATGAATGACGAAACGAAGTTTTGCCAAATTATCATAAATTTGTTTATTTTATGAAAAAGCTTTCTTATGTCGAATCCAGGACCATTACTTCCTAATAAACAATTAACATATACAATTTCTCTCCTTACTTTTTATTCTCACCTTATATTAGACCATGAAAGTAAATTCCTTCACTTAATAGGAGTACTAATATCTCTTTTTCAAGTATCTCAAAAAAGTAAATAATTGAAAATTTAGTGGCATAGAATGACTCAAATGACTCTTATAGCTCCTTTTTCAATACCTCAAATGATGTTGAATTAATATGCATTTATATGGGAATCACTTGTATACATTAGAGGAAATATCAAGAAATATAGTTATCCTTCTAGAAAATTTTTATATCAAAATAGAAGTATAAAATTGTATTTATTTAGCTCATTTTGTAATCTAAATTTGAATTTTTGTTGCTAAAGATTAGTTGTAATTCTCAACATCAAGGAAATAATTCCTAAAGAAGTGTGTGAGATAAAGTTTCTCCTTTTTAATGAAATAAGAAAGATTGTAATTTTTATTGATAACTTTCTTGAAGTAATCAACATCTCTCAATTGTAGGAAACAAAAGAATCATATTATATTAATAATAGTATACTTTATCCATGCTATATAGCATCATATTTGGTTTCTAATAGTTTACTTTATCCATGCTATATACCAAAGGAAGAGATTATCCACTTTGGACTTAAACTATTAATTTTTGGGAGTAAATACACTTTTTTCTTGAATTTTATCAAGGATAAAAGTGAGATAAATTTTACAACCAATTATTATTCCCTCTCTTTTTACACATTTGAGCATTTTCTAGAAAAGAACATCTTATTTGATTTTTTGATTGTAAAGTTTCCTAAATTTTTTTGTAGTCAGAATTATGTTTGTGCATAATCGATTCTTAATAATTTAGGTTGTGAATTATAATTATTTCGGATGGGTAACTTTATAACAATTGCGTGTTATAAAATTCAGATGTTTTGTGATATGAAATGATATCTTTATTTACACTTACTATAATGTTTATATCCATATTAGATATACTGTAAATAAAACCAATTTTTCTCCATTGATATCGTGCCACTTGAAGTAAAAAATATATCAATATTTTTCAATTTTGAAATCACATATGAAAATTGAGAGTTAGCTTTGAGTTTTAATTTTTTCATCCACATTCAGTTAATTACAAAAAAATCTTTTATGCATTAGATTTTAGATTTCTAGAGGGAAACTTAAATTGTCCCAACAAAATGTGACTATGTGCATGGTTTATTACTAATATTATAATATAAAAATATACCTTTAAATTACTCTCTTTTTATGCTAATCAATTGGATGGAGAAAGAATGTGCAAGGAAAGAGAGTGTTGAAAGGGAGGCGCATATATCGGAGAGAAAGAGAAATGTGATAAATGATAAGGATGGGGAGGGAGAGAGATGCAGTCGGGTGACGGGGTGTGGGAGAGTCTTGGGAAGAGTCCATGTGTCAGTATAGGAGGAAAATCTAGGTAAAACCCAACTTTAGTATAGGTTATAGATTTACAGTTGATACCAATCACGAAAGCCAAACATGTGTTGAACTATGAAAGTTGTCGCAGACCCATGTTCGTGTTAAATTGCATTTCCTTTTCAGGTCCCTCCTTCAAGATGAATACCATTAATTTGCATCGGTAAAACCACGGAAATGTCTACCCCCATTGCGCCCATGCCCCACCACAAACACTAACCTACATTCCAACACCGGATCGCCACCATCGTCGCCCCTCTCAAGGAAACATGCTAGGGCTGATGTTGATCGCTAAAATATGGGTTTTATTTAACTCAAATTATTCACAAGTAAATTGTGGTCATTGCAACCTAAAGAAGCGTCAAGCAAAAATTAATGTTTTTTATACACGGTTCAAGACAACTAACAACAAAAAGAATGTAAGTACAAAACTGAGTGTTATTTATTTACCTATATAGCATACAAGATCGAACTCGGAGAGGTTAAAAAAATCTCGAGGGTTACTAAATTAATGAAAGATGAAATGGAATAAAGAGGAATTTCTATGGACAATATGCTAGGTTTTTGTATTTTGGAATATTTAACTTTTTATGGAGTTTTATCTTTATATTTTTATTTAATTTTTAATTTTGCAAAAGATTTTTTTCTATTTTTTAAAAAATAATGATAATAAAACATAATAAATAAATCAATAAAAAAGGAAGGAGCAACTTTTTGGATTTTTACAAAGTGATAAAAAAGCACAAAAAATTAAAATAAAATTATTTTTGTGTTTCTAACAACCTTTTAATATTTTTGTATTTTTCTAGATTTTTACAAAAAAAATTAATGCTTATATATATCGAAAATAGAGAAAAAGTAATAACTGCAAATTTTTTCGAAATTTTAAGATAGCAAATGAAATAAAAATAGGATAAAATATGCATATACATAAAGATATTTTTTTGTATTTTCCACAGTTATGATTTTTTAGAGATTCTATGAGTTTTTATGCATTTTGTATATTTTTTGTGTTTTATGAACATTATACTTTTAAGAGAAAAAAAATGTGAAAATTGCTTACAAATTAAAATAAATAAAAAGAAGCAATTAAGTTTTTTCTAGAATTTTTACCAAAGGTTTGTATATTTTTGTTGATTTTCAATTGCAAAAAAGGAACTTTGATGAATTTGATTTTTTAAGTATAACAAATACACTAAAAATGCAAAATAAAAATTATGGATGAATCATATGCATAACATTAGGCTAACATGAATTTTTTGGAATTTTGAAAGGTTTTTGGTAATTTTTATTTTATTTTTAACTTGAAAAATAAATGGAGGTGCACATGGGTAGATATGCAAAAAAAATGTTCATGGACTAAACATTAACAAAAAAATGAATGAGAGGGATATTATGTAATATTTCCAAAAAGATGTGTGCGACTGCACATGCGCCTCGCTTGAATGGACCCATTTGCAAATAACATACTTCCATGGTCTAAATATTAACTCAAAACAAGCAAACTTTTGTTGCAATTTTCACAAAACTCTCATGCCATGCACACTCTGAAGTTCAAATATATCTTACATGCAAATAAAATAAATGCAAAGGATAAAAGTGTAATTTTCCATTATAAACAAACCGACACGTGTCCTTATAGGAATTATTTGCAAAATAGAGAAATTACATGAGCAGGGGTGCAATATTACCCTTAGTACACGTGGAGCTCTAGACAGTCGTGAACTGTTGAGGTTCTGATCAGGCAATGGAGATGGATTTGTGAATGGACGGCCTCAATCTGATCTTGAAGAAAGATCTCACGACTCAGCTTTGGGGCAAATCAGATAGTGGCGATCTAATCTAGACACTTGTTCTTGATCGTGGCGTGTTGAGAGGCCCTAGAAGAACTGGGAAGAAGGGCGACTTCAACGAAATTCGAAATAGAAGATCTCACTCGTTGCTCGCCCCAATATACTCAGAAATGGTACTCTAGCTTCTTGCAACGACACTCTACCAATCTGATGGCTCCACGATTGACGAAAATAATGAAATAATGATCTGGAGGTCTGGGAGAATTCAGCTTGTCCTATGCTCTTTAGCCATGCAATGCGATGATGTTTCTCGGAGGATCTCCTCGGCCACTTTTATTAGCACGAAAATGGTTTAAATAATGAGGAAATGAATGCTCCAGCAAAAGTGGTTGGAGGTGGAGTCGATCCTCAAATCTGGAGCGATCTGGGGGTGATCAGATGTGATAGGATATGGAGAAGGTCAGAGCGAAGGTGTATATGTGTGTGTGTTATCAAAATTGAGTGAAGATGAACATGATCCTCTGATTTGTTGATCATAGGTTGAAGATGAGTGGCGGATTTAAGATAGAACAAAATTAAAAAGAAGAAATTAAAATTGCAAAATCAAAGATTATCTATCTTAGGTTCATGTGGTGGAAACTGAAATGGCAATCGTCCTCGATCTGCTAAAGAAGGTGGAGAGTCAGAATGCAGCAGAGGACTCTAGCCACGAAATGAATCTCAAATTTCAAGACCTCTCACGCACTCCCAAATGTGGAGCTGGAAGCACTGTTACTGCCTCGACTCTAGGAACCAACTTTGGGCATAGAAGAGTAAGAAAAAGGGATCAAAACCAATGCATAGGTGTTTGGGAAATATTTATAGTAGTGAAGTCTGGCGATGTTTTGATTTTGAAATTGGAGTGAATCGAGGCAAGATCGATGGTATGAATGGGCTGGTGATTGAGAAGAGTGAATGGGCAAAAGAATTGGCGAAGAAAGCGAGGTAGGTTAATGAGATATGCACATGGGGAATTTGTGAGAAAGACGAGTGGAACGCATCATTAGAACGAATGGTGGGCGGACCACATAGTTGATCCAGGTCAACAAACCCAAGCCAACCAATAAGGAGGCTCGCCAAATAAGACAGAATAGACAAAACGACGAAAACTCAATAAAATTTTCTAATAAATAAATTAAAATTAAAAAATGAATTTAAATAATTTAATGATGCTTATAAAAATGTTAAGAATAAAATAAAGTTAATTTAGATGATTTTTAATTTATTAAATATGGTATATATAATGGTTAAGATAATTAAAATGTGTCATTTATAGGTATGTATATCTATATATGGAAATTTTTTAATTTTTAAGAATTAATTATACAATATATACATGATTTAGTAATTTATTTATTTAGAATATTTTACATGTTTTAATAAAATTTTTATCTGATTCTTTGGAATCAATTTATTAGGTTAAATAAATAGGTGTATGTACAATATATACATAGTGATACCTATATAATAAATGCATGATTATATTTTTATTGATTTTTAGTTTTCTTTTTTATTCATATTTTATATGTCATATACAATATTTACAATTAACTAAAATACAATATTTACAAATATATGCAGGAAAATAAATAGATAAATAATGTACAGAGTATACACATATATTACATACAATAATACCCAATTAGATACATTTCATACTTGAACTCTGATTTTTATGAAATTATGAAAGTGAGTTTGATGAAATTTGAGTTTTTGTGGAGAAGATATCGATCTTGCAAGATGAGCTTTGCGGTTTTTTGAGAGTGTTGTAATTATATAATATACACAAATTTTTATTGCAATTACTTTTGTTATTTAAAAAGATTTTTATTCATAAATTTCTAGAAGAAATCATTTTTATTTAAAAAGAATTTGGTGATGAATAAATTAAAGAAAAGAATATGTATTATAGACAATATTGTACAGATGAGACTATATACAAGTAATAAAATTATTTTCTGGAATTTTTGGTATTTTGAGACTTATCTCCCCCTACTTTATTCCTTGTCTTTTTATTCAAATGTTGACCTTCTCTTGGGGTCTGAGTCAGCCTGTATCTATTACATATATACAGTCTTTATGTTCCTTTATTTAATTTTTTTTATTTTAGGTTAAAATAGTGATAAATGTACAATATTTACATAAGAATAAGGGTTAGTAATAGTATGGATTTATTGGTATTTACATGTGTTTTATAAGGGATTTTATGCAAAAATAAGTGAATAAAGATGATGAAATGCAGATTCATCATCCCCCTATGCTTTACCTTTGCTAGTCCCTTAGCAAACACTTATTTGAAGAATAAGTGAGTAAAAGAAAATGAAAAAGTATAATGGAAAAATAAAGAACTCAGAACAATATTGAGTTTTAAACTTATCTTCATAAAATCAAAGTATGGAGCTCGGTAAGACCTTTGGAATATTACTTTGGGCGGAATGTTAGTGGGTAACAGATTTGACACTAAATAGCCTCTAAAAACCACACAAGTCTGCTCAAGTCTCCACAATAGCTAGGTCAGAATAGAACAACTCATATGCAAATCCTTACAACTATGAATCTTTCTTGTATAGTGTAAGTGATATGTAGTTCTCGTTGGCTGAAGTGGTAAAAGTCAGTCTTCTCCAACATGGTGACCCTAATTCCCCAATTCAATAACTCTTTCCTCGAGAAGTGTGGCATTGATAACTAGGGTTTGGAGGGGGTCTACATAAGGCGTGAACTATACTATTGTTGAGGCGACCACTCATGAAATCCTGATTAATCAATAATCGACCCACATTAAGAATTAAGCAACGAAAAACAATATAAGTGGAGTTAAAATTTATTATAACTCTACAATGAAGTGTATAGTACAAGTAGGTGTAGAGTGTCGAACATAGGGAGTAAATGGGATAATGGTGCAAGTGAATGCAAAAATGTATGTTTATTGTTGTCTATATATTTTTGTTGGTTTTTAATTTTTAATTTTCATTTTTTTTAATTTTTTAATTATATATATTGTTTAATTTTATATTTTTTTATTTTTGTTTTTTTAAAGAAAATATATAAGATATATCAGGCTATATATACAATGTAAGGTAATATATATGTAAAAGCTAATAAAAATGAATAACATACATACATAATTACTTTTTGGTTTTTTAATAAATTATTACAATTTTTGTTATTTTCTAAGTATTTTTGCTAATTATAATAGATTTTTGAAGTCTAAAATATCCCAAATCAGGGATTAAATGAATAGATCGAATGAAATGAAGATTAAAAATATCAAATAAGGTCTAAAATTCTTCAAATCATTTTTAATATATTATAATGATATAAAGAAAAATATAAAATAGAAAATGAAATTTTTGGATTTTTTAGGAATTTTTAGATTTTTATAAAGGATTTTGGGGCTTTATTAATTATTAGAGTTTTCTTTATATATTTTTAGTAATTTTTAGTTTGAATGTACAAAATACTTAAATAAACAATTTTTTTTTGAATTTTTCAAAATGATTTTATATTGTTTATGGGTTTTTTAGTCGAATAGGGAATATTTATGCTATTTTTATTTTTAATAAATATTAAAAAGTATAAATTGCAAATCAAAAAATATAGCGTGGAAGTATGTGCAATCAGGAGCTTTGCCCTATTTTTTTTGTAATTTTTAAAGCAACGACACTAATTGTAATAAATGCGAGAAGTGCACAAAAAATCAATGAATTAGTAGGGTCATATATGTAATTAAAAATAAATTCGATGGCCTCTCTGCGAATTTTCCAAATATATATAACTATAATAAATATTTGATGGACTAATTTAAAATATAAAAACTTACAGGGGTATTAGTGTAAAATTCCCACCTCATGTGGAACTATATATGAGGTAAGCTGGCATGGACTCAAATGCAAATATAGAGACTTCTAGGGCCTTTTTGCAAATTTTACAAAAATGTTACAATGGCAGATGAAAGTTAGTCGACTATATAAAGTACAAAAACTAAGTGTCTAATCAGGGAAAATACCCCCAAGTCGCAGATCCAATGGGGTAGCTCTTCCCACTTGCCACGCGTCGACTTATGGGCGCGCAATGCCACTTCGCATCAGATGGTCCAGATTAGATCCCCAAGACGGATCCTACGGTAGAGATCACTTAGATCGAACGATGGTTGTGCCTATGTAAGAACTGCTCTTGATCCGATAGTCGTCGATGCTAGTAGACAAATATGGATGAACTTGCCGTAGGAGAGTTTCAATCTGGCGTAAAGAAATCCTCCGACAACCTAGTGCACCTCTGACCAACTCTCTATGATCTTGCAACTCCAGTGAGTTTTCTAGTATCCTCAAAAATGTCCGGGGACACTCGGTAGATACTTCGAGCTCAATGCTCTAGCGGTGGACCGGGCACTTCTTCTTTGGCAAAATCAGAGCACAAATGCTCCTTTCTGGTCCTGCACAATAGAAAAAAGAAATGCCAAAATGAAGAGCGTGCAGGCCTGGTTGTTATTGACAGGCACAACGGTGGAATAATAAAGGGTGGCGAAATCTAGCAAGGCGGCGGAGTTTGACTTCGATTCACATATTCGTATCGGATCTGCCTGGTAGGTGTTGGGGGAATGGTATAGAAATGGTGATGGAAGGAGATGGGATGGAAGGGTGAGGTGGATACTATGTGTTTTACGGTGAACAGAGATGGTGGCCGGAACAGAGTTCTAGCAAAGATTTTGGTCTAAATCTATGCTAACGAACAAGCAAAGCTCAAAATAAAAGGAGAAAAGAAAACCTAAAACTAACGGCTATCGAGAAAGTTATAGAAAATGTACCTTCGATGCCCTGAAGCTTGAAGATGAACCTCGAAGGCCAGATGGCCGGAGCTGATGGGAACGACTCCTCCCAGCTTCTTCCTCACTATGAAGGGTGGCGGAGGCTACTGTTACAAGCCTCAATACGACACAGGCACTCTGAGGGCTCAAAGGTAGAAGAAATTGAACCGAATTGAGAATGTAGGAGAGGGAAGCTTATGTACATAATGACGATTGAGGGATGTTCGATGTAACATCACATGCATTGTAGTGATGCACGACACTAGGAAATGTCTCGACGAGGTTCAAGGATATGCAGAGATGAATCTTTATGAAGGGTCCAATCATCCACGAGCGACACATCAGTGGAAAGAAAATCATGAAGACAAGGGCAAAATGTTGTACTCTGACAGTCTAGACCTGGGGGTAGAGCTGACACTAGGACAAGGGGTGTGGCTTGATTGGTCCAAATCATCCGCAAAAAGATAAAACAAGAGTAAAAATCGAAAAAATGAAATAAATTAATAAATGATTTTGTTTATTTTATTTATAAAATAAAAAATGTTTATTATTTTATGTAGTATTTTAATATGATTTTTATTTAGTTTTTGAGTTAATTAATGATATAATACTTTTTAAGTGTATGTTCATAGTTATATTCATATCAGATTTGAGTATTTTATTTTTATTTTGTATTTTTGAATTTATTATTTATTCTATTATTTTATATATTTATAACTTATTTTTATATGCATAAATATAATTTATTTTATTTTCTGGTATATTATGTATACTTAAATAAATATAAGTTTGTATTATATATAAGTATAGGTATTTCATTTATTTATTTTAGTTTATTATTTTATTTTTTGTATTTTCTTTATGGTTTTATTCTATTCTAAATATGTATACAAACTATAAATAATATTTACGTAATCATAAAAATATAAAATTATAAAAATGATGAAGAATAAATAAAATGAATATTTTATTCGGGTATATTATATAATAAGGGTCCAAAACCAAACTTTCACACCTTAACTCCAAAAATTATGAAACCAAATTCATTAAATAACTTATTAAAAGTTATATTTAAAGTGATTTTGATATATTTTTAGTTTTTATTTGGGAGATATTTGTCTGGGAAGTTAGGAATTTGAGTTTTTCTTTAGAGTATAAAATGTACACCGTATATAAGTTTTGTATGAAACAATTTTTAATTTTTTACATATTATTATCTACAACTTTCATGTATAAAGTTTTTTTATTTGATGAATAAAAAGTGGAAAATAAAATAGGTCTCAAAATGGGTTATTGATGAATAAAAGAATGCAATTTTTATTATATTTTTGACTCTTATCTCCACCTACTTTATTCATTGTCGACCCAGTCATCAAGATGCCTAGGTCTCGAGGTTTTGGGTCATAAAATAACTTTGGCATTTTATAATTTTGGCATTTAAAATAGTATTTTATACATAATAAATGGAATAAATAATGGATGTTAATTTGTATAAATAATGTTATTTACATGCATTAGCTAGGGTTTTTAAGGATAAAACGATAGAATAAAGGTGATGAAATGAAGATTCATCACTTCCCTTATACTTGTTGTTGCTAGTCCCTAGCAAACACTTATGTAATAAGTGCAGATTAATAAAAATAAAGAAAAGAAAAATATGGAAACTGGATTGATTTTAATTCTCAAACTGTCTTCACAACATCGAAGTGTGGAGCTTAAGTCAGACCTTTGGAATTTAGGTGCGGTCGGAACCTTATAGGAAATGGATTTGAAAAACAAAAGCCTTCGAGAATCCTAAAACTCCTCTCAAGTCTCCTGAATAGCCAGGTTAGAATACTTCAACTCATACGCAAACCCTTATGACTATGAATCTCACTTGTACAGTATGTGTGATAGTGGTTCTTCCCAACTGAAGAGATTGACTTCTCCAGTATGACAACCTAATGATTCCTCAATCTAGCAACTCTTTCCTTGAAAAGCGAGGTATTCCCGTATAAGTTCAAGTGACAACCAACTCAAGAGGAGGGGGTAGATAGAAGAATGGATGGTAGCCAGTGTCTACCTATCTGGGGATGCATGGCTACTTTAGTCAAGCCACCCGACTGCAGGCTCACATACATATGACGTTGAAGCTCAAGCTTGTTTATTGACTATACAAATATGTACCCTCCGCCAGGCATTTTATTTTCAATCAGGCATGTCCACATTTTTGGAGTTTTTGATTTTTATTGAAATACTATATATATCATTTACATATGGACTTTTTCCTCTTCATCCAATAGACTATCCCTTTTTGAAGCATTTTTGCAACCCACACTCTCATGTCTTTAGACATCTTTACTATTGGACAAGTTGTGGTGCACTTCAATCTCTAAACGAAGACAAATGTTTCCACTTGTGTGTGTCTCATACCGGCGAATCCAATCCCCTCACCACTTTAATTGAGTTAAGCCTAGTGAAAAGGTGCCTAAGTTAGATCATTATCGACAAGAGTTGTTTGTGTGCTCTAAAATAATCTACTTAGGCAGTTAAGAATACATTAAATCAAGTCTTACGATTCTCAGAGAATTAAGTCAACTAGACCTGAAGTACCTCAATTCCAGTTCCTACAAGGTTCATGTGATTAGGTAGATTTAAGGTCCCACCAAGCTCCAATCTTCGGATTTTACTTAGACATGTTCAATTACCAAACTCAATCCGAAAAATGCAAATGTTATGCACATGCTATGTATAATGGAATGCAAATATTTTTGGGATTTTTCAGAACAAAATATTTTGGAAAATAACACTATTAACACGAGAGTGCATTTTATGTTTACAAGAGTTAGTTTTTTTAAGAATTTACAAGGGATATTAGTTTTGTAGATACATATATACAATTGGTAAATATTTTTGTTGTTATGTATATATTCCTCAAGCTTATTTGAAAATGATTTTCACATTTTTTTTGCAAAACAGAGGACACAATAATTTTTGCAAATATTTTTTTACAAAGATTTATAAACATTTGAAAACCATTTTGCAAATAATTTCAAAAAATATATATATAGATTTTTCAAAAAAATTTGCAACCATTTTCAGAACCATTTGCAAATAGGTTTCAAACATTTTTATTTCACATAAAGAAAAGAAATTTTACAAACAAAATATTTTTAAAAAGGTTGAAAATATTTAACTAAACATTTCCATAGAGTTTTCAAAAAATTTTCAAACTATTTTTCAAATAATTTGCAAAAAATATTTTTACATGATTTATTAATCAATATATACAAACAGAATATTTGGAATAGTAAATGCATATTAGTTGATTTAATTAATTATATAGTATATATAGTATTTTATACAATATTTTAGCCATAATTATGAAAGTACAAGTTATGGCTAAAAGTATATATTCAGTATATAAGACCCTCTATACTTAACTTGAGATATATCCTCGTAGATCAGAGAGAAAAAGAAAAGACATAACTTGTACCGAGTTTAGAAAAGCCTAAAGAATGAACGAATGAAATAAGGAAAGAACAAAAGAAATGAACAAATGAGAAGTCGAACGCCCCCTATACTTTGGATTAACTAATCCCAAGTATAGCAGACTATACACAAGGCATGGAGGGTCAAAGTTGGGAATGAACAGATTCTACTAAGAGTGTCCCCCCTATACTTAGGGTGAGATATCCATAAGTATAGACAAGAAGAAGAGACAGCGGAGGAGATCAAAGAATGAAAGAACTCGAGATGCACACTCCCCTATACATAGGACAAAATACGTTCTAAGTATAGAAGACTGTTTAAAGGGGCGACACCTTTCAAAAGAAAAAGAAAAGTGAAAATTAAAAGAAGAAAATATAGATGAAGATAGAAGAAGGGATCGAAGAGAATGTACGCATCACTCCCCCTCTACTTAGGGTAAAAGAACCCTATGTACAGGAAACAATAAGAGTGATGAAACGAATGAAGAAAGAGCACTCAACTCGTCCACCCCCTCCCTTATACTTAGGATAAAGTACGTCCTAAGCAAGGCAACACACATATATGGGGTGGATGAGCGAAAGTGTGGATGGAAAGAAGAAAATGAAAGCGACGTACAACGAAATAGATATACAAAGGATCAAGAAGGTAGAAAGCAGACCTTCATTCGAGAGCACTGAGGAGTGGATATGAAAAGGTGTAGGTCGGTATCGGGGTCCTCAGATGACACAAATCAATCAGGATCAAGCTAATGAAGGTCCTCAATGCTATGGAATAGAAAAGTAACGAACTGGTCGGTGGAAGTAGTGTGGCTAGGTCCGGCCTTGGATGTCTCGCAGATATCAAAGTGAAAAGGCTCGAATTTATCAATGGAAGTATTCAGGTCAAGTCCAGCCTAGTGAGTCTCTCCTAAGTCAAAACAAAAGGAACGAACTCATATGTGGAAGTACTATGGTCTTGTTCGTCCTCTGAGGTCTCAACTGGATCATTATCCTCATTAAAAGGCCTAAATTCATTGATAAAAGCAATAAGATCAAATTTGACATCAAAAGTGTCTACTATGTCTGCCCTCCGCTAAAAAGTATCTATCGTGTAAATTCCACGGATACCATCAACACAACACTAATCATTGGAAGAGGAAACTCCAAGGTCTATGCTTTCTGAGTTTTCCTCCCTGCGAAGGAATTCTTGGGTCTCATCATCGGTCATATATCAAAAATCTCTGATATCAACAGGTAGGTCAAAGGCCTCGGGGTTGGCTAAGGCAAGTGTAGCCACATTGGGTGTATGTCTCTGGTCATAAGTAGGTGCAGTGATGACCACACCGCTCCTGTCATTAGGATGGAAGCGAATTTGCCTGATATGTAATCAATGACGACTCTTGTAGAGGTGAGAAAGGGTCATCCCAAGATTATTGGAGAGTGTTCCCTAGTGATGGAGGTCTCCATGGGCAATACGACAAAGTCAACAATGTAGCTCGTAACTTGAATCCAAATGACAATGTTCTCTATAATACCCTTCGGTCTCTTTATTGATCTATTTGCAAATTAAACAATCATCCTAGTTTTCTTAAGAGGCCCTAAGTGAAGAGATTGTACCAACAAGAAGCGTTTTATAATAATTGAAGCACCACCGTCAAGGAAAGTGTGATCACATGAAAAGTCAGAGATGGTGCATCTAATTAATGGTGTAGTAGTGTTCCCTATCCTAGAAGAAGGGAAGTGGGTGATGACATGGGCAGTGGCCATGATTAAGATATGTTGCTCAGATCTGCTCCTTGTTTTTCTCTTCTTGGGTTGAAGAGTAGATAAATGGGTCATGGCCTGACGAAGTGGGGGCATCAATGATCTCATGAATAGTAGCCACTTACGGGTTCAGCCAACATTTTTTGAATTTTTGGATATCCTTCATACAAGGGAAAAGATTAGAATCAACATCTACACAAGGACGACTAAGAGAAGTCTCTACACTATCATCTTCGGGGTCCAAGGTGGGACAGGGGGTGAGTGAGTATGTGGACAAATGATCTGGCAGGTTGGCCCTCTCCTCACAGTTTGAATCAACAATGTGTCTCTCGAAATCTTTTTGTATTTTTTATAGTTTTCTCTTTTTTTTTTATTTTTGACGATTCTAAGCTCTCATAAGAATCCTCGAGTGAAACCATATCATCAAATAGTGAAGCAATATTGTGGTTTTTATTTATGCTAGTGAGGTTGTCAATCCTCTATCTCATCTGCTCCATCATCTAGGTCAAGTGCTCAAGGGTGGACTCCATGAAAAGTGACTCAATAGATCAGTCTTGGGTTGGTGAGGTGGAGGAAAATGTGAGGGTGTTGGTGGTGGGTAAAAGTCCAAGGTCTAACACTTTGGTTGAGGTGGATATGTACAAAAAGAAAAATCTGGAGCAAAGTCCTCCTGAGAAAGTGGAGATGGACCGACTGGAGGGTATGAGGGATCCGCAATGTCCTGATAAAAAGCACTCCAGTCAGCCATTTCTAAAACAAATGGAAAATGATTGGGAGAACATGAAGTCAAACCAATATATGTGAGAAAAAAGGAGCAAATGCCCGGAAGAGATCGAGTATGCACACGGTCAATCACAAACAAACAAACACAACACAAACCCCTAATTTCACCTACTTAATACTGTGAAGACTGTAAGATCTTTTTTATTTTACTATTTTAGAATTAGGTAAGAATCAAAAAATTGCACAAACACATAGGAGGCATGGGTTTGGGGCACTAATCTTATTGTGTACATGAGCAAATTAAAACAAATACAATGAGGGGGTTACTCTCCCCAAGAAAAAATATTTTTCTTTTTGATGTATTTTAGGGTCGGGAAATATTAACAACCCCAATTTTATTTGTTCCCACTTTTTTGTATTTTTAATAAGAATTCACGAGCCTATCGAGAAGTCAATTCTTTTTTGATCCTAGGTTGTATAAATCAGAGGAAGAGAGTCGGAAAAGCAATGCGAGTGACAATTCAATGATGAATGCTAAAGCATAAATACTCACCTTGCCTTTAGCTCTCTTCGTGCAGGAAGCTAAGCATAATTGAAACCTATATATATGCAAATACAAAGTCAATGAAATCACCCTAGATGATAATATACTATTAGCGTGACGAAAAATATGCTAATTATCTAGAAATGAGACCTGGGTCCGGTCATCAATGCCACTCGGTGCCCGCCTAGACGGGTCCTGCACATTCTATATGAGACCTCTCTCGGCACGCGGTCTCAAGTCCAAATAAATAGAAATTCAAAATCTGACTAAGTCCAAACATGATTGTAGGTGCATGCAATGGTAATTAGGTGTTTGGCCTTAATTTATCATCAAGCAAATCCTACAACTAGGGGTCAAACAAAAAAATAAAGAAAAATAAAATTGTGAAATAAATAAAACGAAAAGGCGATGAAAAACACGAAAAATCCACCAAGGACCCCAAGGGAACATTCCCTCGGGCAGTGGAACTCGTGAAGTGTGTAGAGTGTCCTGAGAGTCATGAATATTACAAATTAGTGTCTCTCTCTCACTTCAAATTACGAAATAAATAATATGCAAATGAAGATGGCTCTACCTTCAAAGATATCTAAGTCCCCCTTGGTGCTAGGGCAGAAAACTGATCTGGCTTCACTTGGTTGCGCAAGCACTCCAAAGAGTTCCTCCCTCGATCCACAGTACCTCGAAGTAAAGTCAACAAAGAAGATGGTTAGACAACTCAACAGTAATATCCAATAAGATAGAAAAAATGAATAAAGAAGGAATAGAGACAAGAAAGAAGACACGGGTAAAAACCAATCTACGTGACTTTGCTCCATGGCAACAGCGCCATTTGATAACTGAGGTTTGGAGACGGCCTAATGTAGTCTACACAAGGCAAGAACAACACTGTCACTGAGGCGACCACTCATGAAATCCTCATTAATCAACAAAAAACCCACAATAAGAATTAATCAATGAAAAGTAAAATATGTGAAGTTAAAATTTGTTATAACTCTACAATGAAGTGTATAGTGCAAGTATGTGTAGAGTGTCGAATACATGGAGCAAAGAAGAGAATGGTGCAAGTGAATGCAAACGTATGTTCTTCTTGTACTCTATGTATTTTTTAGAGTTTTCAAATTTTATTTTCTTATTTTTTATATATTTTTAATTTTTTAAAATATATATTGTTTACTTTTTATATTTTTTTATTTTGTAATTTCTTTATTAAATAAGATATATAAGATATATGAGGCTATATATACAATGTAAGGTAATATATATGTAAAAACTAATAAAAATGCACAAAATACAAAAGATAAATTGTTTTTGAGATTTTACTAATTTTTTACTATTTTTATACTTTTTAACTATTTTTGCTAATTTTTTTTGGATTTTTAAAGTCAAAAATATCCCAAATCAGGGATTATATGAATAGGCTGAATTGAAATGGAGATTAAAGATATCAAATAAGGTCCAAAATTCTTCAAATTAATTTTAGTATATAGAATGATATAAAGAAATAAATTAGAAAATGATGTTTTTGGATTTTTTAGGAATTTTTTAGATTTTATAAAGGATTTCGGGCCTTTTTATTTTTTAAAAGTTTTCTTTTTCTATTTCTAGAGATTTTTTATCTGAAGGTTCAAAATACTTAAATAACAATATATATTGAGAAGTTTTCAAAACATTTTATATTTTTAGGGGTTTTTTCTCAAATATGGAATATTTGTGCTCTTTTGATTTTTAATAAATATTAAAAATTCATAAATTTCAAATCTAAAAATATAGTGTGGAAATGTACGCAATCAAGAGCTTAACCCTATTTTTAATAAATGGAAGAAATACATAAAAAAATAATGAACAATTTGAGGCATAAATGTAATTAAAACTTAAGTCGAGGGCCTCCCTACTACTTTTCCAAAAAATATATAACTGGGATAAGCAACTAATGGACTAATTTGAAATACAAAAACTTTAATGGTATTAGTGCAAAATGCCAACCTTACGTGATGTGAGGTGACCTGTCATGGACTCAAATTCGAATAAAGAGACTTCGAGGTTCTTTTTACAAATTTTACTGAAATATTATAAAGGCAAATGAAAGTTCGCAGACTATATAGTAAAGTACAAAAAATAGTGGGCTAATCAAGCAAAATACCCCCAAGGTGCGGATCCAACATGTGGGTCTTCCCAATTGCCACACGTTGGCATGTGGGCATGTGATGCCGCTTCACGTCTGATTGTCCATATTAGATACATAAGAGGGATCCTAAGGTAGAGATCCATCAAATCAAACGATGGTTGAGCCTCTAGAAGAACGACTCTTGATCTGACGACCGTCGATGCAGGTGGACGAACAATGATGAACTCACCGCAGGCGAGTTTCAATCTGGTGTAGCGAACTACTCCGACCAGCTGGCACACCTCTGAATGACTCTATATTCTCCTGCAGCTCCAATGTGTCTTCCATTATCCTCAAAAATGTCTAGGGACCCTCGGTAGGTACCTAGAGCTCGATGCTCTAGAGGTGGACCTAGGCACTTCTTCTTTGGAAAAATTGAAGCCCAAATGCTCCTTTTAGGTCCTGTGCAGTAGATAAAAGAAATGGAGAAATGAAGGTGGTGTAGTCCTGACTGTTATTGATGGGTCTGTCGGTGGATAGCGAAGGGTGGAGAAGTCTGGCGAGGCAATAGAGGTCGACTTTGTTTTGTAGAAACGTATCAGATCTGGTTTGTAGGTGTTGGGGGAAAATTGTAGATATGGCGAGCGAAGGAGATGGGTTGGAAGGGCGAGGTGGATATTATGTGTTTTACGGTAAACAAAGATGGTGGTCAGAGCGAAGCTCCAGCGAAGATTTCGGTCTAAATCTAGGCTAACGAAAAATAAAAGCTCAAAATAAAAGTAGAAAAGAAAACCTAAAACTAATGCCTATCGAAAAAGCTATAGAAAATGTACCTCCAATGCCCTGAAGCCAGGAGATGAACCTCGACATCCAGATGGCTAGAGATGATGGGAATGCATCCTCCCAGCTTCTTCCTCGCTGCGAAGTGCGGCAGAGGCTCCTGTCAGATGCCTCAACACGACATGGGCACTCCGAGGGGTCAAAGGTGGAAGAAAGGGAACCTAATTGAGAATGGAGGAGAGGAAATCTTATGTACAAGATGGCGATGGAGGGATGTGTTAGCAATGTGAGCCCGAGGTGAACTATTCCTGCAATAAATTTTATTGTAATAAATGATTTATTAATAAAAGTTATTTATTGTTTTTCACTCCCTTTCTAAGATTGAATGAATGAATGCACTATCAGGTCCCTCTGTATAATAAGGTTTATGTACCATGGCCAACTTGATAATCATACAGCTGTTGATTCATTAATTGAATCATAGAGGCTGATGCTTGGATGAATATCTAAGGAGTTAGATAGAGGACTCATCAAGCATCATCAAATGATTGTCAAGTGATGATCTCCATCCTGAGTAGGAGATGGCAATCCTTTCTCATTTGGCTGATATCTGACCGACTTCTTGATGCAGGTCCTCTGCATGGGAATAGTGATTCGGAGGTGTCAGATTAGTTGAGTCAGTGGGTTGATTTAACGAGATCGAGATAACTAAAGGCCTATGTTGAATACTGTCACAACATAGGCACACATCCTCTGACTAGAGACAGATATGTTGCTATATGTCTGAGTATGTACATTTGGCAGACCAATAGGTTGATGACCTAACCAAGGTCTATACACCGGCGAGCTGGTGCGCATGTAAGGACATATGAATAATACGACCTCTCAAAGGGATCATACAGGTTCACATGTTAATTGAGAGACATGAGCTCACTCATGAAATATTGGGACTGATCAAATTCCATGCATGGTCGTCATGCTTTGGAAGCATGACAAGAATTTGAAGGTAAGATATATTCTTTGGGAAAGCATATGATCTATACCAATTCCCAATGACCAAGATTGAGAAACTTAGTGACCAAACCCTGAAGATGACAGTGTAAAAGTGATCTATATTTTCAGGATGATCATAGGTCTTCCAGTATGCAGGATGTACATGTGTTGGGAATACCTGAGGGTAATGTTATCATAAACGATTGTATAACCATGACGCTTCCGTTCCGAGGGAGTCATGAAACAGGTTTGGATTTTAGTGACTCCTCTCAATAGAGAAGCGATCTAATCTTAGTCCATCTATTTGACATTGATCTGAATGAGATTCATATGCAATGAGAAGATTAGGTTTGCAGCCTTGATTTAATAAAGCATCTATGAGAGGTCCATGAGATCTGAATTTGAGATGCGATCTCAATATCCAAGTCACTATACGTGGAACAATACAATCGCCCTGTCCTTATCTCCAAGTATCTGCGGAGAAATCACATTATTCTTGAAAGGGTTCAAGAATAATTCCATAGTTAGATTATATAATGAGCATTAAGAGAATGATAATTAAATGTAATATAATTATCCTGATGCACGTAGAAATTATCCAATATAATTAAATGTGATTTAATTATTGTGGATAAGAATAATATGGATAGCAGTATCCAATTATTCATAATATATTATAAATCTGATTTATAATGTATTAGGGAGAGCAAATTATAATTTATATTTGTTAATTAATTATTGATGTGTATTGGATACACATTGTGTAATTAATTGAAGATGTAAATTATATTTTGTTTTGGGTTGTGAATGTGATTCACAAATTTCCAATGGTAAGATTGCAATATTCTCAAAATTAATTATGAATTATTTTTGAAGAATAAATCACAACAAAAGTTGTTGGATTAAATAATGGAGATTTCCATGGAGATCGGCAATCTCATGAGATTTCATGAGATTGCTCCCCACTTGGAAACAAGTGGACAGCAACCAAGTTCAATATGGAATTGGTGGTCGTCCATCATATTCCATGGGAGATGCAATCTCCATGTTGATTATCTCCTTTATTTGATTGATTTAATTTAGGATTAAATTGTATTTGATTTATCAAATAAATTTGATCTAAATTAAGTTATTAGTTGTTGGCTTTTACCAACAACAATCTTGATCATTGGATTAAACGTAAATCAATCTCACCCATTGATTTTATGTGACCCATGGATTAAGATCCATAGATTCCAAAACCCTATAAATAGAGAGGTATACCATGCTCTCTAAGGTTATTCTTTTGAAGCACATCTATCTTCTCTCCCTCATTCTACACGTCAACTCTCTTCCCTCTCTCCTTGGTGGCCGTCCACCAAACCCTAGAGGAGGACTACGTCGTCTCTCTCGCCACCGCACCACAGCCTCGACATTCTTAGGTTCTCCATCTTCTTTGGAGTGCTACGCTCACGAAGAAGGCGTTCGATCTTGTAAGATGAGATCAGGAGTTTACCGTGATTGGATCAAGTCGTTGGATTGCGAGGATCACGCGACTCATCCCGCGCTCGCAAGTGTCTTCTCCGAGGATCGGACTTGAGACATGATGTCTCTTTTCGTAGAGATCAATCAATCACACTTCAAGAGGTATTCCTTTATACTTGTTGTGATCCTAGATGAAACGATCCGAGAACCATTCTTGGATCAAGTGGTTTCATTGCATGCAAATTTTTTAAATTCCGCTGCATAGAACAACTAGTTCGACTAGTCGTTCTTCGTCGTATTCGATACGACGCTCACACTTCCATGATGCACTTGAGTATTTTACCATATCCTTCAAGTGGTATCATTGCCTTAGTTTGAAGGTTTTGGATACGATCTGTAAACCTAGGACGACTTGGGTTCATTAAGGTTGCGAAAGTTTTTTTTGTCGCATTTGATTTTCACACTTCTGTTTAGTGAATAAATTCGGCTCAGTTTAAATGTTTAAACACGAGTAAATCACTTGGATTTTGTTTCCCATTAAATAAGGAAACCATAGGATCTGAGTTTACATAGTTTGGATTCTGTTTGCTCGAGATATGGTTGTTTTAATGAACATGTATTCACTGTTGCGGGAACTGCGAATCTTAACAAGATTAATGAGTTAGTTATTGTTTTTATCTGCCTATAAATGCGTGAAATATAACTTAGTTCGGTCATAAATCAAATTAGCAATCTTTGAAACTTGATTTTGACTAATTTGGATTTAAATTGATTGAGATATGTTAATTTTAGTAAGTAGGGGCCACGACTGAATCTACAGTCCTAATCAAGAACCATGTGATTGTCAATTAGTGAAATTAATTGTTAATTTCATTAAATAATTATGGAAAATATTTGAGAATTATTAAATGATGATTATTTCTTTAATTGACTTAGCCTCAACCAATAAATTAATTAGAATTGATTTGTATCATAATTGGAAACACAATCAACAAACAACTTGCTTGAATAGGATTGGGAATTTGTCTAGCAAATTTCCTTATAATAAAAAATGTTTTGATTATTACTATATGGTATAATTTCTGTTGAATAACCGATGATTATCTCAAGTACAAAGTGGTTGGCTCGGCATTAATTTTTCCTAAGGCGGATATGGTGTCTAGTCAGGGATCGCTGGGGTAGCAGGTCACATCGGTTGCGGTCCGTCCTACTCCCGCTGGTACTGGCCATGATAGCGGGTAGGGAACGAATGATTCCTGAGAGATCATGATTTATTTTTCTAATTATTAAAATTCTAATTAATATGTATTTTGAGATAATACCGTATATTCAAGTAAAATCAAGTTTGTTGATTGAATTGGATTGATAATTAATTTAGTATGATTAAGTTAATTATATCAAATTAAAAACACTCTATTATGAATAGAAGTATATTTCCCTTGGATGATTTGATTATGTGAATATGATTCATGATAATTAATTAAAATTTGAATATGAGGTGGAGGATCACATAAGTGACATCCATGGTCTCCCGTCAAGGCGAAGGGTTCCGTCGCCAGATATTGTATGTTGGAGACGCGTGTCCGAAGTGACAGCTCCTGCATACGATCCATTTGGATCGGCCTCGTCGCTTCTCGAAAGAGTAAGGATGCATGCGTAGTGACCCCAATATCGGATCGTCATATTATTGGGGCGATATTGGATTGCGCATAGAGAGTTGTATTCTTGTTAACGGTTGGTTCAATTAATGACAGGTCAACATCACCTTAGGTGTGGTGGGACCAGGTGTTAAAGACCGAATCGAGAAATGCAAATTGGACTTGCAAGGAGGAATGTGTTCCCGCTTCTCTTTATAGGAGTCATAGGTTCTCATATTATTGGGATATGACAAAGATAAAGAGGATATCCCAGTACTTGCATGAGATATAATGGTAAGTTATCACTTACTTTGAATGTGATTAAGGGAATAAACTTTCAAAGTTAATGGAGCAAGATCAATTTGATTTAAAATACCTTAATCAAATATCATAAATATTAATATATGATTATATGTTCTAATATAGTGCATTCTTAATTTCAGAAAATGAAGTCCATGAACCCACTAAGCATGCTTCTGGAGGTCGACTAATTGACCGGACCGAATTACTCGGATTAGATCCGTAATTTGGAGCTTGTTCTCTCCGCTGAGCGCATAAGTTATGTGCTCACAAAATACAAGCATAAAAGCCCTAAATCTAAGGAAGAAAAGCAGTACAATAACAAGTATGATGAAGATCATATCTTGGCAAGATGCTATATCCTGGGTTCTCTCTCCAATGTTCTTCAGAAACAACATGTGGTGATGAGCACATACCAGGAAATAATGTAGAATCTGAAAGATATGTTTGGTGACATTAACTGCGCCCAACATTACAATATTATGAAAGAACTCATTCGTTGCAAGATGCAAGAAGGAACTTCAGTCCGAGAACACGTACTCAAAAGTTTGGTTACTTGTCTGAGCTGGAGACTCTTGGGGAAAATATGGATACAGAAATGCCAACTGACTTCATTCTGTTGTTTTTGCCCAAGTCTTTCAATAATTTTGTGGTTTCATTCCACTTGAACAAGTTGGACTTGAATAATGTTGGACTTCTTGTTGCACTAAAGTCTGCAGAAGACATAATGAAGAAAGATGGTCCCGCTGGCAGTGCAATGGTTGCACAGGTCAGAGGGAAGCACGGTTTGAAGCAAGGTTCTCAAAAGGGCACGGACCAGAAGAGAAAGAAGAAGAGTCAAGGCATTGGCTCATCTTCCAATGCATCCACACTAATAGCATCGAAGAAAACCGACGTTTTTCACCACTGCAAGAAGCCAGGGCACTGGAGGCGTAACTGTCTGGAATATTTGAAGTCGGTCGACAAAGGTAAATCCCCAGCAGGTATGAAATCTACTTTCATAATTGAAACTAGTTTTCTCATTGGACGAGAAGAAAGTTGGGTTGTTGATTCTGGTGCTTCTGATCATGTATGCAATTTGTTGCATTTGTTTCAGGAAACTAGAAATCTGGATGAAGGGGAGATAGTCATCCAGATGGGATCTGATGCAAGTGTTGCAGAGTCACCATCGGGACTTGTCGACTATCATTATCTAATGGTAGAGTCCTAGTACTTAAAGAGTGTTTTAAGTACCTGAAGTCAGAAGGAATATGATATATGTGTCTAAGCTTGTTATTCATTCCCTTTCTGCAATAAATTAGTCATAAACCATTATGATAAATCTATTGCGGATGGTATTTTTACTTTTGGTGGATTTTATGAACTGTGCATTAATCATCATGTCATGAATGTTACAACCACTAATAAAAACCCTAAAAGATCCAGGGAGAATAAAAATCATTCGAATATGATTTGACATCAAAGGCTTGGTCATTTATCTGTTGATAGGATCAGCAGATTGATAAAGGATGGACCTTTAGATTTTCTACAGGTTCAATCTTTGCCTACCTGTGAACATTGTATTCGAGGTAAAATGACTAGTATGCCTTTCCATAACAAGGTGACAAGATGCGAAGGTATTATTGACCTAATACATACCAATGTATGTGGTCCCTTGAGTACCGCGACTTGAAATGGATATCGATATTATTTGACATTTATTGATGACCATTCGCGATACGGGTTTATCTTCCTATTACGTCATAAATCTGAAACCTTTGAAAGGTTCAAAGAGTTCAAGGCTTTGGTTGAGAACCAAACCGATAGGAAGATTAAATGGATTCGATCTGATCGAGGTGGCGAGTACCTCTCAGATGAATTCAAGGAATACCTTAAAGAGAATGGAATGGTCTCCAATCTCACTCCTCCTTGAACTCCCCAACTTAATGGTGTTGCTGAAAGATGCAACACGACCATCATGGATATGGTCCGTTTAATAATGAGCAAAGCACATTTACCACTTAGTTTCTGGGGATATGCAGTAGAGACTGCAATATATATCCTGAATAAGATTCCTAGCAAATCTGTACCTAAAACTCCTCATGAGCTCTGGTATGGAACCAAACCTAGTGGTAATCACTTGAGGGTCTGGGGTTGCTTTGTCCATGCGAAGAACGTGGATGCAAGTAATCTAGAATCTCACACTCGTGAGCGTTACTTCGTTTGGTATGTTAAAGATGGTATTGGATACCAGCTCTATGACCCTGAAACCCAAAAGGTTTTTTTTCTAGATATGTGAAATTTCTGGAGAATGATTTCCTTAAAGATCAAGACAAAAATGAAGTAGAGGAATTCATTGAATCCCCCGAGGATTCTGAGTTTCCTAAACTAGAAACTGAAGAGATAAATAAAGATGAAACACCCATACCTCTTCGAAGGAGTACGAGGGTGGTTGCACCACCTGAAAGGTATGGATTCCATGTGTCATGTGAGACTGACAATGATCCTACTTCATTTGATGAAGCACTCGTGGATCATGACATGGATAGATGGATGCTAGCAATGAAGTCAGATTTTGACTCCATGCATAAGAATGGTGTTTGGACCCTAGAGGATCCACCTAAAGGTGTAAAACCCATTGGGTGTAAATGGATCTTCAAGAGAAAGAGGGGACCTGATGGCAAAGTAGTGACTTTCAAGGCAGAGGTCGTAGCCAAGGGCTACACACAGAGAAAAGGCATCGACAACGATGAGACATTCTCTCCTATGGCTATGCTTAAATCCATCAGGACATTGCTAGCTATAGTTGCATATCTTGACTACGACATCTGGAAGATGGACATCAAGACAGCTTTCCTCAATGGATACCTCGAGAAGGATATCTATATGGAGCAGCCCCAAGGCTTCATAACTCAGGATGGCAAAGTATGCAAGCTGAAGAAATCCATCTATAGGCTCAAGCAAGCTTCTCATAGCTGGAACATCAAATTTGACGAAACCATAAAGAGTTATGATTTCGTGCAGAATCCTGACGAACCGTGTGTGTACAAGAATCTTAGTCGGAGTGCAATTGTGTTCATCATGCTTTACGTAGATGACATTCTTATCATTGGGAATGATACAAGGATGATGACGAGTGTGAAGACTTGGCTATCCCATACCTTTGAGATGAAAGATCTTGGAGAAGCCTCTTACATCTTAGGGTTAAAGTTGTTCATAAACCGAGAAAAGAGGATATTGGGATTGTCACAACATGGGTACATTAAGAAGATTCTTGAAATGATTCTGCATGGATAGTTCTAAGAAAGGTTTCCTCCCCTTAAGACATGGTATCCACCTGTCTAAAGGGATGGCTCCTCAAACTGTTGAGGAAAAGAAAGCCATGGCTGGATGCCCTTATGAATCAGCTGCAAGAAGCTTAATGTATGCCATGATGTGTACTAGGCCAGATATCTGCCATGTAGTGGGAGCGGTAAGTCGTCCCAACCCTGCTATGGAGAGAAACACTGGAATGCAATAAAGAACATATTCAAATATCTAAGGCGGACGCAAGATTACATCTTGGTCTATGGAGATGTTGATATCCAAGTCTTGGGATATACAGATTATAACTTCCAATCAGATATTGATAATCGAAAGTCGACATCAAGGTTTGTATTCCTGTTGAACGGTGGTGTTGTGAGCTGGAGAAGCAAGAAGCAGGACACTACAACAGATTCAACAATAGAAGTCAAGTACATTGCCGCATCGGATGCTGGAAATGAGGCGGTGTGGTTGCGCAAGTTCATCCTGTAGCTTGGTGTAGTTTCCTCTGATACTCCCATCCCGCTACTCTATGATAACACGGGAGACATTGCCCAGGCGAAGGAACCCAGATGACATCAGAAGAGCAAGCACGTGGAAAGGAATTACGACATCGTTGGGGAGATTCAAAAGCGTGGTGATATCATCATCACCAAGGTGGTGTCTGCTGACAATGTTGCTGATCCTCTTACCAAACCTCTGACACAGAAGTTTTTCGACCAGCATGTAATGAGTATGGGTTTAAGGGTTGTTCCTGAATGGTTCTGAGGGCTAGTGGGAGATTGTTAGCAATGTGAGCCCGAGGCGAACGATTCCTGCAATAAATGTTATTGTAATAAATGGTTTATCAATAAAATTTATTGATTGTTTTTCACTCCCTTTCTGAGATTGAATGAATGAATGCACTATAAGGTCCCTTTGTACAATAAGGGTTATGTACCATGGCCAACTTGATAATCATACAGCTGTTGATTCATTGATTGAATCATAGAGGTTGATGCTTGGATGAATATCTAAGGAGTTAGATAGAGGACTCATCAAGCATCATCAAATGATTGTCAAGTGATGATCTCCAGCCTGAGTAGGAGATGGCAATCATTTCTCATTTGGCTGATATCTGACCGACCTCTTGATGCAGGTCCTCAGCATGGGAATAGTGATTCAGAGGTGTCAAATTAGTTGAGTCAATGGGTTGATTTAACGAGATCGAGATAACCAAAGACCTATGTTGAATACTATGACAACAATAGGCACACATCCTCTGACAAGAGACAGATGTCTTGTTATATGTCTAAGTATGTACATTTGGCAGACCAATAGGTTGATGACCTAACCAAGGTCTATACACCGGCGAGCTGGTGTGCATGTAAGGACATATGAGTAATACGATTTCTCAAAGGGATCATACAAGTTCACATGTGAACCGGGAGACATGAGGTCACTCATGAGGTATTGAGACTGATCAAATTCCATGCGTGGTCGTCATGCTTTGGAAGCATGACATGAATTTGAAGTTAAGATATATGCTTTGGGAAAGCATATGATCTATACCAATTCCCATTGACTAAGATTGAGAAACTTAGTGATCAAACCCTGAAGATGACAGTGTAAAAGTGATCTATATCTTCTGGATGATCTATGGTCTTCCAGTATGCAGGACGTATAGGGTTTGGGAATAATTGAGGGTGATGTGATCATAAACGATTGTATAACCATGACGCTTCCATTCTGAGGGAGTGATGAAACAGGTTTGTATTTTAGTGACTCCTCTCAATAGAGAAGTGATCTAATCTTAATCCATATATTGGACATTGATCTGAATGAGATTCAGATGCAATGATAAGATTGGGTTTGTAACCTTGATTTAATCAAGCATCTTTGAGAGGTACATGAGATCTGGATTTGAGATGCGATCTCAATATCCAAGTCACTATACATGGAATAATACAATCGCCTGGTCCTTATCTCCAAGTATCTGCAGAGAAATCACATTATTCTTGAAAGGGTTCAAGAATAATTCCATAGTTGAATTATATCTGAGCATTAAGAGAATGATAATTAAATGTGATTTAATTATCCTGATGCTTGTGGAAATTATCCAATATATATAAATGTGATTTAATTTTTGTGGATAAGAATAATATGGATAGCAGTATCCAATTATTCATAATACATTATAAATGTGATTTATAATGTATTAGAGAGAGAGCTAATTATAATTTATATTTGTTGATTAATTATCGATGTGTATTGGAGACACATTGTGTAATTTATTGAAGATGTAAATTATATTTTGTTTTCGGTTGTGAATGTGATTTACAAATTTCCAATTGTAAGATCGCAATATTCTCAAACTTAATTATGAATTATTTTTGAAGAATAAATCACAACAAAAGTTGTTGTATTAAATAATGGAGATTTCCATGGAGATTGGCAATCTCATGAGATTTCATGAGATTGCTCCCCACTTGGAAACAAGTGGATGGCCACCAAGTCCAATATGGAATTGGTGGCCGTCCACCATATTCCATGGGAGATGCAATCTCCATGGTTATTATCTCCTTTATTTGATTGATTTAATTTAGGATTAATATATATTTGATTTATCAAATATATTTGATCTAAATTAAGTTATTATTTGTTTGCTTTTACCAACAGCAATCTTGACTATTGGATTAAACATAAATCAATCTCACCCATTGATTTTGTGTGACCCATGGATTGAGATCCATGGATCCCAAAACCCTATAGATAGAGAGAGGTATACCATGATCTCTAAGGTTATGCTTTTGAAGCACATCTCTCTTCTCTCTCTCTCTTTCTACACGTCAACTCTCTTCCCTCTCTCCTTGGTGGCCGTCCACCAAACCCTATAGGAGGACTACGTCGTCGCTCTCGCCACCGCGCCACTGCCTCGTCGTTCTACAGTTCTCCATCTTCTTTGGAGTGCTGCGCTCGCGAAGAAGGCATTCGATCTCGTACGATGAGATCAGGAGTTTACCGTGCTTGGATCAAATCGTTGGATTACGAGGATCACACGGCTCATCCCCACGCTCGCAAGTGTCTTCTCTGACGATTGGACTTGAGACAGGAGGTCTCTTTTCGAAGAGACTCGATCAACCATGCTTCAAGAGCTATTCTTTATACTTCCTGTGGTTCTAAATGAAACAATTCGAGAACCGTTCTTGGATCATGTCGTTTCATCGCATGAAAATTTTTTACATTCTGCTGCATAGAACAACTAGTTCGACTTGTCGTTCTTCGTCGTATTCGATACGACGCTCACGCTTCTGATGTGCTTGAGGATTTTACCATATCCTTCAGTATGTTCGAGGTGATATCACGGGCATTGCAGTGATGCATGGCCTTACGAAATGTCTCGATGGGGATCAAGGATATGTAGAGATGAATCTTCATGAAGGGTCTAATCCTCCTTGAGCAACATATTAATAAGAGGAAAATCAAGAAGAGAGGGGAAAATGTTGTACTCTGACCTGAGGTCAGAGTTGAGCCAGGTCAATAGGGGGCATGGCCCAATCAGGCTAGAGTATATGTATTTCATCTATGCATTTCATCTATAGGTATATGTATTATAGACCTGAGGTCAGAGTACACCCGTAAAAAGATAAAACCAGAGTAAAATCGAAAATAAATTGGAAAAAAATCATATATTATTTTGTTAATATGTTATAAAATAAAAATATTTATTATTTCATTTTGTATTATAATATTATTTTTATTTATTTTTTGAGTTAATTCATTACAAGTTACTTTTTGAGTGTATGTTTACAGGTATATTGATTTATGATTTGGGTATTTAATTTTTATTTGTATTTTTGAATTTATTTTTTTTTCTATTATTTCATATATTTATAACTTATTTTTATATACATAAATATATTTTTATTTATTTTTCTATTGTACTATGTATACTTAAATAAATATAAGTATGTATTCTATATGTATAAGTATATGTATTTCATCCATGCATTTTTATTTATTTTTTTTGTGTATTTCTTTATTGTTTTATTTTATTCCAAATCTATATATATACTATAGATAATACTTATAGAATCATATAATATAAAATTTTTAAAATGATAAATAATAAATAAAATGAATATTTTATTCGGGTATATTGTACAGGAAGGGTCCAAAACCTAACATTCACACCTTAACTCCAAAAAATATGAAACCACATTCATTAAATAGCTTATTAAAAGTTGTATACCTTTAAATTGATTTTAATAGATTTTGAGTTTTTTATTTGGGAGATATGGGTCTGGGAAATTGGGATTTTGACTTTTTATTTAGAGTATAAAATGTACACTATATATTATTTTTGTATGAAATAAATTTTGAATTTTTCTATATATTATTATTTACAACTTTCATATACAAAGTTTCTTTATTTGATGAATATAAAGTAGAAAATAAAATAGGTCCCAAAATGAATCATCGATGAATAAAAGAATGTAATTTTTATTCTATTTTTGACCATTATCTCCCCCTACTTTATTCCTTGTCGAATTAGTCATCAAGATGCCTAGGTCTCAGGGTTTAGGGTAATAAAATAACTTTGGATTTTTATTCTTTATCTTTTCTTTTCTTTACTCTATAATTTGGCATTAAAAATGCTATTTTATACACAATAAATGGAATAAATAATGAGTGTTAATTTGTATAAAATAATGCTATATACATGCATTAGCTAGGGTTTTTAAGACTAAAATGATACAATAGAGGTGATGAAATGGATATCATCAGGTATTCTCTTCTAAGTTCAAGTGCAAATAGCTCAAGAAGAGGAGGTGGAGAGAAGAATGGATGGTAGTCAATGTAGCTACCTATCCTTGGATGTATGACCAGTGTAGTGTAGTCATCCTGCTGCTGGCTTATAAATATCTGACTTGTAAGCTCGAGCTTACTTATTGACTATACAAATATGCACACTTCGGCAGGCATTTTATTTTCAATCAGGCATGTACACTTTTTTGGAGCTTTTGATTTTTCTTTTTTTTTTTAAATATATACAAGTGTGCCGCATGTACATAAGGAGTTTTTCCTCTTTATCCAGTAGACTATCCCTTTTTTGAAGCTTGATTTCAGACCGCATCATTATGTTGTTAGACCTTGTTGCTACTGAACCAGATTTGGGTACATTGGCCGCAAATGTGTGACTACTAATGTTTCCATTAGTTTATGTCTCATGCCAGCAAATCCAACCCTCTACCACTTCAATAAAGGTGAGAAAAGCGTAAGTGTAGGTGTGTAAGACAGGTCATTATCGAAATAATCATGTGTTTGCTCCAAAGTACTGTACATAGATAGCCAATAAGAAACTGAACTAAGTCTTGTGATTCCCAAAAATTAAGTCTATATACCTAAAGAATCTCATTTCCATTTCCTATAAGGTTCCTCTGAAATTAAGTGGATTAATGTCCAACCAAGCTACATTCTTCGACTTTATTCCAGACTAGTGTAAGTGTCAATACCATTCCGAAAATTGCACATGCAAATGAAAGAAATTTATATAAAGATTTTTTTATTTTTTTTGAAGAAAAAAGGGTTAGCAAACTGAATATATACAAGCATACACAGGAGGACTATACAACTTTTATACAAGATTTTACTAGAAGATTTGATGTACAAATTTTAGATAAAAGTTTTATAAAAGAATTTCATATACAATAAAGGATTTTATTTACACGAGCATAAAAGATTAAGAGTTTTATACACACGCAGATTTTATGAAAATATATACTTCCCATAATTTATATCCAACGTGACAAAATAATTTTACAAACATTTTACAAACCTTTTGAAAATATTTTCCAACGATTTTTCTATAGAGTTTTCAAAACATTTTGGAAAGGTTTTTCAATACGATTTACAATTATTTTTGCAAACTATTTTACAGACAATTTTACAAACCATTTTACAATCAATGTTACAAACATGTTTCTGTAAACATTTTGATTTCAAACATTTTACAAACATTTTATACTGCATACCTAGCTTTGATATAGAAAAAAATTTACAAACATTTTACAAACAAAAAATTTTTACAAACACTATTGAAAAGATTTATACAAAAATAGCTTTACAAAAAAAGTACAAACATATTTACAAACATTTCACAAATAATTTCACAAAAGATTATACAAAATATGTTGCAAAACATTTTTTGCAAACATTTTTACAATAGAATTTTGAAAGATATTTCACAAATCCTTTTATAAATTCTTCTTTCAAATAGCCATATTATTAACAGAAGTACGAGTTATGGCTAAAGTATATACACAATATCTACGACACCCCCCTATACTTAGCTCGAGCTATGTCGTCATAGTGACCAAAGAGCTACAAAGGAAGATATATCACGTGCTAAATATAGAAAAGTGAAACTAATACAACAACGACTCAATGAATAGACGAAAAGAATATAAGTTGGTGATCCCTGATGACCGTTCGAGCGACTGAGGTTAAGTTAATGAAATGAAGCAATTAATAGTCTCGTTCTAACCCTAGAATTCTGGCTAGAAATCGAGAAAATTATTCAACCACAAAATGAATCAAGTAAGTAAAAGAAAGTGGTCTAATCTATTATATATTAACCTAGTATAGATCCCATGGTCGAACACAAGGAGGCAACTGTTATTAAACGAGGGTCAATTAATTCAATGAAAAGTTAAAGAAATGAAGCAGAAAAATCAAAGAAAACTGCTCTTGGATTTTTGTGAATTTTTATCAATTTAGATTTTTTTGGAATTTTAGTTATTATATTTTTTATGTTTTATGATTTTGAGTTTTTAATTTTGCAAAATTCTTTTTTTTTTTACTTTTCAGGGTAAAGCAAATAAAAACAAACAAAGGACACATAGACACTCTTTTTGCATTTTCAAATATGGTAAAAATAACCAGATTAACCATGTAAAACTATTTTTTTTGTTTTTGACAATTTTATCTATTTTTATAATTTTCAGGGGTTTTTAGTTTTTTAAGATTTTATAAAAAAAACTGAAAAATCCAAAAAACGTGTACAACCAGAAGTATTTTTTGAATTAAAAATGGAAAATAGGCTCAAAACTCCTGGAAATCAATTTTAATAACTAGTATATTTAGATATCTATAAAGAGAGCCAAGAAACATAATTTTGGGGGTTTTAAAAGATTTTAGAAGATTTTATTGTGTTTTTAGGGTTTTGCAAATTTTCAGAGTTTTATAAAAGAAAATAAGATAAGATTAGGAAAGAAAATAAAATTAGTAAAAAGAAGGCTAACGTATTTTTTTAGATTTTTTAGGGATAGTTTCGAATTTTTATGAATTTTTAAAGACAAATATGGAATTTTTGGGTTGTTTTTAAATTTCTAATAATAACAAATCAACGAAACTCACTCAATGAAAAATTACCACAAACAAAATAAACTAATAGGATGTACTGTGAATTTTTAGAGAATTTTCAGACTTAATTTGATATTTATTGCAATTAATAAAATAACAAAAAAATAATCTGGAATTTAAGGACCAAAGTGCAAATATTTTAAATTTCAGGGATAAATAATAACATACAGTAGAATCACCCTCACCGAAGGTCGGTTCTTCCCATCCCCTTGTGAGAGATGTTCTCTTCCCCAGCCTCCCTTCTGTGCATTAGCAGAATCCTCTCTACCTCCTCCCCCCGAAGCGAGGCGCGTTCCTATGTTCCTTCTCCAAGTACTGGGATGGCTTCCGAGACCCTTCACAGCGGTTCACCTACTCGTTCCTTGCCAAAGGTAGCCTTGCCCAACGACGAGGTGGGTTTTTCTACCAGGCACCATGCCTAACCATACGAGGGCAGTCCCCTTCCTCTTCTCCTTCCGAGAGGCGTGACCACACCGAGGCGAAGAACACAAGGTTTTTCGACCTGTCCCCAGCCTGCTAGAAGCAATAGAGCCATCACAGTAGTGAGACCGCGTAGCCATCCTTCCTGAGGCCATAAAAAGGTATGTCTTTCCTTCCCAGTACTTATGAGAAGTCGTTCCCTCTATACACAGAAACGTGGCTACTCGATTTAAAACCCCCACTCCTATTGTGCAGCAACCCTCCTTACTGGAAGGGTCATTTTTGTGTATAAAGGACAATACTACATTGCGGACGGTATATTGAGAGTTATTTTATGGGTTCAGCACCACATAGTCATTCCATCGACCCCTTGAATCATAGATATGTATACTATCGAGGAGGACCTTATAAAATACCTTCAGGACCTCTCTCATATAGACCAGGTCGACATGCAAGCAGTAACACTCTCTAAGGGTAATTCCTCGGATACTGAAGCCTAGAAGAAGTGTATGTACTTTAAGCTACTTAATGATAGGTCCTTCTGAGAAAAAGGTCTATTGGAGATTGTCAAGAAAGCGTGGAAAACTTCATAGATGCCACATATATAGGAGATGGGAGAAAAATGCTGGAAGGCCAGATTTCATTCACAGTTTTACCGCGACATGATTTGGCACAGATCATCGTGGCATTTCGAAGGCAACCTCATCCTGTTAGAAAAGGAGCAGCCTAACATCTCAATTGATGACCACAAGTTCATGTATTCTCCATTCTGGGTTCAAGTCCATAAAACCCCATCTCAATACCAGAGTAGGAAATAGTATCAGAAAACATAAATCTGTTAGGAAAAAACATTGACTTTGCCCCGGACATATGGAATAATACTTTCAGTTTTGATAGAATAAGAGTCCTGCTAGATATCATGAAACGTATTATCAAAGAACTAAAAATTATGGTCCCAGGCGGCAATTTGATGACACTACCCATGCAATATGAAGGCTTCCCGCGCTACTATACCTACTGCAGACGGCTTGGTCATGTATATATGTGGTGTAAGACTGTACTCAAAGACAAGATGTTGCTGGAGAAAGTTTCCTCAACCTCGTTGAAAGAACATGCAGAGGCACAACTCCAACCTCGATTCCCTCAAGGATTGAAAGCCGGATTTAGGGAAAGAAGTATGTAACCCAACAAGTGCCAAACGAGATCCCCAACACATCGGCAACACTACCGACGACCAAGAAACCGGTCCATCCTAACGAAGAACAGAATGCATACCTTGAAATAATTATTGGTGACAGACACTCACATGACGGAACCAAAGAGAAAGATGGTAGTCCCGCAGTGGCCCAACATATACCCAAACCTCTTGGTGAAAGAAAGCCTACCCCAACTAGTCTTTCTCCAGCCAACCTTAATAGCAAAATTCCTTTCATGCTAGTCCATCTTGAACCCAGATCATACAAAGACATCATTACTTATCCTATCCTACTAGAAGGGACATCTACAAAGGAACACCATATGATCAGTCGGACCTCAAAAGATAAAAGAGAGGCCAGGGACAAAAGTAGAGCTAGAAAGGACCATTCAATGCAACAAATGAGTATTAAAAGACTGCAGCACTTTGATATAGACATGGAAAAAATCACGGGAAGCGCAAAAAAAGGAGAAGAGTTAAAGACATCCCTGATACATCAGCAGAATCAAGTTCCCAACCCAATAAGGCTCCGGCAGCTGACCCCCAATAGTTGCAAGAGAATAAATGAGCATATTGTCATTGAACTGCAGAGGCTTGAGAAGTGCCTCTGGAGTTCGACATCTCAAAAACCTTCTCAGATCGACATCCCCCATTTGCTGCTTCATATCCAAAAAACACTACGACACCCGACAGATGGAATCAATTATGAAAAGAATACAAGGATATCAAGGCTATATAGTCAGCTCCATGGGAAAATCTGGAGGTCTAGCCCTACTCTTCCAAGACTCCATCATTATCACTCTTGTCCAAGCTTCAGAAGCACACATCACCGTCGAGCTTTATAACATTGGTTGTGAAGCATGGCATCTCATTTGCATATATGGGACCCCAAAGTATGCTAATAAGGGTGCATTCTGGAAGCAGATGGTGGATTCCACGATGCACTGCAGCCGAATCTACTAGTTATTGGGGATTTTAGTGCAATCACGAGTTCCCAAGAGAAGTATGGAGGAAGAAGTTGTTCTGCAAGAGAGATCTCACATCTAAAGAATTTTTGTAATAAAATTGGCCAGATAGACCTCGGATATGCAAGGCCAACCTTCACATGGGATAATAAGTGAAAGGTAGCAGAATGCATCAAAGAACGGCATGATAGAGCCCTTGCAACTAGAACCTGGAACCTGAACTGGCCATGGCGCGAGTCCTACACCTTCCAGCCATATGTAGTGACCATGCACCTATTCTGATCAAGCTAGACAACATTATCAAAAGGGAAAGAAAAATTTGGCGATTCGAGCCCTGGTGGATGGTGGAATGTGGGCCCTTCAAAACTATTAGAATATTGGACAAAAAGTAATCCGCCTTAGTCTCTACAAAGAAAGATGGAAGCAATAGGGGAAAACTAAGTAGATGGGCATAAAAGCAGATCAGGCATTGGAAGACAAAAAAAGTGGTAGTGGAAAATGAAATCTAGTTGCTATCCGAGCAAACACCTACCACGCAAGTTAGTAGGATGATTCAAAACCTTCAAACAGAACATGCAGAACTATTAAAGATAGAAGAGTTATACGGGTTCCAATGCTACAGACACCATTGGATCAACTATGGTGATAAGAACACCACGTTCTACCATATGTACTCAACCAATAGGAGGAGGAATAACAGAATAAATTGGATCCAGCTTGAGGATAACACTTACACAGCCAACAAGGAAGAGATTCATCATGCCTTTTACAACCACTATGATAAGAGATTTCACAGCCCCAACGAGGTCAGTGCATGCCCTAGAATATTTGACGAAAAAGATGCAATGACTGTGATGGAGAAGAATTATGTTGAATCCATCCCGAGCAAGGATGAAATACATGACATCTTCCTAAAGATGGCCCCACATAAGATCACTAGCCCAGACAGCTTTCATGCCATATTATACCAAAGGAATTGGAAGCTGGTGGGTTCTGAAGTTGTTCGATGTATCCAAGCATACTTCATTAAGGGCTACCTCTACGACAATATAAATAAAACATACATAGCCTTGATCCCCAAAAAGAAAGCTGCAGATGCCCCTCAGGAGTTCAAACATATCAGTCTCACGATCACCATATACAAGACCACTACAAAGCTTATAGCAAATAGGCTAAAGCCTATACTGCAGCGCATCATCTCTCTTAATTAGTGTGCCTTCTTGCATGGCATACAAATTACTGATATTGTAATTTCAGCAACTGAAATCAGCCATTGCATGAATCATAAACGAACAAACAAGCATCACATGGCAATAAAACTCGATATGGAGAAGGCCTTTGACTGCATAGAATGGAGATTCGTTATAGACCTTCTCACCCAGATGCATATTCCTTCCAGATTCATAAGTCCACTAAGTTCGTGCATAACGACATGTACCATGCATTTACTTATTAATGGCACTCCCACCCCAACCATATACCCCAGTAGAGGTTTGCGACAAGGATGCCCCTTGTCCCCATTCCTCTTCATACTCGGAACAGAGCTGCTGATCAAACTAATGAATCAGGCCCTCCACAATAAGGTGATTTCAGGTTATCGAGTCTGGAGGCACACGAAGTCGATCACTCACCTGATCTATGCTGATGACACTCTGGTCTGTGAGAGAGCCAGCGAGTCAGAGGCAACAATCATCACTCGGATATTAGCCACCTACTGTCACTAAAATAAACTGTCATAAGTCCAAGGCTACTTTCAGTAGAAGCACACCTCTCTAATTCCAACAAAATATCATGAGAAGGTTGAAGGTCCAGGCTTGTTTCAAGGATGAGATATACCTGGGAATACCTTTAGGTTTGTCCATCTCTGCAATTACTATAAATAAATATCTTAAAAACAAACTTCAAGCAAAACTTGCTGGCAGGAAAGGAAGACTTCTATACCATGCCAGAAGGACAGTACTAATAGCCCACTCCCTCACTTCAGTTCCACTTCATATCATGAGCACATCACTCCTCCCCCAACCAACCTGCAAAGATATTGACGTAGTGGCAAGAGATTTTTGGTGGGGCTTCTAGGAATCTAGATGCCATTATTATGCTAAATCGTGGGACCAGATGGCCAGACCCAAACACTTTGGAGGTATGGAAATCTGAAAAGCTAAGGACACAAATGAAGCACTACTACTTAAACTTGCATGGGCACGAATGATTCAAATAGTCAAGCCCTATAGAAGGATAAAATTCAGGTAAAGTATTATGATAAGGAAGACTTCTGGGTAGCCAATGAGAGACCAAGAGTGTCACCATTATGGAAATCCCTTGTGCAAGTAAGGCCAGTTCTCATTGCCAACACCCATACCCTCGTTGGCAATGGGACCTCCGCCTAAATATGGAGAGACAACTGGCTCTCTCATCATCAAGATCCTATTATACCCAAGTCCTACACTAGAGAAATGCCCATCTGGGTCTCACAACTCATTGATACTGATTGCAATTGGGAAAGGTCCTGGATAAATATTTCAGCCCAACAACCATACGACACATCTTAGCCACCACCTTACGGCCAGGTACGCCAGACACACTCATATGGAAACCCCATCCGAGGGGTATTTTTATGACCAAGTCGGCCTACCAGCAACTTTCATACTATAGATGAGTCTAGGACAATCAAACAATGGAACGAGTTAAAAAGATATGGGCCTCTCAAGAATTGGACCCGCGTGTGTGGAAGCTACATGCAGATTGTCTTCCTATCGGTAAATGCCTATCATGTACGATGCAAAGATATGATAATATTGGCACCCTATGCCACAACTCAGAAGAAGATGAAAGCCATTTATTTGGTTCATGCACATATGCATGTGTTGTCTGGTTCTCTCTAGGATATAGAACAACATGCAACACCAATGCCATTTAAGTATGCTTTGACCTAATCGACGATCCGATTGGAAAGTTACTCTTTCTTTATACATGCATGCTCCTCCACCTTATCTAGTGGGACAGATGTGCCTCTAAATACAACCTTCACATTCCAAGTCCACTACACACAATCAATAAATTGAAAAGCTAGCAGTAGACCTCTCAGCTACAAGCATGACTTAAGGACCCCCTGGAGATAGAGGTAGAACACCCACCTAACCAAAATACCCCAATCGTCACAATCCGAGAGAAAGATAAACACATCATCATGATGGTCGATGTCGCATACAACTGCAACAAAGCACCCATTGTTATTATCTCCTATAAAAATAATGAGCCCACTCTAGCAAAAGCTGAGCTTGTCCAAGCCTATAGCCCTGAGGAAGCAGACGCATTAGCCATTAATGCGGGAATCAACATTGCTGCCTGATGTTGTGACAATACCACTATAATCGATTCTTATTGCAAGGCTGTAGTGAACATGATCAATCTTGCTCAACCCACAAATTGGCCTATTAGAAGATTGATAGAAAACTCCATTGATATGCTATGCTTGCACAAAATGATCAAAGTGGTCTATGCCACAAAGAATACGGTGTATGCAACTCATAAGCTTAAGACATTCTGTCTATCTAATGATGCAACCAATGAATGGTTGGGAATGACCATTCCCCGCTACATGTACTCCATCATTATGAATTAATGGAAATAACTCCCTAGCTTCAAAAAAAGTAATAGGAGCATATATGCAATTTCCAAAAAAACTTATCTGATTTAGATAACATGTGAAAAACACAAGAGAAAATATGCAAATAACCTATAAAAGCACATTTACAAACATGTGACTACGGTTCGATTTGACTCAAACAGAAATATGAAAACTATGAGGTCTTAACTACAAATGTTTACAACTAATTTTTACATTTATTATATTGATAAGAAATGACAAAAATGATAGTGTAAGAAGAGAAATATACCCCGTAGGTGGTGTGCAACGTGTGATGCTTTGATGGTTCAGATCTGACGGTCCTGGAATGTTGCACCGAGGTACAGTCCTGAAAGGTCGTTGGCTAGAACTGACGATCAGGTGAAAAGGTGCAGACTTGCATGTCAAGTCTATCCTAGATCTGATCTGACTGCCTAGATCTGGGCATGAATATGCAGTTATAATCTAATCTGGGACTCTAGCACTCATTTGAAGATGGTGAAGGGTCCTGGAAGAACGACTATGAAGGCTCCATCGACGGTGACTCAAACTAGGAAATCTAGCGCTATAGGTCTCGGAGCGGTCAACTAAGGGGTCCACGAACGAGCTACTGTGATTCCACGTCGACGTAGAGACTCAGATGGCTCATAGATCAGTTAGATGATGATATGGAAAGGGGTTCACCTGGAGCTGCTCCTCCTCGCCTGCTGAGGGTCGAATCGAGCCTATCGTATGCACTTGGACTTGCAAGGGAAATGAGACTCGGAGACGAAGCTTTGGTCGGGATTATTCAAAGCTAAACATCAAAGAAGCGACATGGATGGGTGTTCATCCTCCGACGAAGATGGAAGAAGGAGGATTGTCCCTAAATCCAACCCGAAGGTTGAATCTAAGAATGATCAAGATGCACTAGAAGATGGACGATGATGTAGCGGGTTTATTGATGTAGGTAGATGTGGAAGATGGAGCTCTGACACCATAGATGGAGCAACAATGGCAGATGGCGGTGGTGGTATTAAAATAAAAAATAAACAACGGAAGGAAAGAAACGGTACCTAGTGATCGGAAATGGAAAGTGAAGAAAAAAACATAGTGGACGACAGGGTAATGTCCTTGAACGGGCTACAGAATATCGAGGAGGCTTGTCATGGCGGAGATCTCTAGCTACAATGCAGTTCGACACAACTCGACACCAATCCGAGCTCCGAGGGGTGCCCCAGGACCCTGTCGCTGCCTTAAAGCTTCGGTGGAGAGAAAGAGGCACGATGAGCAAAATGATTCGTTTGATGGAGCGGAGGAGATGCTTTATAGGGCTACCAGGTCTCCGTAAGATTCCATCGAAAACACGTAATTCAAGGAAGATTTGGCACTACCTAGGTATTCGCGAAGGCCGTGGATACTTGGCGAAGAATCGGGCAGGTGTTTCGAAGTAAGAGGAGACCTTACTCGGGTTGGACCTAGGAGGGGGAAGATTGACCCCAGTCAACGGACTCGGTTGACCAATAGGAAAAAAAGGATAAAATAAAAGAAAAATCATTTAAAAATAGTAAATGGCCTTAAATTAAAAGATAATCTAAATGAAAAATGTAAGTTATTTTATAAACTATTTTTCACGATTTTTAATAAATTTAATGATATATATACAATACTATATACAATACAAATTGATATGTATAGGTATAATCTACGTATATACAATATTTACATATTTTTATTTTATTATTTTTACAAAAGTACATTATAATTTATATTTTTTTATTTGCAAAGTAATTTAAGGCAAATAAATGTATTTTTATTTGATTTTTATAACTTATTTATGCAGGTTAAATAAATAGAGTATTATACACATTATGGATACTTTTGACAAATTTACATAATAAGTAGTTAGTCTTATTTTATTTATTTACACAAGTATTTTACAGTTATTTTTATTATTTACATCACCTTATTTACAATTTTATTAAGAAAATAACTTACTTTGAGATTTATTTATTGGTAAATAGTACATATATATATATATACATCAGAATATTGAAGATTATTTACAAAATAAATATAGAATAAACAATAGATGATGTGCACACTGGGAATTTTGGATGAATGATGACCCTATCTCTCCCTACTTTATTCATTGTCAATCAAGTCAATTATTGACCTGATCTCGGGGTTCGGGTCATTTCGTACTTATTACATAATTACAAAATTATTTTTATTTCCTTTCTTTTTCTTTTCTTCTTTTTATTTTATTTTGAATAAATGAATTTTAATTATACATAATTAACAAATTCATGGTGAATGGCAATTTAATGATTTTAACACATATTTACATATGTTTTGCTAATGAATTTGGCTAAAATAAAAGAATTAAGATGATGATTTATGGATTCATCATTCCCCTATACTTTACCTTTACTAGTCCCTCATTAAATACTTACTTGAAAAAGAAGTGAAAACAAAAGAAAAGAAAAAGGAAGAAAGGAGAATTAATGTCGATTATTAAACGTACCTTCATAAAATTAAAGTATGGAGCTCGGTCAGAACTTTAGATTAATAATTTGCAGATCCTTATTGGGAAATAGATTTAAGACCCGACATCCCTAAAGTTCAACAATTCTATGGTCTGGTCACTTCAATAGTCAGTTTAGAACAAGTCTACATATGCAAACTCCTATGACTATGATCTATACTTGTACAATGTATGTGGAATATAGCTCCCCACCTCAAAAGTGGAAAGAAACAACCTCCCTTAACAAGGTAACTCTAGTCCCTCGGTCTAACAACTCTTTCCTCAAGGAGCAAGGTATTCCCTTCTAAGTTCAAGTACAACCAACTGAAGAAGATGGAGAAAGAAGAGAATGGACCAAGGCCAGGGTAGCCACGTAACCTCTAGAGATTGACCAGTATAGCCAAGTCTCCAGCTGCAAGCCTTCATCATATGAGACATTGTATCACATAAGCTTTTCTTTTTTTCTATATACACTCCGACGGGCATTTTATTTTTAATCAGGCATGTCCCCTTTTTTGGAGTTTTTGCATTTTTTTTATCATACACACACAACATGTGCAACATGTACATAAGGAGTTTTTCTTCTTGAGCTAGTAGACTATCCCTCTTTTGAAGCATTATTGCAACCGAAAGCATCTCGTCATTAGACAGCGTCGCCACTAGACTAGGTTGAGATGCACTACCTTCCCTAGATGAGGATGAGCGTTTCCACTAGTTGTTACACACCCGCGTGCTACTCCAAGACAAAGGATTCTTCCTCCTCAGCACCTTATTTGTGTTGAGATATGTGTAAAGTGTGTGTCCAAGTCAAGCCACTGTCTGTAAGGGTCATGTGTGCCTCAAAATATTCTACTTAGACTAATGAAGATGACATGTGAACATAGCCTTGTGGACTCAATGAATTAAGTCGCTCGACCTGAAGAGTATCAACTCCAAATCGTAGAAGGTTCCTCTAAAATTAAGTGGATTAAGGTTTTAACCAAGCTCCATTCTTCAATTTTATTCCAGACTAAGTTTAAATGTAAACAATGATTCTGAAACATGCATATGCACATGCAAATATATGTATTTATAAAAACTTCTTTTTGTGGGAATTTTTCAAAATATGCAAATTTTTATTGAATTTTTAATCTTTAAAATTTTTAGGTATTTTGAGAAAGACATAAAAGAAAAGAAAGTGCTTACAATCATTTGCAGCACTTTGTACATATTTACATATATTTTTATACAAATACTTTATAGAAGATCTATACACATTCTGTACAAGATTTTACAAAGAGAACATTTACAAGTTTATGTACAAGTTTTACAAGTGTATTTATAAAATTAATTAAAAGGATTTTATAGAAGAATTTTATATAAATATTCTAATTTACAAAAGAATTTTATTTTGCCAATATTTACAGATGATTATGGAATTTATACACACTTGAATTTTATAATTTTACAAAATACTTTTTATACCCATAATTTATAACCCATGCGACAAAATATTTTACAACAAAATTATCAATAATTTCACAAACAATTTTAGAAAACATTTTACAAAGGATTTTTCAAAACTAGTTTTACAAAAAAATTTACAAACAATTTTTGCAAACATTTTATTTTCACACATTTTACAAACATTTTTACAATATACATAATTTTGATACAAAAAAAATTACAAAAATTTTACAAACAAACCATTTTTACAAACATTTTACGACATTTTGTTTAAAAATAATTTTGCAAAGTTTTTTACAAACAATTTTACAAATCATTTTACAAAGAAAATTTACAAACATTTTTGCAAACATTTTTAAAAACATTTTTGTTCCAATTATAAATACTAGCCATATTATTAACTCCAAAGTATGAGTTATGACTAAAGTATATATACAATATATCCGACGCCCCCCATATTCAGCTCGAACTATGTTCTCATAGTGATCAAAGATCAATAAACTCGTGCTAATTATAGAAAAATGAAAAGAATCCTATACTATAATGACTCAAATAATGAAAGAATAAATTGAATAGAAGTTGGTGACCCCCCCATACTTAGGATCAAATAATACTAAGTATAGAAGATTGTACAAGCAGGGAAGATCGAGGAAGAGAACGTACATGAAATCAACAACTCAAACTATCCCCGCCATACTTAGGGTAAAATATCCCTAAGTATAGAAAACAATATCAACAGTTCACAAAAGTGGGAGAACAATCAAAGAAGTGAAAAACATATATTATCTCCCCTATACTAAGGGTCGGATGTCCCTAAGTATAGCCAACAAAAACAGGGTTAATAGAAAAAAAATAAAAATATGAACAACACATGTTCAACATACCTCTATACTAAGGATAAAGCATATCCTAAGTATAGCAAGAATCCTAAGCGAGACCTGGGGTGTTAAACAAACAAAAGAATGAAAGAATAAAATAAAAAAACACAGATATACAAAGAGGCAGACAAAAGTGTAAATCAGCATGAGATGTAAAATATGAGAATAAAAAGACAAATTTAATACAAAATGGATCGAGGCAACTTCAATGGTCAACAGTCATGATCAAGAAAAGTCTTTAGCGTTGACCGTTGATCTGAAAGGAGGACTTAGAAGACAACTTGGATATGTCAATACTGTCATTGTCGTGTACCTTTTTGACTATGTACGGTCCCTTCCATTTACTCTGTAATTGCCCTAGAAATAATCTTAGTCGTTCATCAAATTGTCATACTCTCTGATTTATCTCAAATTGCTTATGGTTGATGTATGGATCATGACATACCTTCACTCTGTCCTTATATTTTAGGTTACTCGAAAAGGTTATCTCTCTAAGCTCTTCCGTGGTTGCCAACTCTGCTCTCCTCTGATCTCCTACACTCTCTGGATCTAATAATATATTTGTGACTTCCTATATTGACTTGTGCCGATCTCAACAGGTAAGTGGCATGGCTTGCCACAAATGAGTCAAAATTGAGATGTGTCTAGTGGAGTCTTGAAGTATGTCCTATAGGTCAACAAGATTGAGTCCAAAAGTTGTGACCAATCCTTTCGGTCTAGGAGGAGAACCTTCTACAATATTGTCTTGATCTCCCGGTTCAAATCTCAGCAAGATCATTCATCTGTTGATGATATGGAGTGGTAACTCTATGGTCTATGTTGAGCTCGTTATCAACGGCCCTTACCTTGTTGTTGATGAAATGAGTACTCCATTAGAAATTAGAACTCCAGGACCACAAACTGTGATATGATATTCTTCCTCAAAAATGTGCAAACAGTCCTCCATCAGCAGCCCGGGCAAGGATGGCCTCAACCCAATGACTCACATAATCTTCAGCTAACAAGATATATTCAAACCCCTCACTCTACGGTAATGGGGCTATAAAATTGATGCCCCATGCATCAAAAACCTCACAGAAGTTAATTGGGATGCATCATCATCACCTCTATGACTACAACTACCCATCCTTTAACAGTCAATACACCTTTTCATGAATTCATCTGAATCCTTGAAGAGTGTTGGCCACCAAAGGTCGGATTGGATAACCTATCACTACAGGAAGTTGCAGCTTTGGAGACGACAACTAGCGACAGTTATATTATGACCGTCCCTAATGAAAGCTTTTAGGGACAGTCATGACATAACCGTCCCCAATACCACATATCAGGAGACGTTATGGGAGTTGTCATTCCCTTTTGTAATAACTTAATAGGGATGGTCAATAACGACCATCGCCTCTGCCTAGGGGCCCATTGGGGACGGTCTTGACCGTCCCGCATACGTTTCTGTTGGCGTCGCCTCCGGTCAATGGACCTAAGTGGACGTGCAGAGGGGACGGTCAACAAGGACCATCTCCTCTTCTATGCGAGGGTCTTTGGGGACGGTTATGACCGTCCCCAATACGCTTCTGTTGGCGTCGCCTCCGGTCATTTATCCTAAGTGGCCGAACAGAGGGGACGGTCACCATGAATCGTCCCCTCTGCCCTGGCAGGTTCTTTGGGGACGGTTATGACCGTCTCCAATACGCTTCTGTTGGCGTCGCCTCTGGTCATTTATCCTAAGTGGGCGACCAGAGGGGACGGTCACCAAGGACCATCCCCTCTTCCCTGGGATGTCCTTTGGGGATGGTTCTGACCGTCCCCATTACGCTTCTGTTGGCGTCGCATCCGACACATGGACCGACCAAAGGGGATGGTCACCTTAGACCGTCTCCTATGCCCACCAAAGGGGACGGTCTTTAGTGAACCGTCGCTGATCGTCTCCAATGGGGACGGTCGACGGTTGAAACGACCGTCCCCATTGGTCAGATCAAAAAAAACCCCTTCGACCTGCGTTCATTCTCACTTTCCTCTCCTCTCAAACCGCCACCCATCGTCGTCCCCTGCCGCCCTGGTGTCGTCTCCGCCCACTCCGTGGTTCCCGACCTCGTCAATCTCATTTTCTGGTATCTATCAACACTCCTTTGTGTTTATTCTTGTTTATTTTACTTGATATTCTTGTTATGGATGTTTTTCCCCATGTGAATGAATTTTTTGATGATATGTTAGGGTTGCTTGATTTGTTTATATAATAGGTTTTTCCCCATGTAAATGAATTTTTTTGATGATATATTAGGGTTGCTTCATTTGTTTAATATAATAGGTTTTTCCCCATGTTAGGGTTGCTTGATTTGTTTAATATAATAGAGAAACATGATTTGTATAAAATTGCTTGTTGTAAATTAAATATAATGTTGTTGTGTATAATAGATATATAAAATCTTGTTGTGTATAAGAGAAACACTTGATTAGGGTTTAGGGTGGAAAAACTTGTTGCCTATAATAACACAAAGGTGGATTTTATTCTGATTGTTTAGTAAAATGGATAAATCATGGATGGATAAGAGATACGATGATTTTCAATAATATAAGAGAGGAGTGACCGCGTTCATGGATTGGGCATTTCAAATAGAAAGAGTTAATAAGAAATTTGGTGGTCTTAAGATTTATTGTCCATGTGTGAGATGTAAGAATGTTAAATGGGATGTTAGATAGGAAGTCTATAACCATCTTATACTCAACGGATTTTGGTTACATTACTTCATTTGGACTGAACATGGAGAGGTTATAGATTTGCGAATGGATGAGGATATGGGTGTAGATGCAGGAGTCACTACACAAACCTTGAATAATGTTGATCACGAGTTATTTGAACTAATGGACGACTTAAGAAGACCTGAGGCACAAGACATTGGTTTAGATGATTGGTTTTCAAGCAGTTTGCCAGATGTAGAAGATATATTGGCTCCTAGGGTGGAAATGACGTGTTTGCGGTTTTTATTAGAGTTGTTTAAGATGAAAGTAAGGAACGGATCAACTGCTGCAATGATGACAGATGTGCTGGCTTTAATACAGAAGTTATTGAATAATCCTCAGAATTATCCTAAGGATTGGAAATAGGAGAAGCAACAATTCCGATCGCTTGGTCTGAAATACGAGAAGATCGATGCTTGTGTTAATGACTGTATGCTTTTTAGAGGAGAGAATTCTGATTTAGTTCTTTGTCCATATTGTAAGGATTCCAGGTATAAACAATAAAAAAATGATTTAAAGAGGAAGAATAAGTCGGTGAAAATATTACGATACTTCCCATTAATTCCAAGGCTGAAACGTCTCTTCATGTCAGAAAAAACTGCAAAGTTGATGACGTGGCATTCTCGTTCAAATTAATGAGATGCTAATGGAGTTATGAGACATCCATCCGATGCAGAAGAATGGACAAAATTTGATCAGAGATATCCGCATTTCTCTAGTGATGAGAGAAATGTTCGCTTGGGATTAGCTTCAGATGGTTTCAATTCATTTGGTAATATGAGTCTGAGTTACAGCATTTGGCCCGTGATTTTGATTGTTTACAATCTACCACCGTGGATGTCAATGAGTTCGTTATTTCTGATGATGACACTACTAATTCCTGATCCTAAAGGTCCTGGCAACGCAATTGATGTGTACCTACAACCGTTAATGGATGAACTAAAAGTCTTGTGGACTACTGGAATACCTACATATGATGCATGTAGGAAAGAGATATTTACATTACAAGTTGCATTGTTGTGGACTATAAATGACTTTCCAGCGTACACAAATTTGTCTGGTTGGAGTACTAAGGGAAAACTCACATGTCCTGTCTGTCTTGAAAAAACACATTCGGCATGGCTGTCTGGAAGTATGAAGCATTGCTATTTGGGTAATCGTCGATTCCTTCCACCGAAGCATAGATGGCAAAGGGCAGATAGTAATAAGAAATTTGACGGCTCACCTTATGGGCAACAACTTGACTTAGCTCCTGTGAATGGCAACATTATTTGGGAACAACAATTACTTGTACGAAGCAGTTGTTTAGGATGGACAACGAAGAAAAGTGTAGCCTGTGGTTGGAAGTAACAAAGTATTTTTTCAGAAGGTTACCATACTGGAAACACTTACAACTTCGTCATAATTTGTATGTAATGCATATTGAGAATAATGTTTTGGAAAATATTTTGAGAATGTTAGATCTTTTAGGTCAATCGAAAGATAATTTAAGGACGAGACGAGATTTAGTTCAACTTGGTATACGCGAAGAACTACATCCAATTGAATTAGACAATGGACGGATTACTATACCTGCAGCAATATATACATTATCCAACGCTGAGCGTGATAAAATTTTCAGCTTCCTTAAAAGTTTTAAGGTATCTGATGGGTTCTCATCATAGCTGTCGAGGTGTGTAAATGAAAGAGAACGTAAGATAACTGGATTAAAAAGTCATGACTGTCATGTTTACATGGTAGTGTTACTCCCATTAGCTATTCACGGGATTGTTGACGATGCTGTCCTACAATCATTAACATAATTGAGTCGATTTTTTAGATTATTGTGTTTGAAGGTTTTAGATCCGTTGATCTTGAGAAGACTTGAAGAAGATATTGTTATCACGTTATACAAATTAGAGCAGATATTCCAACCAGCCTTCTTTGACGTAATGGTTCATTTAATAATTCATCTAGCAGGTGAAGCAAGGATCGGTGGGCCGGTTCAATATCGTTGGATGTATCCAATAGAAAGATACCTTCGAAAATTAAAAAATATGGTCTTTAATAAGGCACAACCCGAAGGATGCGTTGTTGAAGGTTATCTTTGTGAAGAGTTTATTAATTTCTGTGAAATGTATATGGAAGGTGAAAGCGTGTTTTCAACCGTTATGAACGAAATGATGAAGGCGAGGTCGTAGAGGAAGAGGACGAATCTAAATTATGGGTCTTTCATTCATGTGGCAGGCATATATTCAGTGGTATCCGTCGCGTAATATCCGATGAGGATAGAGATCTCATACACTACTATGTCTTGATGCAGTTGTTAGAAATTGACGAATTTTTTGATGAGTACAATTCATTATTTAATGAGACGCATAATAAATCTGAATTCCTCAAACGGTTCCGCTCACGTGTGAAACATTTAAGGGAAATGACATATGACAGGTGGAACATTAACCTTGACATTCTTGGATGTATACCATATTCTCAAGTTATGTCTTACAAGGGTTATATTGTGAATGGCTACAGATTTAGAACAAAGTCTGCCGACGAGATGAAATCGACGCAAATGTCGGGTGTTATTATAAAAACAGATTTACCTTCAAGTTTAGACGGCTATTATAGGGAAATACTTGACATAATAGAGATCAGTTTTACTCACGAATGTCGATGTGTTCTTTTTATGTGCAATTGGTTTGATGTCGGTCGCAAGGGGATAGGATATCAAAGAGATAGAAATGGGATTATTTCATTGAAACAATCTAGGAATTGCAAACAAATGAGCCTTTTACACTTGCCAGTCAGGTAGAATAAGTTTTCTATATTCCAGACAACTTTAGTGATGGATGGATCATACCCGTGAGAACAGTACCAAGAGATTTTTTTGATATCAATGATGATGATGAGTTGTTAAATATAAACGAGGCATATCAAGCTAAAATACAAGAACATCCAACTGATATTGTAGATGCGGATTTTTAAAGTGTAAGTTTACCATCATTTATTTTCCAATTTTTTGATCTAATATGTGAATTATATCATTGTTGTTATATCTAATTTAAATGTTTCATAATATGCAGATATGCCTCCACCTCCTAGACGCATTCGGGATGCACCGCCGGCACCACAGCAAGGGAGTGAGACCTCCGATCCTGACGGATCGAGTAGCTTAGGCAGACGTAGAGGCCCATCTCAGTGCCGAGTGTTGGACCATCTTCGTCCTGGTGAGACACTCAAGGTGCAGATAGTTGGAGGCGATGCAGTGGGGGAGAACTCAGCTGTTTTCCAGAGTTACATGGGATAGGTGTGCAGAGCCAGGGTCCCTCTCCACATTACTGACTGGCGTTTAGTGGAGCGGTCAATAAAAGATGACATTCTTCATGATTTGGAGGTATTTATAATAATAAAAAATCAAAGTTTTTCTTCAGTATATATATAAACTTATTTCTGTTTGCTTCGATTTCTTTGCAGTCTTGTTTTTCCTGGGATCGTGACCCGGCCACTGATGCTCTGATTTTAGGACATGGTGCAGAGTTGTTGCGTAAACATCGAGGTCGTCTGAAGGCATGAGTGAGTACTTTTCTTTATATTTAAGTATAAATTTGTTTTTCATCATTTAAGTATATAAGTAATTTTCTTTATATTTTAAATTACTTCGACCCGGAGCTTCCATTGGAAACCAATTTGGTAAATTGTCCTCCGAATGTACCCTCTGAACAATGGAGGGCGATGGTTTATATTTGGATGGGAGAAGAACATACGGTATGTGACATATATATGTGCATTTTATACATATATCATTTGAAATTCTTTTATTAAAACTATTATCTTTGTATAGGGCATCTCAAGGAGAAATGCTGAAAATCAGAGGAAAGGTTTCAAGTCTACCCATAGAATGGGGAGACGAAACACAAATCAACTGAAGGATGACTTCGTAAGTAATCTACTTTATGAATAGTGTTTAAATTCTAACCATTATATATGTATTAAAATGGTATCGTAAGTTCAGTAATCTTTTCACATTAGGAAGTAGAGAAAAAGCCCAGTCGAATGGAAGTCTTCGAGAAGTCTAAGAGCCGCGATGTGGGCAGGGAAGTTCATTGGGTGGATCCTGCCTATGGTCCAATTCATGTAAGCTATTCATAACATTTTTGCATCTTTTTTACAAATTAAATGAATTTAAACTTACTTAAATAAATTTGTAGGAGGAGATGGTCAGGCTCACAACCAATGGCTCTGTATACAACACTGGAACTAGTCATCCGCCTCTTACTCCTGAAGCAGCCTTCCTCCAGGCGACCGGCCAGAGCATCACGGACGCGTCCGTTGTGGTGGTCGTGGTGCCACCATACGGAATTGGTATGGAGTAGGGACTGGCTCGACCTCTCAGAAGACACAAAGGGAGAGGGAATTAGAGAGCCATGTGTCTAGCACGAATATGGAGATTCAGGATTTGCGCCAACAAATGGCGATTTTCAATGCATTCATGCAGGCACATCAAGGTGCAGCGTCGACTAGCCACCCAACAGAAGATGATAATACCGCTGCGAGGCTAGGCGACGACGATGACGACGTAGAAGAAGATGATGATGCTGATGATGATGAGGACTACGACGACGATGAGGACGACGACTAGGACGACGACGACTAGGATAGTTTGGTTACATTGTAGGATACTGTAGTATATTGTATAACTATTTTGGACAATTACTTTGCAAAGTAGGTTATGTTGTTTGAATGCATATGTTGTAGGACGACGACTTTATGAATGTGGAATGCATTTTTTTTTGTGTGGTGATCGTAATATTTATTATGAAGAAAAATTTATTATAACAGGTACTACATTATAGTGACATACAGGGTAAAATAAAGATCAAATATGGGGCAATGGAAATTTTTTTGTTAGCAGATGAACAGAGGGGACGGTCATTACGACCGTCCCCTTAGTTCTTAGAGACGGTTATGACCGTCTCCACTTCCTCCCGTTTGGGACGGTCATGACCGTCCGCCCTGAATGACTTTAATGGACGGTCCTGACCTTCTCTAATAAGAGCCTCTAAGGGACGGTCATGCCCGTCCCCTATACCAAACTTTTAGGGACGGTCACGACTGTCCCCTATGTATGAGTATAGGGGACGGTGCAGACTACCATCGCTTATACCAAATGGGACGCCACCTTTGGAGACGGTCCCATGACCGTCCCCATTGATCAGAGGGGACGGTCATTTTATCATTCGCGACGGATGTTGACCATCGCCTGTTCTACTCTTTCTTGTAGTGTTTTGTGTTGTCCTTCTCCCTGAGTGATGCCCTCCTGCCTCATGCTCGTGGAAATAGGTGAGGACGTTGTGGTGTTCCTCTTGAGGAATACACCGGTGCCAGACATTATCCCCTCCTTCATGGTAAATGGTGGGACCCTCCCAATTGTATAACTTAGCTTTCACAAGGAAAGTCTCGAGTCACTGCTTGGTTCAACCTAATGGAACTTTATTGGCAACAATATAGTTTACAATGTCAGCCTACTAAGGGATAGAGGTGATAGCAAGAATCACCTCATTTGGGAAAGTCTCAGTAATAGGTGTGGTTGTCTCCTGAATCCTCAAGATACTCTAATCAGGGAGAGGTGACCCGTCACCACATTCTTGACTCTGAGCTTATCCTTAATCTCAATATCAAACTCCAAGAGTAGATGGATCCATCTATCAATAGTGCCTTGGCATCCTTCTTAACCATTACGTACCGGATGGTAGTGTGATCAATGTATATAGTAACTCTTCATCCAAGAATGTAAGATATGTACATATCCAAAGAAAAGAATACTGCTAGCATCTCCTTCTTTGTAATAATGTAATTCCGCTGGGCAGCATCCAAAGTGTGGCTAGCATAGTGAAAGGTAAAAGGTAAGCCATCCCTCCCTCCTCTATAGTAAATTAGCCCCTACGGTAAAATCTGAGGCATCCATCGTGATCTCGAATGGGATAGACCAATCGGGTGGCTGAAGGATAGGAGCCTGGACAACCGGTTTCTTGAGAGTCTAAAATGATGAAAGGCACTTATCATCTACAAGGAACTTGGTGTCTTTTGTGAGAAGATCAGTAAGCGATCGGGCAATACGAGTAAAGTCTTGAATGAACCGTTGGTAAAAACCGATAAACCCTAGAAAAGACCGCAATTGCTTCAAATTGGATGACCGATTCAGCTTCTCGATGATATCCACCTTAGTCGATCGACCTCCATGCCTCTGTTGGAGATGATGTGACCAAGGACCATTCCTTGAGTCATCATAAAATGATTTTTCTCCCAACAAAGAACAAAGTTGACCTCAATGCATCATCGAAGCACACAGTTTATGCAAGCGATACAATCATCAAAATCGTCGTCGTAGACCGAAAAATCATCCATGAAGACCTTTAAACCGTAACCCACCATGTTCGAAAAGATGGAAATCATGCACCTTCGGAATGTAGCCTTAGCATCACATAGTCCAAAGGACATTCATCTAAAAGCATACGCCCCAAACATACATGTGAACGTTGCTTTATCATGGACTTTGGGCACAATGCCCACCTGATTATACCTCGAATACCTATCAAGAAAGCAGTAGTGACTCTTCCCAGCTAATCTCTAAATAATATGATCAATGAATGATAGAAGGAAGTGATCCTTCTTGGGGGCCCGATTTGATCATTTTTAATCCACATAGACTTACCAAGAAGTGGGTACACAGGTAGAAATCTCCTCTCCGTCCTCATTCATAAGTGTAGTGATACCCATTTTCTTAGGTACCACATGTAATGGACTGACCCACTTGGAATTGGAGATGGGGTAGATAAATCGGAGCTACACCATTTGGATATTTCCTTCACAACCACCTCTCAAAGATTCGGGTTCAGCCTATACTTAAACTCATGAGATGGCTCGACGTCATCCTCGAGATAGATGTGGTGGGAGCATAGAGCCAGATTTATACCTTGGAGATATGCTATTGACCAACCAATTGCCTTGTGGTATCTCTAAAGAACTTCCATCAAGCAAGATTCATGGTCCTCAGTCAAATCTGTTGAGATAATAACTAGAAACATGCCAGGCTCTCTTGCAAGGAATAAATACTTCATGATTTGTGGGAAGGCCTTCAATTCTTGGCATGTGGGAGCTGGTAATCTGGCCTCTGAAATATCTACGTGAAAGATACCTGATCTAAATGTGAAAATTATCTCTGTATCTCTGATCTCGATAAATATGGCCCTACTAGTGTCTCTATTAACTGCACTAGCACCATCTCGGTCCTAGGTGTAGGCTTTATAGAAATCAAATACGAAAGGTAATCATCAAATTTCTGCCAGTCAAAGTCTAAATCAGAGGGATCGGAATGACAAGAATAATCGGTATCACCAACTTTGTGGTATCCTTCTCCAAAAGTGTGCTCTTCGAACTCTCGTGAGCTATCAACTGTAAATTTGTTGCCTCTGAAGATATGACTATAGCTAGTGAATCCTCGTCTACCCAAACTGCTTCATCATATGTAATCACAAAGTCACACTCACGGTGGATGTCTGGCTCTAAATCTGTCGTCTGCTTTGAGCTGGCCGAATCTCTGGCTCTTTATTCATCAATCATCTCTATTTCTATGCTTGCACCCTCAACGTGAAAGTATACCTTCCCGCTATTAGGATTAGACACGACCTTTGTTGTCACCATGAAAGGTTGTCTGAATATTATCGAGACGTATGTCACACATTCAACAATCTTCATGTCCAACACGATGAAGTCCATGGGGAATTTTAGGCCATGGGTGGTGATGACAACGTACTTCAATAACCCATTCGGCCTCTTGATAGATCTGTCTGCAAACTGATGTACAATCATGATCTGTCTAAGAGGAACAAACTCGAAGCGATAGAGTAAGGCTACCAGAAGAAGGTTAATAGAAGAGTCGTTGTCTAATAAAGTCTGATCGAACCGTTGTTCATGAATGTGGAATCAAACATACAGAACCCCTACACTTGGCCTCTTGGCTAGTAAACGGTTCTGGATAGAGAAGCATGTGTCACGGGTAAGCACATGGATCTTTGCACTGTGGTTGCACTTCTTCTTCCTACGGACTGTGGTTTTCCTTCTAAGATTCTTATGGAAGAGAGGCATGTGCTCTAATGCCTTCTGTAGAGTCAACTAAATGTCTGTCTATCAATTGCTCCTTGAACTCTAGTTGCTTTCTCTTTTTTTGATTTTCTATTTTTTATCCTTCCCTAAACGGAGTGATAGAGGGAAGGGGATGGTTGTACCCTCATTAGGATATGGAGGGTTTGGAGTAGGAATCGATCTCTGAGCATACAAATGGCTGGAATCCATACATGGATCATTAATCATCACATCAAATGGACTCAGAAGAGAAACATAAACCTTTCATTTATTCTTTTTTTTTCAAAATTTTTTCATTTTTTGTAATTTTCCGGATACATCATCCTCAAAAATAGGAATAGTTGTAAAAACAATTGGATCATCTATACATTTGAATAAGAGGCATCAGTACCACGCTCTGGCCCATTATGTGAATTACTTTTGGCATCAGCACCACCATGTGCAACATCTAGAGAGTAAATGGCATCAGCACTGTCGTTTGGATCTCGGTAATATGAATGGCATCAGTTCCACCATCCTCATAAATTGTGGCATCAACACTACTCTCTACTCCATTTGGCGCTTTAGAATATGCATCTGGATGTTTCTTAGATGAGGCACTGCCTGTTGGCTTCCTACTACTCCTAAGTGTCACAAAATCAGCATTAAAATAAACAACGAATATTGCCAAGTACCTCAGTAGGAGTGGTGGACTCTGTCTACTCTACCTGCTCAGATTTCCTCTTTAGGTTGTTCGGATTCGGATCAATGTGTGGGTATGACGGTCTTGCACTTGATGATCTCTCTCATCTCCTGGTGAAAATCATCCATTTCTCACTTGAATGTGTCATGTTGCTCTGTAAGCATGCGAGCGAGGTCATCTAAGGATGGGTTCTCATGCGAGGATGCATGGGAACCGAATGGGGTGCCTCTCTAAAAGTGTTGAGGCTGGCCCTGTTGTTGTCGTGAGTAGGAGTAGGGGGAGACTTCTGGAACTAGTAGTAAGATTGATGCTGCCTCCACTGTCGACTCGTACTGGAGTCGAGGAACGGAATGCTGGGAGTACTGTGAGCTGTCCTGACTAATGCGATCCTTGTCCCGGCTGTGTCAGATGCTGCTGGTGGGACCAAGCACCTCTTGTGGACCATCTAAACCAATGGTGATCACTGTGGATACCGGGATGATGTTGGTACTGGGAATACCAAATCCTGTTGACTTCCATCAACGGCTCTGACCGCTCATGTAATTGTGGGGGAAGGGATGCCAATGGCTGATCACTGTAGGACACTACTATCAGTGTGTCTGCTGAAGGTGGTGGTAACTTGTATTGTGGGACTGGATGAGCATGCTCCATTTGACTATGAGGAACCTGTCTATATGAGGTAGATGGCTTTGAAAATCATCTCCCATGATCAGCATGTGACCTAGACGATGTCAAAGAAGCCCTTTGTACCTCTTGAAGGCACATGATTTGCGTCTTCTGGTCACTCAAATTCTAGGCCATCTCATCAAGCTTGTCGAGCTTATCCAGGAACCAGCATGTCTTCTTCTCAATGATTTCCATGTGGTCCCATCTTTTGGCTGATAATGGCCATGTCAGTAGCTGATGACTCTGCTAATGCTGTCGCTATGGAAGATGATGAAGATGATCCCTCCTCAATGCGTACAACTCTGTGATGCAAAAATTCCTGGTGGGGAGGCTTCCCCTGAGTGTAGGCATGGGTCTGGGTCATTATAGTGTAGCTCTCAGCCATCTCCTCATAGATGGACAAAACCTGATCCTCATCCTTGGAAAAATAGGATGCTCCACAAGAGGCATTGACAAGCCCCTACAGCTCAAGTATCAGCCCACAAAGAAAACTCTGTGCCAAGTTGGGCTTGCTAATATCATGATGGGGATGTCTGTCAATGAGCTCTCTGAATCGATCCTAAGCCCCATGGAACTGCTCGTTTGGGATCTTGGTGAAGTTACCGATCATAGCTCTAGTTGCATTGGTCTGACCGAGTGGATAGTACTTGTTAAGGTACTCGATCCTCAACTGCTCCGAAGTAGTGCCAACTCTCCCTAAGTGCTTTATCCAGTAAGCTGCTCTTTTAACCAAGGAGAATGGGAATGATATCATCTTGATGGTATCCTCGTCCACCAACCTGTCATGGATAGTACTGTAGATCATCATGAAATCTTGTAAGTGGAGATGAGGCTCATCAATGGAATGCCCATGGAACATGGGCAACAACTATATCTTTTGGGCCTGAGCTCAAAATCGTCGAGAGTTGCTGGCAACTGAATCCACCTATGAGTGAGAGTTGCACCAGGGATGTTCAACTCCCTCATGCGGCGCAATGGTCTCTCTACTCTAGCCTCTGCTCAATCCTCGTCTCCGTCTCTAGGAATCTCTGGTCAACCACTAGGTCTCTCAAATCTAGCATCTCTGATCTCCGTAAGATCCCTCCTAATATATGTCATCAATAATCCATGGTCCTGGATCTATCTCTACATAGCCTCTAAGGATGCCAAGAGGGAGTTGTTGTTCATAGCCTGATCAACGAGAATATCTGGTTAATCATCCTCTCTTTTATCTTGGGCCATCCCTTCAGATTCTGAAAATGAAAAACAGCGGACCTTAGGTGTCGCCATGTCAATAAAGAACTGCTCTAACTGCCGATGTATCTCAGGCGATGTGTCAGGAAAATCAAAGAAGAAAGAGGTAGAATACTCAAGTTCTAAGAAAGGGTCAGAGCTCTCTGGAACCTCCATAGATGAATGGATAGGGGTGTTGTGAAGTGGTGCCACCAGAGGTAGACTAAGAGACCTCCTTCTCATCATCGTGATGAGGAAGAAAGTGAAGATTAGATCTGGACTGAAAAATAATGGATCAGAAAACAAACCTCTCACTTCACCAAATCAACTCAATGATAACCGTGAAAGCTCGATCGTTAATATTTTCAATTTTAGAGGTAGGTGATCAAACTGTTATATTAGCAAGCTCACAGGTGTAGTCTCCTAGAGAAGATCGTGAATAAGTCGATGAATCCTCCACATAAGGAACTATCCATGTAAGATCTCGGGAATAGTTATAAAGAATTCCACCTCCTTATCCACATGACTACTTCTTCTAACGTTTGAGGCAAGTGCTTGTAGTAATAACAGGACCTGAGAGTCAAAGTCCAAGAGCTTAGGGGACAAGTCCAGGGCTTTGATCTCTGTTCCTTATGTGTACATGACTCACTCTGACTGGAGAGTACCTACAAAAAAGGAGGGGGTTACACTCAGATAACCAGGTATTTGTAGATATCTTGTGCTCCACACTAGGTAGGAACACACTCGTTGAAGCAACCTCACACGAACACCTAGTAAATCAACAATTAACCCACAATATGTATTAAGCAGTGAAAAGCAAAATATGTGGAGTTAAAATTTATTATAACTCGATAATGGATTTTTATGGGTGTAAGTATTGTAGAGGTCGAACACAGGGACCAAACAAGAGAATGGTTGCAAATGAATGCAAAAATGTGTGCTTCTTGTTTTCTATGTGTTTGTGGGTTTTTTTATTTTATGTTTTTTTTTAATTTTTGTTTTTTTATAATTTTTAATTATTAAAATTTCATATTAAATTTTTTATATATTTTTGTCATTATTTAACTTTTATATTGTTTTATTTCCTTTATATTTTCTGAATTTTAATTTCTTTTCCTTTTTATATACAAGATATGTAAAGTATATAAAATTATATATAAAATATATGGTAATATAAATATAAATATGAATAAAAATAAAAATTATATAATTAAGTATTTTTGGGTTTTACTTACTTTTTTTACAAATTTTATGATTTTTTAAGGATTTTTGCTATTTTTATGGATTTTTAAAGTAAAGAATATACCAAATAAGGGATTAAATAAATAGGAAGAATTGAAATGAAGATAAAAATAGAAAATTATGATAAAAAATCTCCAAATCAATTTTAATATGTAAATAATAATAATAAGAATTTTATAAAATAGAAAATGATATATTTGGGCTTTTTACGAGTTTCATAGATCTTTATAAAGTTTTTTGGGGACTTTTTTGTAGGAGTTTTCTTTTTTCTTTTTTAGTATTTTTTGATTCTGGAGTTGTAAAATAAATAGACAAACAAAATAAATATATCTTTTTCAATTTTTCAAAAATACTTTATATTTTTGGTATTTTATAATATAAACAAGGCAAAAATATGCTCTTTTTGATTTTTAATAAATATTAAAATGCCTAAAAATAGAATCAAAAAATATAATGTGAATCTACACACTAGCAGGCACCTAATCCTATTTTTGGGGAATTTGTGGAGCAAAATTGCTATTTTAAATAAATGATAAGCATGCACAAAAAAAATAATGGTTTGAAAGGGTATAAATACAATTTCACTTAAGATAACGGGCCAAGTTGCAAATAAACCACAAAGTGATATACTGAATATCCAAAATTTCGTACTAAACAATAATAAAGTAAACCCGAAAGGGTTTAAGTGAAACTACAACACAGTTTGTCGGCTGACATGGCAATGGACCAAAATATGAATACAATAAAATTCCAGGGTCCGCTTGCAAAATTTCCAAAATATATAGACATCAGATGAATGTTTTATACTAAATATTAAAGTAAAAAAATGAAAGGGTGAAGACTACAAAATACCCTTTCTAGCGCACGATCGGATGATAGAGGGTCGCCACTTATACACATGTTTGCGCGTGATGCTGCAATGACGGTTTGTCGTACACTACTAGGATTTGATACTAGATCAAGATACGGTGGTGAAAGCTCGAGATGATCTGACTATGGTTGGGCCTCATGAAGAACATGGGTAATTCGGACGGCTTTGAGGTGCCAAGGAAGAACAACTGAAGAACACGACCCTGGGAACCTTTCATCGTCAAAATCTCGACACTATGAGCTCCTTCTTGCTTCTGATGATCCCAAAAGCATCTAAAGGTCCTCCCATGATGAATCAATGTATCTAAATACCCTGAGGGGCTCTGGTGATGACTAGAGGTGAAGGTTGACCTGGAAGTGCCCCTACTGCACGATGAGCCTCGATGAGGCCTCCTTTATTAGTATTTCATGCAGGGATTAGTTAGCAAAAATAAGGCGAAGCTCAGATGAGCCTTAAATTGCAAGATGAGCGAAGGGTGAGGGGTATGGAGACCGCTCCGGCAAGGTGGTGGTGATGGAGCGTCGTGGTACTGATCCGATGAGAATCAGGGGAGCTGGAGGAGTGTGGGATGACATGAAATGATCGGGAAAAAGTGAAGGTGGATTTGTGGGTCAGAGAACAAGTAGAGGTCGGTGGAAGGTTCGCAGGAGTTGACCTATGGCGAATGACGAAGAGGCTAAGATACACGAATGCACAAAGTTCAAACAGAAAATGAACGCATAAAAAGAAACCTGCGGTCTAAATCTAATAAGAAAGTGATTAAAAATACCTCACACAACACTAAGTCGTGAGATCTGGACCTAACGCCGACGAGCAGAGGAGATAGTTCGGTGGAGCCTCCACCTTGTTCCTTCCCAGCTGTGAAGTGCATGCCTAGTCTCCTGTCACCAGACTCAAGATCGAGGGCGCTCCGAGGGGGTCAAAAAATAAAGGGGAAACTAAGCCAAAAATCGAATGAAGGAGAGGGATGGTTTTTGTACATGTGAGGATGAGTGATGTTCGAGGAGAGCTTACATGCAGTGCATTGATCCACAGCTCGAGGAGACGAGCTAACGAAAATCTAGGATGTATAGGGAAGAAATCTAATGAAGAGTCCTAACCTCCTCGAGCGTTGTATAAATAACTAGAAAATCGAGAAGCAAGGCGCATACTTGGTTTTGTCAGAGGCTACGGCTGGGTTAGCCAGTTGACCGAGGTCAACTAGAGAAGTAACCTGGTTGGTCTACGAGGACCAACCAGGAAAAACCGACCTGAATTTTTTTAGAAATTAATTATTAAGCAATAAAAGATTTTATTAAATTAAAGTAATAATTAAATGTTTATTATTTTTATAGTATTTGATATGATTTTTATTTATTTTTTCGATGTTATTAATTACAAGTTACTTTTGAGTGTATATTTATAGTTATATTAATATGTATTTTGTCTATTTTATTTTATTTTTTTATTTTTGACCATATTTATTATTTTATAAAATTATAACTTATTTTTCTATACATAAATATATTTTTGTTATATTTTTCTAATGTATTTTGTATACTTAAATAAATATGTGTAAATATTATATATGAATTAGTATAGGTATTTCATCTATGCAATTTAGTATATTAAATTATTTTATTATTTCATTTGTGATTTTATTCTATTTTAAATATGCAAGTATACTATAAATAATATTTACAAAATTATAAAAATAATAAATAATAAATAAAATGAATATTTTATTCATGTATATTGTACAATAGGGTTCCAAAACCTAACTTTCACATCTTTACTCCAAAAAATATGAAACCATCTTCATTAAATAGATTATTAAAAGTTATATACAATTAGGTGACTTTGATGTAGTTTGAGTTTTTTATTTAAGAGATATGGGTCTGGGATGTTAGGATTTTGGATTTTTATTCACAGTATAAAATGTACACTATATATTATTTTTGTATGAAATCAATTTTGTATTTTTATTTGTATTTTTATCTGCAACTTTCATGTGAAAGTATCTTTATTTTAGGTATAAAAAATAACAAATAAAAGAGGTACCAAAAAGTAATTATTTGAGAATTAAAGAATAGGCTTTTTATTGGAATTTTGGCCCTTATCTCCCCCTACTTTATTCCTTGTCGACCCTGAAACGTATGCTTGCATATTCGTCCATGCGTTAAATAGGATATGTAATGATTGGAATAATTGTTGGAGACTCAAATGATGGATATGCAAGCATGATAACTTATATGTTGTTCTATATATCCATGAATCTAGGAACTTTTGCTTGCATTGTATTATTTGGTCCCATTCCTTTTGCCAATTTAGCTCTTAATACAGGATCATTCAAATCTATTTTCTTTGTTATTGGGATAGGTGAATTATTATGTATTCATCCCCTGAGGGAACCGGACATGATAATTTTTCATCATCTAGCTCGAACAAAACAAAAATCAAAAGATCAAGATGCCTAGGTCTCAGTGTTTAGTGTCATAAAATACCTTTGACATTTTATTATTTTTCTTTTCTTTTCTTTATTTCATTTTGACCTTAAAAATAGAATTTTATACACGATAATTGGAATAAATAATGAATGTTAATTTGCACAAAATAATGTTATATACATGCATTAGCAAGGGTTTTTAAGGCTAAAATGATAGGTGATGAAATGAAGATTCATCACCCCCCTATACTTGCCTTTGCTAGTCCCTAGAAAACACTGATGCAAAAAGTGCAGAAAATAAAAAACAAAGAAAAGAAAAAGAAAGACAATGGATTGAATTTAATTCTCAAACTTGTCTTCAAAAAATCAAAGATTAGATCTCAAGTCGGTCCTTGGTGCGAGAATGCGTGTGGAACCTGGTCAAGAACCAGATTTAGAACACAAAAGCCTTCGAGAGTCACAGAACTCAGTTAAAACCACCTCAATAGCCTTGTCAGAACTAGTATACATCATAAGCAAACACTTATGACTATGAAGTTGACTTGTACAGTGTAAGTGATAGTGTCTCTCCCCAACTCAAATCACAAAAGAATTGACTTCTCAAGTATGACAACCCAATGATTCCCCAATCCAGCAACTCTTTCCTCTAGGAGCGACGTATTCCCTTTTAAGTTCAAGTACATACGACTGAAGAGGGAATGAAGAGAAAAATGGACGATAGCTAGTGTAGCTACCTATTCGAGGATGCATGAAGAGTGTAGTCAAGTCATCCCGCTATAGGTTCACATGATATGACTTTGAAGCTTAAGCTTGCTTATTGACTATACAAATATATGTACTCAGGTAGTCATTTTATTTTCAATTAGGCCTCCCACTTTTTTGGAGTTTTTACTTTTTCAATTTTTTTTGAAATACTATATCCAACATAATTTACATAAGGAGTTTTTCCTCTAGATCTAGAAGACTATCCCTCTTTTGAAGCATTATTGCAACCCACACTCTACTGTCTTTAGGCATCGACACCATTGGATGGGTTAAGGCATATTTCCCTCCTTAGACGAGGATGAATGCTTCTACTCATGTGCGTCTCACACTAGCAAATCGAATCCCCTCAGCACTTCAACTGAGTTGATCCAAGTGAAAGGTGCAAATGTCCAAGTTAGGCCACAACTGACGGGAATCGTGCGTGTGTCTCGAAAGGTTCTAGTTAGGCAGTTGAGGTGTCTTAAACCCAGCCTTGAGTCACAAAGAATTAAGTCTGAATTTACCTGAAGTACCTCAAATCTAGTTCTCAAAAGGTTCCAATGAAGTTAGGTGCATTAAGGTCCAATAAAGCTCCAATCTTCGATTTTACTTAGATTAGTTCAATCATCAAACTCAATCCGAAAAATGTGAATACTATTCAAATTCTATGTACAATGTAATGAAAGTATTTTTGTGATGCAATTTTCAAAGTTTTGAAATTTTTATGGATTTTTCAAAAATATTGTGCAAATGTTTTTGGATTTTTATGTTTTGCAAATGTTTTTGGGATTTTTCAAAACAAAAAGTTTTGGCAAAGAAATAGGTACCAATATTTATGAGGGGATGCATCTTATATTTACAAGAATTTGAATTTTTATGAATTTACACAATGGATATGATTTATTATTATTTTTATATAGATCAATATGTATATATACAGTTAATAAATAATTTTTGTGTCATATATATATATATATATTCCTCAACTCTATTTGAAATGGTTTTACAAGCAATTTTGAAAACTGTAGTCCAAAATAATTTTTGAAGAAAAATTTTTACAAATATTTACAAACATTTGAAAATCATTGTGCAAAGGTTTTTCAAACAGTATATGTAGTATTTTCAAAATATATTTGTAGCCATTTTCGAAACCATTTGCTAATCAGTTTTTAAAACTTTTTATTTCAAACAAAGAAAAGAAATTTCTACAAAAAAACATTTCTACAACGGTTGAAAATATTTACAAAATATTTTTCAAATAGTTTTCAAAAGATTTTTCAAATAGATTTTCAAAATATTTTTCAAACATTTTGCAAAAACATTTTACCTGATTTATTAATCGATATATAAGAAAGATTTTGAGGAATAATACACATCTTTTTATTAATTGATTTAATGAATTGTATAAGTATATATACAGTATTTTAGCCATAACTATTGAAAATACGAAATTACAAGTTATGGCTAAAGTTTATACGTAGTATATACGACCCCCCATACTTAGCTTGAGATATGTCCTCATAGATCATAGAGAAAAGGAGAAGACACAACTCGTACTGACTATAGACAAGTCGAAAGAATAAAGAATATGGAATGAATAAATGAGAAGTCAACCGTCCCCCTATACATAGGATTAATTATTACTAAGTATAGCGTATTATACACAAGGCAGAGAGGGTCAAGGTGGGAATGAACATATCATACTTAGATTGTCTCCCCCATACATAGGGTGAACTATCCCTAAGTATAGATAAGAAGAGGAGACGGTGGAGGGGATCAAAGAATGAAAAATCTCGAGGAGCACACCACCTATACTTAGGACAAAGTACGTCCTAAGTATAACAATGGTCAAAAAGGGGCCATACCTTTTTGCTAGAAAAAGAAAAATGAAAATGAAAAGAAGAAAAGATAGATGAAGATCGAAGAATATATTGAAGAAAATGAGAAAATACGTGAAGATAATGTTCGCATCACTGGCCCAGGACTTAGGGTAAAAGAACCCTAAGTATAGGCAACAACGAGAGTGATGAAATGGAACTAAGAAAGAACACTCGGCTCGTCCACCCCCCGTACTTAAGATAAAGTACATCCTAAGAAAGGCAACACATAGAAATGGGGTGGATGAGCGAAACGGTGGATAGACAGAAGTAAACGAAAGAGAACATACAAAGAGGTGGATATACAAAGGATTAAAAAGGTAGAAAGCGAACCTTCTTGCATTACCACTGAGGAATGGATCTGGCAAGGTGCATGTTGATATAGGGGTCCTTAGATGATGCAAATTGATCAGGATCGACCTGGTGATGATCCTCAACATTCCTAAGGAGAGAAGACACGGACAGGTCAGTAGAAGAAGTGTGGCTAGGTCCAGCCTGAGGTGTCTCACAAATATCAAAATGAAAAGGCTCAAACCTCAAACTCATCAATGGAATTAAACATGTCAAGTTCAGCCTGGCGAGTCTCAGCTATGTCGAACCAAAAAGAAACGAACTCATTTGTGGAAGTTTTAAGGGCATGTTCATCCTCTAAGGTCTCAACTGGATCATCTGCCCGAATTTATTTATAAAAGTAATCGAATCAAATTCAGCCTCATCAATCTCCACAATGTCTACTATCCACTCAAAGATATCAATAGTGCAAATCCCACGGAAGTCATCAACACAACACCAATCACATGAATAGGAAACTCCAAGGTCTATGCTTTCCGAGTCATTTTCCATGCAGAGAAAATCTTGGGTTTCATAATGGGTTATAAAGAAAAACTCTCTGATATCAACAGATAGGTCATAGTCCTCTAGGTCGGCTAAGATAGGAGTAATCACATCTTGTGCAGGTCTCTGATCAACAGTACGTGCAGTGATGACCACAGAGCTCCTGTCATCAGGATGGAAGTGAATCTCTCTTAATCCATAATTAATAATGACTCTCACAGAGGCAAGAAAGGGTCATCCCAGGATGATTGAGAGTGATCCCCAGTGGTGGAGTTCTTCATGGGCGATACAACAAAAATCAACAGTATATCTAATGCCATGAATCCGAATGATTATGTTCTCTAAAATACCCTTCACCCTCTTGATTGATCCATCAACCAATTGAACGATTATCCGGGATTTCTTGATAGTCCCTAACTAAGGAGATTGTAACAACGAGAAGGGTATTATGCTAATGGAAGAACCACCATCAAGGAGAATCGTATCACACGAATGGTCAGAAATGGTGCATCTAATGAATGGTGTAGTAGTGTTCCCTTTCCTAGAAGAAGGGTGGTTGTTGATGGTGTGTCCAGTGGCTGTGGTCTAGATGTGATGCTCAGATCTGCTCCTTCTCTTTCTCTTCATGGGTTGAGGAGAAGATAAATGGGTCTTCGCATGGTGAAGTGGGACATCAATGATCTCATGAATAACGGCCACCGCTTCAGGTTCAGATAATACTTTTTGAATTTTTAGATCTTCTTCCATACAAGAGAGGAGATTGGAGTAAGCATATACACAAGAATGGATAAGAGCAGTCTGTACAGTGTCATCCTTAGGGTCAAAGGTGGGACATGGGGTGAGTGAATGTGTGGTCAAGTGATCTGGCATGGGTGCCCTTTCCTCGCAGTTTTAATCAAAAATGTGTCTCCCAAAATCTTTTTGTATTTTTTAAATTTTTCTCATTTTTTTGTATTTTCGGCTATTGCAAGCTCGCATGGTTGTCCTCAAATGAATCCATAAATCCATAGGGTGAATCATCAATATGGCTCTTATTTAGGCTAGTAAGGTTGTTAATCCTTGAATCCTAAAATCCATGATCTGGGCCAAGGTCTCAAGTTTGGTCAACATAAGAGGTGAGTACCAAAGCTGGTGGGTAGAAGTACGAGACCTGAAATTGTGGGTTAGGTGGATATGTATAAAAAGAAGACTCAGGAGCAAGATCCTCCTGATAAAATGGAGGTGGACCGGCTTGAGGGTTCGAGGGATCCGCAAAATCTAGATAAAATTCACTCTAGTCGGCCATCTCCGAAACAAAAGGAAGATGATCAGGAGAACACAGAGGTCAAATAAAGAAATGTGAGAAAAAGCACAAATGCACAATGAAGATCGAGTATGCACATAAGAAATCACAAATAACGATATACAAAACAAAACCCTTCAATTCACCTACTCAACACAGTGGAGGCTGTAAAAGTTTGATCCTTCTATCTTCTCTGCTTTAGAGTTAGGTGAGAATATAAAATTGCACAAGCACTTAGGAGGCCTGGGATTGGGGCACTGATGTTGCTCAGAATACCCTTGTTACCAATCAAATTAATGGTCAAATTAAAAGTCAGAATCATTGCAGTCGGGTAATCAATGCTTCATCAAAAATACCACTTTAATTAATGTACAATTAATTGCGAGCGATAGATTTATTTTACTTGGGCAAGCCCAAGGTCTAACTCAGGGAGGCACTTGTCTCCTTAGGTGAATTTTAAGTGAATTCAGAGGTCATATTTTCATAGTATTATTTTTTTGTCTTTTTTAGCAATTTTTATGCAATAAAGAAAAAACGAATGCAATTTCAAGCCAATTTTACAAGTTAAATCAGAAAGATAATCAAATGAAGTCCAAAATTTATGAAACTTGGCCAGATGATGGAGTGCTATGAAGCCAATTTTTTGGAATTTTTGGACTCTAAATGAATTTACTAAATAAAATATGAATGCAAGGTGATTTTTAAAAAAATAATTTTAATAAATACCAAACACATTATTTCCAGATATAAAAATTATCCCAAATAGATCTAAGTATGACGAATCCAGGAAAATTAATATACCTAAAATTTTATGTGAATTGGACCTATTAAAAATCAATTAAGAAAATAACTATTTGATTTATTCAGGCCTCGTGATGAGTGCAAATGCAATGATTTTTGGGCAAAGTGTAGAGTAAATTATCTTAAGTCTAATGTGATTTTATGATGATTTTGGAGAAACAAGGAATTTAATATAAATTAAAAAGCACATAATGGGCAAAATATAGAAAATTTCACCAATTTAATAATATTAAATTCCAGAGATCTCACAAAAATAAACACATGTCACATGAGATAAAGGACAAGTTGGGCTACAAATGCCATTTTTAGAGTTTAAAATGATGCGAAATGGACACCTAATTAGGCGTGCAAAGACAGGGACCAACTTGCAAATAAAGAAAATAAAAGTTCTAAAACTAAAATGTGCTGACAGGGACTTAGATGCAATTACCTATAATGCGGAGGGGGTGGATGCAAAATTCCCACAAAGTCATGCACTCCTCACGTGGCACGCCTGGCAGGGACCAATTTGTAATTTTCAAACCTTCGAGGGCCTATGTGCAAAATAAGTAGCCCTCACGTGGGAAGCGCGTGCGGGGCTAGGCTCGGACGTCGATCGAGGCTCAGGCAGAGGCTCGGGAGGTTCTGGAGACTCGGATCAGCCTCGGGTCTGCTTCGGTTGCTCCGAGTCTAGGGTCGGGGAAGAGGCTCGGAGTCTCCACATGGCGCGAGATGGATTGTTGGATTAGTGTGTATCCAACGGTTGCCGGAGCTGCTGGCGTGGCGCCCCTAGAGTAGTCAGATTGAGATGATCAAACCGTGTTGATGAAGTCAACGTGGCGAGATCAAGACTGTCGGATCCGTGCGAGATCGACGGTAGCTGGCGCTCGATGAAGCGGGCGACGTCGCGGAGTAGTAGACATGGGATCCTCCTAATCCAACTGAAGGATATTGAGAATACTCAAGCGCATCACAGAAGTGTGACGATCACATCTTATGCAATCATGGTGACTAGTCGCACTAGTCGCAAGGTGCAGGGGAATTTAAAAATTTTAAAACATACGATGAAACCACATGATCACAAGAACGTTTCTTGGATCGTTTCATCAAACCACAAAGTATTAGAAATACCCCTCGAAGCGTGGTTGCGATCACGAGATCTCTAAAGCAAGAGATCCTCCTGTCTCAAGTCCGATCCACGAGGACAGCACTTGCGGGCAGGATGATGAGACACGTGACTCCTGCAATCCTCGACGAAGATCCAAACCTCGAATCCCCTGATTTCTTCCAACAAAATCCGTCATCTTACTCTAGAGCAAGCAGCCCCAAAGAAAATGGTGATCCTCGAGTAGTCGAAGGCGAAGGCGAGAAGGTCTCTCTCAACACATAAGATGGACAGCCACCTTAGAGAGAGAGAGGAGGCGAGAATGAGAGAGAGAGAGAGAGTAGGCGTGTACTCTTGTTGTACTCTAAAGGTCTAGGGTTGCCCTCCTTATATATTAGTTTGGGATCCAATCGATGTCAATCCATGGCATACATAGATCCAACGGCTAGGTTGATCTATGTGTCAATCAACGACCATGATTGTTGTTGGTTAAAAACCAACGATATTAATTTATATCAAATTAAATATATGTTGCATTATCATCAACACAATTTAATTTAACATAAATCAATTATTAAGAGATAACAAGATAACAAAAAAAGAGAGACAACAAATCACCCCTAAAAAATAGGGGGTGTCACCTATGACTAAGTCGTTGGTGACGCCACCCCTTTTTGGTAGTGATTGTCTCCTTTTTATTTTATCCTATTATTTCTAAATAAATTGAAATAACTTTTATTGCAATAATATCCACCAAATTAATTCCAAATTAATTTGTGAATATTTCAATCATGCCATTGAAAAAATATGTGAATCATATTCACAACCCAAACTAATTTGTAAATTACATTTCCAATTAATTAATTAATATGAATTCAATCCACATTAACAATTAACAGATGCTATTTACAAAATCTCTCTCTCTCTCTGTTATATATTATAAATCACATTTATAATATACACAGATATTATGGATAGAACTATCCACGATCTGCTTTCCCTTGATAATTAAATCTCATTTAATTATCTTGGACAATTATTCTCACAATACGAATCTTATTCATATTATACTTGATAATTAAATCTCATTTAATCATCAAGACCTTCTTGCTTGGATACAAAATTCATCATAGGAATTATTCGTGAATTCCTTCATGAATAATGTGCTTTCTCTGCAGATACTTGGAGATAAGGATAGGGCGATTGTATTGTTCCACGTATAGTGACTTGGATGTTGAGATCTCATCTCAAATCCAGATCTCACGGACCTCGCATAGATGCTTGATTAAATCGAGTCCGTATACTTAATCTTCTCATTGCATCTAAATCTCATTCAGATCAATGTCCAACATTTGGACCAAGATCAAGTTACTTCTCTACTGAGAGGAGTCACTAAAATACAGACTTGTTTCATATCTCCCTCGGACTGGAAGTGTCATGGTTATACAATCGTTTATGATCACATCACCCTCAGATATTCCCAATACCTGCACATCCCGCACACTGGAAGACCAATGATCAGCCTGAAGATGAAGATCAATTTTACACTGTCTTCTTCAGGGTTTGATCACCAAGTTTCTCAATCTTGGTCACCGGGATTTGGCATCGATCATATGCTTTCCCAAAGCATATATCATACCTTCAAATTCTTGTCATGCTTCCAAAGCACGATGACCATGCATGGAATTTGATCGGTCCCAATACCTCATGAATGAGCTCATGTCTTCCGATTCATAAGAGAAACTGTATGATCCCTTTGAGAGATCGTATTACTCATATGCCCTTACATGCACACCAGCTCGCCGGTGTATTGACCTTGGTTTGGTCATCAACCTAATGGTCTGCCAAATGTACACACTAAGACATATATTAACATATCTGTCTCTGGTCAGAGGATGTGTGCCTATGCTGTGACAGTATTCAACATAGAACTTAGGTTGTCTTGATCTCGCTAAGTCAACCCATTGACCTAACTAATCTGACACCTCTGAATCACTATTCCCATGCAGAGGACCTGCATCAAGAGGTCGGTCAGATATCAGCCAATGTAAGAAAGGATTGCCATCTCCTACTCAGTACAGATATCATCTCTTAATAATCATTTGATGGTGCTTGATTAGTTCTCTAACTAACCCATTAGATATCCATCCAAGCACCAACCTCTATGATTCATCTAATGAATCAACAGTTATATGATTATCAAGATGGCCATGGTACATAACCCTAATTGTACGGAGGGACCTTATGGTGCATTCATTCACTTAATTTCAGAGAGGGAGTGAAACAATCAATAACATTTATTAATAAAACATATTTATTATAATAACATTTATTGTTAGAATGGTTCGCCTAAGGCTCACATGGCTAACAATCTCCCACTAGCCCTCGGAACCATTCAGGAACAGTCCTTAAACCCATACTCATTACATGTTGGTCAAAAACCTTCTGCGTCAGATGTTTGGTAAGAGGATCATCAACGTTGTCGGCAGAGTCCACCTTGGTGATGATGATATCACCACGCTTTTGAATCTCCCGAATGATGTGGTATTTCCTTTCCACGTGATTCTCTTTTGATGCCATCTGAGTTCCTTTGCCTGGGCAATGGCTCCCATGTTATCGTAGAGTAACGGGATGGGAGTATCAGAGGAAACTACACCAAGCTCCAAGATGAACTTGCGCAACAACACCGCCTCCTTTGCAGCATCCGATGCGGCAATGTATTCGGCTTCTGTTGTTGAATCTGCCGTAGTGTCCTGCTTCTTGCTTCTCCAGCTCACAGCATCACCGTTCAACAGGAATACAAACCCTGATGTCGACTTTCGATCATCAATATCCGACTAGAAGTCTGGATCTATATATCCCACGAATTGGAGATCACCATCTCCATAGACCAAGATGTAATCTTGCGTCCATCTTAGATATTTGAATATGTTCTTTACTGCATTCCAGTGTTGCTCTCCATAGCAGGATTGGTAACGACTTACCACTCCCAATGCATGGCAGATGTCTGGCCTACCATGGCATACATTAAGCTTCCTACATCTGATGCATAGGGGCATCCAGCCATGGCCTTCTTTTCCTCACGACTTTGAGGAGCCATCCCTTTAGACAGATGGATACCATGTCTTAAGGGGAGGAATCCTTTCTTGGAACTATCCATACGGAATCGTTCAAGAATCTTCTTAATGTATCCATGTTGTGACAATCCCAACATCCTCTTTTCTCGGTTTCAAAATAGCTTCAGGCCTAAGTTGTAAGAGGCTTCTCCAAGATCTTTCATCTCGAAGGTATGAGATAGTCAAATCTTTACACTGGTGATCATTCTTGTATCATTCCCAATGATAAGGAAATCATCTACGTAAAGCATGATGAACACAATGGCGCTCCCACTAAGCTTCTTGTACACACAATGTTCATCAGGAGTCTGCACAAAATCATAACTCTTTATGGTTTCGTCAAATCTTATGTTCCAGCTATGAGAACCTTGTTTGAGACCATAGATGGATTTCTTTAGCTTGCAAACTTTACCGTCCTCAACTTTGAATCCCTGGGGCTGCTCCATATAGATATCCTCCTCGAGGTATCCATTGAGGAAGGTTGTCTTGACGTCCATCTGCAAGATGTCGTAGTCAAGAGATGCAGCTATAGCTAGCAGTGTCCTGATGGACTTAAGCATAGCCATGGGAGAGAACATCTCATCGTAGTTGATGCCTTCTCTATGTGTGTAGCCCTTGGCTACGAGCCGTGCCTTGAAAGTCTCTACTTTCCCATCAGGTCCCCTTTTTCTCTTGAATATCCAATTACACCCAATGGGTTTCACCCCTTTAGGTGGATCCTCTAGGGTCCATACACCATTCTTATGCATGGAGTCAATCTCTGACTTCATTGCCAGCATCCATCTATCCATGTCATGATCTGCGAGTGCTTCATCAAATGAAGTAGGATCATTGTCAATTTCACTTACACATGGAATCCATACCTTTCAGGTGGTGCAACCACCCTCAAACTCCTTCGAAGAGGTATGGGTGTTTCATCTTCATTTATCTCCTTAGTTTCTGGTTCAGGAACCTCAGAATCCTCAGGGGATTCAATGAGTTCCTCTACTACATTTCTATCTTGACCTTTAAGGAAATCATCCTCCAGAAATTTCACATATCTAGAGACAAAAACCTTTTGGGTCTCAGGGTCATAAAGTTGATATCCAATACTATCTTTAACATACCCAATGAAGTAGCACTCACAAGTGTGAGATTTTAGCTTTCTTGCATCCACATTCTTTGCATGGACCAAGCAACCCCAACCCTCAAGTGATTAACACTAGGTTTGGTTCCATACCAGAGTTCATGAGGAGTCTTAGGTACAGATTTGCTAGGAATCTTTTTCAGGATATATATTGCGGTCCCTACTGCATATCCCCAGAAACTAAGAGGTAAATATGCATTGCTCATCATTGTATGGACCATGTCTCTTATGGTCATGTTGCATCTTTCAGCAATACCATTAAGTTGGGGAGTTCCATGGGGAGTGAGATTAGAGATAATTCCATTCTCTTTAAGAATCCCTTGAATTCATCTGAGAGGTACTCGCCACCTCGGTCAGATCAAATTCTTTTGATCTTCCTATCGGTTTGGTTGTCAACCAAAGCCTTAAACTCTTTGAACTTTTCAAAGGTTTCATATTTATGACGTAGTATGTAAAGAAACCCGAATCGCGAATGGTCATCAATAAACGTCGAATCTTATTGATATCCATTTCGAGTCACGGTACTGAAGGGACCACATACATCAGTATGTATTAGGTCAAGAATACCTTCGCATCTCGTAACCTTGTTACGGAAAGGCATCCTAGTCATTTTACCTCGAATGCAATGTTCACGAGTAGGTAAAGATTGGACCTGTAGAAAATCTAAGGGTCCATCCTTTATCAATCTATTAATCCTATTAACAGATGAATGACCATGCCTTTGATGTCAAATCATATTCAAATGATTACCATTCTCCCTGGACCTTTTAGGGTTTTTATTGGTAGTAGCGACATTCATGATACATTCATCAATGCACAATTCATAGAGTCCACTAGAAGACAAAACACCATCAGCAATAAATTTATCATATTGATTAATGACTAACTTATTACAGAAAAGGAAGGAATATCCATGTCTAACAAGCTTAGATACGGATATCAAATTCCTCCTGACTTCAGGTAAATAAATACACTCTTTAAGTACTAAGACTCGACCACTAGATAACGATAGTCGACAGTCCCAATGGCGACTGCTGTAACGCTTGCATCAGATCCCATCTGGATGACTATCTCCCCTTGCTCCAGATTCCTAGTTTCCTGAAACAAATGCAACAAATTGCATATGTGAACAGAAGCACCAGAATCTACAACCCAACTTCCTTCTTGTCCAACGAGAAAGCTAGTTTCAATGATGAAAGTAGATTTCATACACATTGGGGCTTTACCTTTGTCAACCGACTTCAGGAACTCTGGGCAATTACGTCGCCAGTTCCCCGGCTTCTTACAGTTGTCCCAGACATCGGTCTTCTTTGATGCCATTAACGTGGAAGCACTGGAAGATGAACCAACTCCTTGATTCTTCTTCTTTCTCTTCTGGTGCGGGCTCTTCCGAGAACCTTGCTTCCGACCGTGCTTTAATTTTACTTGTGCATCCATTGCACTAACAGAGGGGCCGTCCTTCTTCATTACGTCTTCTGCAGACTTTATTGCAGCTAATAACCCAGCATTACTTAAATCAACTTTGCTCATATGATATGACACAACGAAGTTGTTGAAAGACTTAGGGAGTGATAGGAGAATAAAATCAGCCTGCATATCAGCATCCATGTAGGCTCCCAGGCTTTCCAATTCAGAGAGGTACCCAGACACTTTGAGTACGTGTTCTCTAAAATAGGTCCCTTCCTGCATCTTGCAGTGAATAAGCTCTTTCATCACATTATAACGCTGTGTGCGGTTTATGTCACCAAACATCTCTTTCAGATTCAGCATGATTTCTTGGCAGTGGTTCATTTCCACATGTTGCTTCTGCAGCACATTGGACAATGAGCCAAGTATATAACACCTTGCCAAGTTATGATATTCATCATAATTCTCATTAAAAGTTTAATATTCCGGAGTCTGAGGGTCTACAATCTTGTCCTTGGTTAGCACACATGAGATGCGCTCCGTAGATGGGACAAGATCCAAGTTTTGGATCCAATCCGAATAATTTGGTTCGGTCAACTAATTGACCTCAAGGAGTCTGTTCAGTGGGTTCATGGACTTCATTTTCTGAAATTAAGAATGTACTATATTAGAATATATAAATAATTATATATTCAATTTTAAAACATTTGATTAAGGCATTTTAAATCAAATTTGTCTTGCTATGTCCACGACGAAAGATTATTCCCTAATCATCTTTCAAAGTAAGAGATATACTTGCCGCTATATCTCAAGCAAGATTTGGGATCTCCTCTCTATCTTTATTACATCCCAATAATATGAGAACCTGTGACTCGAATAAAGAGAAGCGGGAACACATTCCGCCTTGCAAGTCCAACTTGCATTTCCCAATTCGGTCTTTAACACCCGGGCCACCACCCCTAAGATGATGTTGACCCGTTGCTAATTGAACCAACCGTCAACAGGCTTAATACTCGCTATACACAATCCAATGTCACCCCAATAATATGAGGCCGCGATATTGGGGTCACTACGTTTATGGCATTACACTTTCAATAAGCAAAGAACCCGATCCAAATAATTGTATATAGATCTGTCACTTCGGACATGTGTCTCCTATATACAACTTTTGGCGACGAAATTCTTTGCCTTGATGGGAGACCATGGATGTCACTTATGTGATCCTCCACCTCTTATTCAAATTGAAATAACTAATTATCGTGAATCATATTCACATAATTAATTCTTCCAAGGAAAATACACATCTATTCATAATAGAGTGTTTTAATAGGATATAATTAATTTAATCATATTAAATAAATTATCAATCCAATTTTCAATCAACAAACTTTGAATTTTACTTGAATAGTTAGGTATAATATCAAAGTACGTATTATTTCGAATTTTAATAATTAGAAAAAATAAACTTTGATTTCTCCGGTATTATCGACTCCCTACCCGTTGCCATGGCCAGTACCGACGAGAGTGGGACGGACCACATACGTTGCAACCCGCTACCCCAATGCTCTCCGACTAGACACCATATCCACCTCAAGAAAGGATAATGCTAGATAGATCATCATGTACTTTGAGATGCTCATCGGTCTTTCAACCAAAATTATATCATATAATATACATCAAAATAATTTTGATTATATTATAAGGAGATTTGCTAAAAAAATCCCCAACTATTCAAGAAAGAGTGTTTTGCATGTAAAAGTTGTCCTACAACTATTGTAGGATGACCTAGGGTTTTGTATGCAAACAATGTTTGTTGATGATTTCATATTAACCAATGATCAAGATCAACTATCTTATCATTATGGTTAGTGGGGTGTCATTCAAGGAATTGATTATCATCTTTAAATATTTCACAAATATTTATCAATAACAAATTTCAGAAAATTAACAATGAATTTTCATCAAATTAATTTGAATGACTATCACAAAGTTCATGATAAAGTTTGTCAATTTCCAGCAGTGACCCCTAATCACTAAAATTAACTTATCTTGATAAATTTAAATCCAAAATTCGCAAAATCAGCTTCCTAAGATTGATAGCTTGATTTACAACAGAACCTAAGTGATATTCCACGCATTTCGAGGTGCATCAAAACAGTAATTAACTTATTAATCACGTTCAGATTTGTTGTTCTCGCAACAGTGAATACATGCTTATTCGAAAGGCCATATATTAAGCAAATGAAATCCAAATTTCGTAAACTCAGATCCTATGGTTTCCTTATTTAATGGGGAATAAAATCCAATTGAATATTACATGTTTAAACAATTTAAGCAGTACCGAAAAAATCCAATTAGATAGAGGTGCGAAAATCGAAATGCGATAAAAACTTTCGCGACCCTTTCAAACCCAAGTCGTCCTAGGTCCATGGATCGTATACAAAACCTTTTCCAACATGGCTCTGATACCACTTGAAGGATATTGAGAATCCTCAAGTACATCACGGAAGCGTGATGATCGCATCTTATGCAATAGTGGCGACTAGTCGCAAGGTGCAGCGGAATTTAAAAAATTTAAAACATACGATGAAACCACATGATCACAAGAACATTTCATGGATCGTTCATTTAACCACAAAGTATTGGAAATACCTCTCGAAGCATGGTTGCGATCACGAGATCTCTAAAGCAAGAGATCCTCCTGTCTCAAGTCCGATCCACGAAGAGAGCACTTGGGGGCTCGATGATGAGACGCGTGACTCCCGCAATCCTCGACGAAGATCCAAGCCTCGAATCCCCTGATTTTGTCCAATGAAATCCGTCATCTTCCTCTAGAGCAAGCAACCCCAATGAAGATGGTGATCCTCGAGTAGTCGAAGGCGAAGGCGAGAAGGTCTCTCTCAACACATAAGATGGACGACCACCTTAGAGAGAGAGAGAGGACGGCAAGAATGAGAGAGAGAGAGAGTAGGCGTGTACTCTTGTTGTACTCTAAAGGGCTATGGTTGCCCTCCCCTATATATTAGTTTGGGATCCAATGGATCTCAATCCATGGCATACATAGATCCAACAGTTAGGTTGATCCATGTATCAATCAACGGCCATGATTGTTGTTGGTAAACAACAAACAACATTAATTTATATCAAATTAAATATATGTTGCATTATCATCAACACAATTTAATTTAACATAAATCAATTATTAAGAGATAACAATATAACAAAAAACGAGAGACAACAAATCACCCCTAAAAAATAGGGGGCGTCACCTATGACTAAGTCATTGGTGACACCACCCCTTTTTGGTGGTGATTATATCCTCTTTATTTTATCCTATTATTTCTTAATAAATTGCCATAAATTTTATTGAAATAATATCCACCAAATTAATTCCAAAATAAGTTGTGAATATTTCAATCATGCCATTGAAAAATATGTGAATCATATTCACAAGCAAAACTAATTTGTAAATTAAATTTCCAATTAATTAATTAATGTAAATCCAATCCACATTAACAATTAACAAATGCTATTTACAAAATCTCTCTCTCTCTCTCTCTGTTATATATTATAAATCACATTTATAACATACATAGATATTATGGATAGCACTATCCACGATCTTCTTTTCCTTGATAATTAAATCTCATTTAATTATCTTTGACAATTATTCTCACAATATGAATCTTATTCATATTATACTTGTTAATTAAATCTCATTTAATAATCAAGACCTTCTTGCTTGGATACAAAATTCATCATCGGAATTATTCCTGAACTCCTTCAAGAATAATGTGCTTTCTCCGCAGATACTTGGAGATAAGGACAGGATGATTGTATTGTTCCACAAATAGTGACTTGAATGTTGAGATCTCATCTCAAATCCAGATCTCACGTGAAGTTTCATTCAATCAAGATAGGGGTACCTGCAGGGATAGCCGGGGCCAAAAGAATGGAGCCCGTGCTCGTGGGAGTGCGTGCGTGTGCAGTTTGAGGCCTCGGCATGGAAGTGGGTGAATGGTCCTCCTCCGTCGTGCGGCAGAGCTATGGTCGGAGATGGAATTCGATGAGTCGTCAGGGTGAACGAAGGAGTGAGTGTGGATCAGAGCTTCAAGGCGAAGCTTGGTGGATAGACGATGGAAGGTGAACTCGATCGGAGAGGGGGAATAAAATCAGAGAAAAATGCGAGGAAAAAATAAGGAGGTTGGAGAAGATGAAGGAGGGGTCTACCTGGGGTTAGAAGCTCGGAGGAAGCTTCCTGGTCTTCTCTCAAGGCCCGGTAGAGTCCCGAGCTCAAGCAGCTTGATGGAGGAGCTGTTGTATGGCAAAGCTCGCCGTGGATCTAGCTGGAGAAGGTACGTTGTCTTAGCTCACTTTCACGCCTAATCTCTGTCATAGATCGGTGGAGGGGAGCTCTAGGGTCTCTCGTGCAAGGGTGGATGATCGTAACGGTGGCCAGAGGCAGGGGTTTTATAGAGAGAAGGTGGAGGTGACAGTGATGGAGGCGTGGTGTTTGTGGGGTCAGTGGAGCAAAGAGGAAGGGGATCGTGGAGGACATGGAGGCCGACGAAGATGAAGGGAGTGGGGGCTTAATCATGGGGCCGTCAATGTGTGGAGAGAGTGGCTGTGGTGGTGGAGAAAATTGGAAGGGGGCGACGAGTAGGAGAAGTGGGCGACGTACACGAGGGATGCAAACCGAGGTGGGAGACGATCTCTGGATCATTGGATCTTGTGGTCCAACAGCCCAGATCAAGGAGCTAAGGAGTGGCCTGGATCAAATCGGGGGGTATGATCGATGGGGAAGGGGTGCGACACGTGGTGTAAGGAGAGGGTGATGCTTAAGAGCGGCTGGGATGTGATCTGGAGGTTGAATCGAACGATAGAAGACAGGACGGGAAGGAGAAGCTAGGATGGAGTCCTTTCGACCTCGATCGTGCGGCTAGGCGAGTCACACATGCCACGCTGAGAGAACAGCGCTCACGGATAGTGATGACGAGATCCTGAGAATCTGATCGAAGGGCTATGGATAGTGTGGGTGTGTGTTGTGGGGATGAAGGTACCTGGAGAAGATCAAAGGGTTCACAATTCAACACATGGCTTGCTGATGGCGAGGTGCTGGCGGATGGGGGAGATATGATATTGAAATAATCGGAGGGTGGAGACTGGCTGCGAGAGTGGATGGCTCAGATCTGAAAAGAAGGGAAGGGATCAGACAGCGTAGGAAGCCAGGTGCGTGGTGCGAGATGAGCGGGCCGCGTGGCGCAACCAGAGGGCGCCACGTGGCCTAATCTGAATGGCTGAAACAAAATGTGGAATAAGAGAGAGAAGATGGCTGAATTTGGAAAAACTTAAAACATGAAAGTTCTAGATCTCAATGGGATCTACAAGTTTCATTTTGACTAAAAATGGAAATGTGGTCAAATAAAATACTAAAATACAAGGGTACAACTATACATACATATAATGTACAGTGGGGGTCCCAAGACCCTTGTTTTGCATAGGAGCTCTGATTTAAATGAAACTGGTCTCATTTTGAAGGTCTATGGATATGTATTAATTTAAAAGTGAGTAGACATAGATCGGAGGTTGTATGAGATAGATATGTGCATTCTAAGGCCTAAGGTCTCCAATTGGATTTGGGGTTTTATTGGGCATTGGGAGTGAGTATAAAATACATACAAATAGGTGAAATATGGTGAATATACAAGTGATTGTTACAAGTGAATTTCGCTTCTTATTTAATGCAAATATGAATGCTAAAATGCAGATATTATTGATGCATGCATGAATGTTAATTATGCAATATAAGTAGAAATATGCATCTAATTACTCAGGAACAAAGCTCTATTTTCAACTTTTAGAGTGATGAATCACATATTCATCAACCCCCTATACTAAAACCTTGCTCGTCCCCGAGCAACTAAATGAAATGCAAAAGTGAAATGAGATTGGGTTCCATACCAAGGTCATGAACAAAAGTTGAAAATGGAGCTTGACTCAACCTTTTGATTAATTGTGTGGTAGAAACTTATTGAGATCTGAATTTAAGATCTAACAGACTTTAAGTTCCACAAGTCTTCTATTCAAGACTCCTCAATAGTCAGGTCAGAACAAATCGTCAAATGCAAATTTCTGATGACTATGATTCTTACTTGTACTGTGTAAGTGTAAATTACCTCTCCACATCAAAAATGGCTCAGAACCAGCCTCCTCAAACAAGGTAACTCTAAATACCCGGTCCAGTAACTCGTTCCTCGAGGAGCGGGGTATTCCCTTCTAAGTTCAAGTGTGACCAGCTCAAGAGGAGGCGGTGGAGAAAAGAATGGATGGTATCCAGTGTAGCTACTTATCCCAGGATGCCTGACCAGTGTAGCCAAGTCATCCAACTGCAAACTTCTTGCTAATATACATACTCCGACATGTAATTTTATTTTCTATCTGGCCTGTCTACTTTTTTTGGAGTTCTTGCATTTTTTCTTTTTCTCTTTTTTTTGAACTATATACAAGGGGCAGCATGTACATCAAGAGTTTTTCCTCTTGAGCCAGTAGACTATCCCTCTTTTGAATCATTATTGAACCCACAGCATCCCGTCTTAGGACGTCAACACCACCAGACTAGGTTGAGATGCACTACCCTCCCTAGAGGAGGATGGATGTTTCCACCTGTGTGCTACTCCGAGCTAAAGGATTCTACCTCGTCACCACCTCATCAATGAAGAGATACGTGCATGGTGCTTGTCCAAGTTAGGTCACTGTCTGTAAGAATCATGCGTGTGCACGAGATATTCTACTTAGACTAATCAAGATGACATGTGAACATAGACTAGTGGACTCAAAGAATTAAGTCACTTGACCTAAGAAATCTTAACTCCAGTTCCAATAAGGTTCCTCTGAAATTAGGTGGATTAAGATCATATCAAGTCCATCCTCAACATCTACTAATAACTTGGTTCAGAACCAACTAACCATTCACTTTGCATATGCAAGATATGCAGACGAGATGTAGATGACATGCTATGTGGATGAATGAAAATGCAAGGCTCTTTTTTGTTAGATGCAGAGATGATGTGCAAGAGTAAATAAGAAGCCCATAGTTTTATTTTGTTTTTAAATTTAGTATACCTCCTATATTACAACAATTTTTTAAGAGTTTAATAAGTTTTATATGTACAAGTGTTATTCAATATACAAGTATACATGTATTTTACAAAAAAAATCGTTTTTTACAAAAGTTGTACAAGTAATATACAACAAGTATTTTACAAAAAAATTCAATTTTTAACCATCAGGTAATTATTGAATAAAATATACATAAATACGCAAAAATACGTGAAAGTACGAGCTATGGGTAAAGTATATGTGTAATATATACACACGCCCCTATACTTAGTGTGTGCTATATCATCAGAGCACGAAAAGAGAGGAAAAAGACATAGCTCGTGCAAAGCATAGGAGAGCTAAAATAACAAAAAATACAGAAGTCGCTCCGCCCCCCTATACTTAGGCTCTGGCAGCCTAAGGGTAGAAGAAGAGCAAAAATGGGGCGGGTGAGGTTAAGAGGGGAAATGGAGGAGCATATACACGACGGGCACCAGTCCCCCCTATACTTAGGCTCAGGTAAGCCTAAGAATAGGACGGGAATGGTATGAGGACAGATGTGATATGGAGGATGTGCAGTGAATTGACTCAGCTGACTCTTCCCCTTATACTTAGGATCTTGTCATCCTAAGTACAATCGTAGATGAAAATATATGAAGTTGGGGTGAGTGATTAGAGTCGCGGGAGAGAGGGGACGAATGTACATGAATGGTGGGTATATACAAGTATCGTGGTCTGAATCTTTCTAGATATTGTTTATGGCGAGAATTCACTGCTCCAAGGTCTCATGTGAGGCTCTATGTGTATCTGTTGAATCTGTCTCACGCATGAATACAATCTCCTCAACATGGACTAACTGTTCATTGGGTTCGATGAAGTGCTTCAACAGTTGTTATTGACTAGTAATGTATGTGAGTCATCTGTGAGATCTGAGATCTCAACACATCCACTATCATGCACAGCACGGACAATGAGTGGTCCCATCCACTTGGATTTCAGCTTGCCTTGGAAAACCTTCAGCCTTGCATTGAACAACCAAACCTTCTGTCCAGGAACAAAGGTCTTTCGTCTGATATATCCATCATGCCAACGCTTTACTTTGTCCTTATACACCAAACTGTTGCCGTATGCTCGGTTTTCTGACTTCCATAAGCTCATTCAGATCCATTTCTCTCTGTTTCTACTATAGGCGTGCATTCCAATTGACCTTTTTGATTGTCCATTCTGATTTATGCACTAACTCTGCGGGCAAATGGCATGGCTTCCCAAATACCATCCTGAATGGGGAGGTTCCTAACGGTGTCTTATAAGCTGTCCGATAAGCCCATAGGACTTGATCCAAGATTTGAGACCAGTCCTTCCTGTCTGGGCAGACAAGCTTCTGCAATATGGTTTTCACCTCCCTATTTGACACCTCAGCCATGCCATTGGTCTGTGGGTGGTAAGGACTAGCGACACGGTGTTCGATGTCGTAATCCGTCAAGAGCTTCTTCACATCTCTATTTACAAAGTGGCTACCTACATCGTATATCAATATTTTGGGGATCCCGAACCTAGAGATGATGTGATCTCTAATGAATTTACAGACAGTCCTACTGTCTGCAGCTCGGGTTAGGATAGAATCCACCCACCTGGACAGATAGTCTACCGCAAGAAGGATGTATTCGAATCCGTGGCTAATAGAGAATGGGACCATGAAGTCGATACCCCAGGCATCAAAGACATCAAAAATGATGACAGGTTGCATCGTCAACTCATCCTTGGAACCAACGGTTCCTCCTTTCCGCTGGCATACTGGGCACGACTTTACAAAGTTGATCGCATCGTGAAACAGAGTCGGCCAGTATAAGCCATACTTAAGTACCTTCCATGTGGTCCTCTTCCTGGAGTCGTGTCCTCCTTCCTCCAGACTGTGGCATAAAGAAAGGACACTCTGATATTCCTACTGAGGAATACACTATCTCCAGACACAATTCGGTCCTTCAAAGAAAAGGATCGGATCCTCCCAGTGGTAATGTCTCGAATCCGACTTTAGTCGGTCTATGTGGCTCTTGGGACAATCTTCGGGAACTTTCTTGGAGACAAGATAGTTCACGACATTGTCATACCATGGGAGTGAGTCGACAACAAAAATCGACTCTTCAGGGAAGGAGTCTCGAATCGGCGTATCTTCAGAAGCATTAAGATACTGAAGATGGGGGAGGTAATCAACTACTACATTCTTCTTTCCAGGTTTATCACGAATATCCAAATCAAACTCCTAGATAAGAAGAATCCACCTAAGAAGACGCACCTTCACGCCCTTCTTTTCCATTAAGTATCGTAGCGTTGTGTGGTCAGTGAACATAACTACCTTGGATCCGATTAAGTGATATCTGAATTTATCCATGACAAACACTACTGCAAGCATTTACTTTTCTGTAACTGTATAGTTACAATGAGTAGTATCAAGCACTTTTCTTGCGTAGTGTATGGCGAACGGGACGCCATCCCTCCTCTATCCTAACATAGCCCCAACAGCAAAGTCTAAGGCGTTCGTCATGATCTCTAAAGGCAGAGACCAATCTGGGGCTTGTAGGATCGGGGCGTCCATGATCATTCCTTGTAGTTGCTTAAAGGCCTCAAGACATTTGTGATCAACAATGAACTCCATATCCTTGCCTAAAAGCTCAGTTAGCGATCGGGCAATTGATGAATCTACGTTCATCATCTTCATTCTATCATTTTGGCCTTAAAAACTCTAGTAAACGCGTGTAAATAGGTTAATTCATGCATTTTATCATCCATACATTTGTGTATGAAAAGTGTACAAAATACAGTTTTTAAAGCCAAAATTATAGAATAAAGAAAAGAAAAGAAAAAGAATAAAATATTGTAATAAAGAAAAATATAAAATTGTTTTCACTCAAAAATAATGTATAGATAAAAAGCTATGATCTGAATAAAAATCGAGAATCCCAACTTCGCAGACTTGTATCTCCCTAATAAAAGCTCCAAATGTACCAAACTCACTTTAATTGTATATAATTTCTCATAAGCTATTTAATGAAGGTGTTTCGTATTTTTCGGAGTTATGGTTTGAAAGTTGAGTTTTGGGCCCCACTTGTATACTTGTATAGATTAAAATATTCATATCATTTATTATGCATTATTTTTATAATTTTATATTTTTATAATTTTGCAAATAATACTTATAATATATTTGTACATTAAAATAGGAATAAAAATCTCAAGAAAATACAAAATAAAATACCTGTATATTACATACCTAGGTATAATACCTATAAATATACCTACATAGAATATAATCCTATTTTATTAAGTGTATAAAACACCTCAGAAAAATAAAATAAAAAAATTTTTAAGTATATAAAAATATTTTATAAATATATAAAATAATAAACAAAATAAATAAAATTAAATTCACAAAATAAAAAGAAAATATTAAAATATATAGATATATATACCTATATAGCCTATAGATGGGAACTTGCATTTTTACACCTCATAAAAATAATAAACATTTTTTTATAACAAAAATTAATAAAATCATTTGATATTTTTAATTAAATTTCCAATGTTTTTCCCAAGTCTTTTTCCTGGTTGGTCCACGTGGACCAACCAGGGGGCGGCAAGAGTTGACCTCTAGTCAACTCTCTGCCGAAGATCTGGGATGCGTCAGAAGTGTTTTTGTCTGATTTTCTTGATTTTTTTGCTGGCCTTCCCTTCATATTTTCGTGTCGACGACTTCTGAGCTTTTGTTCCTCGAGGAACGATCTTTCACGCCCTGGGTTTTCTTGGGCCAAGCGTCGGCGATTCGACGAGATACGCCTTGATCTTTGGCGCTGGTCGACCACTCAGTCAACCCTTTTAAATATTTCCCCCTACTTTCCTATCTCTTTTGATCCCTCTTCCTCCATCATTCACCGATCCTTAGGGAGTCCATCGAGTTCCTGGTGACATCAGCGACTCAAGGAACCCGTTCGCGTGAAGTTTGGCGTTGAATCGAGGTAGATCCAGTCCCCTTACCGGAGCTCCGCTGCGAGCTCGGTCTGTCATCTCTGGTGAGCCTTCCTCCCTTCTTTTTCCATTTTTTGTAGCTTAAGGTTATCTTAGGTCAGGTTTATAACAGTTTACCGTTCCGATCGGTATCTTGCCGTGAATCCGCTCTCGATTCCACGGCGCAGCTCCGCTCCGCCTCCGATTTCCGGCCGCCTCCGTCATACACAGCCTACGCGATCACCTCCATCTCCTTCTCTATCACTCTGTCATCACGAATCACCCGTAAACTCATCTCGACCTCGCTCAGATCGAGCTTTTCGAGCTCTGTTCTCCGCCACGTATCGGAGCTCTTCGTCGGACCTCAATTTCACACCCATTCACCTCCATTTTACGCCAATCACTTCGCTTTTTGTTTCCGCTTCTAACCCTGCAGAGAGGAGCCCAAGAGTAGGCTCTATCGAGCCTCGACAGTCCAGAGAAGTAGCCCCCAGGCGACCACCCTCGTCCGAGCATCTCAGGCCATCTCAGCTCCGGCTGAGAAGTTCATTCGACGCGGACAATTCCCATGACCATTTTGCCCTCGGTCCGGGGTTGGGGGAGGTTGTGTGTCGGCCGGAATCAGCGATCCAAGCAGCTCCAGTCCGGTGTTCTTCGTGAGCCTCTTTGCACCATCAGATCAAGAACATGTCCGAGAAGCTACAGTCACCGTCCGATCGTATCTAGTCCGCGCCCGTTGGATCTTCATCGCTTCGCATCCTAGCCGTACATCAGCGCCTCGTCCTCGACCCTTGGATGTGACACGTGGATAAGTGATCCTCTCCCAGCCGCATGATCATTTCTTGGGTAATTTACACCGAAGACCCATCAGCTTTTAGTATTTTCATTTATTCCCCTATGCATGGGAATTATAATATGTTTTTGGGCATTTTGCATTAAGAACCCTCCACTTTTTGAATTACACTCATACCCCTATGAACAACAGAACACGTGCTTTGCGAGTGATTTTTTTGGTAGAATTGCAACCAGGCCCTTGAACTTTGCTCTATTTATAAAAATGTCCCTACCAGAAATGTAGTTTCTAGTTGTTGTTTCTATTTATTGCATGCATCTATAAATTGCTAAAAAATCCATAAATATTATATTGTACTCCTATTGCATTCTAGTATCATGCCATATTTTTATTTTACATTTTTATTGTATTTTATTATTTATAAAAATTCAAAAACATGCATTTTCAGCACAGTTTGCATTAGAAAATATATAAAAAATATAAAAACACCTCAAAAAATTCCCAAAAAATCTATTTTGCTTATTTTAGTGTGTCTTAACTTCAATCCAAAAATCACTAAAAAATATAAAACAACTCCTAAAAATTAGAAAAGCACAAAAATCTTCATAAAAATATTAAAAATCCATAAAAAAACCTAAAAATATAAACTTAGTTTCTAAACATTCTCTGATTTATTATCGTTCGATTAAAATTATTTTGAGGATTTTTGAACTCTGATTAGTATTTTTCATCCTCAATTTAGTTCCAGCCTTCTATTTTGTCCACTGTTTTTAGTATTTTTGTCTTTAAAAATACCAAAAACTTAGGAAAAATATAGAAAAATCACAAAAACATTAGAAAAATACAAAAAAAGACTAAAAATAATTTATTTTCTGAATTTTCCTTATTTTGATCTATTTTTATAAATCCATTATCTCTCTCTTTCTTTCTTTGTATATATATTCTATTTTTGAAAAAGAAAATATAAAAATATAAAATATTAAAAAAATATAAAATCAGAAATTAAAAATCAAAATATAAAAATATAAAATCAAAAATTAAAAAATATATATAAAAAATAAAAAACCCACAAAAGTCCCAATTGGCTAAGTAGTTCACTAGACACAGGCTTGACATTTTGTCTGCATACTTTACTCCGTGCTTCCTGTGTTCGACCCCTACTTACTTGCCACTATACATTCTTAGTAGGGTATAATAAATTTTGATCCTTGCTCTTGATTGCTTAAGTGATTGTGTGGGTTGATTGTTGACAAACGTGAAGGCCTGAGTAGTCGCCTCAGCGACAGTGAGTCTGATCTGTCAGACCATTATTTAGCGGCTCTCGGTTTTCCCATTTTTTAGCAATCTTAGAGAAATCCTTGATAAATCTTCGATAAAATCCGACATGCCTGAGGAAAGACCGCAACTATTTCACATTGGTTGGTGGCTGGAGTCGTTTGATCACATCCACCTTGGCAGGGTCAACCTCCATTCCTCTTTTGGAGATGACATGCCCCAACATAATGCCCTCGGTCACCATGAAGTGACTTTTCTTCTAGGAGAGCACCAGATTGACCTCACAACATCGCTTGAGGACTCGGTCCAGATTCCTAAGACAGGAATCGAAGGAATCACTATGGACCGAGAAGTCATCCATGAAGACTTCCAAGAATTCATCGACCATTTCGGCGATTACAACAATCATGCACCTTTGAAAAGTACCAGGAGTATTGCATAACCCAAAGGGCATGCGCCTGAAAGCATAGGTACCAAAGGAGCATGTAAACATGGTCTTCTCCTATTCCTCAAGAGCTATGGCTACTTGATTGTAGCCCGAGAACCCGTCTAAAAAGCAGAAGAATTCTTTCCCTGCTAATCTCTCTAAGATCTGATCAATGAATGATAGGGGGAAATGATCCTTCTTCGTCGCAGTATTCAGGCATCTGTAATCCACACAGACGTGCCGCGATGTGGGTACTCATGTCACGATCTCTTATCCATCTTCATTGGTGGTCGTATAAATTCCTGACTTTTTTGAGACAACATGGATTGGAGCCACCCATTTGGAGTCGGAGATGGGATAAATAAAACCTATGTCGCACCATTTCTCTATCTCCTTCTTCACTCTCTCTCGTAAATTTGGATTCAACCGACGTTGGAATTCACGAGAGGGTTTAGCCTAATTCTCCAAGTAGATATGGTGCGAACCAGAGCTGGATTTATCTCGTGGAGATCGGAGATGATCCATCCTATCGCCTTGCGGTTGTTCTCCAGGATCTCTAACAAGCGAGATTCCTGCTCCTCGATCAATCGCGAGCTAATGATGACCAGATACTTTTTCTCTTCTCCCGCAAGGAAGGCATACTTAAGTGTTGTAGGTAAAGGTTTGAGCTCAGGTAATGTGTGATCATCAACGAAATTTGGCTCAATCAAATCTGACTTTGTGCTGGTAGCGGCTGGATCTGTCCTTGAAATTGATGCCACCAATTCATTTGGCTCTGGAGTTGGATCGTCAAAGATTTCCAAGCAATCAGCAAAAGCCACGTCCAACTCATCATCCTCATCTTCTGATTGTCCTAAAGAGGGAAAGACTGACATGCCCAATCGGGCCTCTAAGTCATCGAAGATGTAGGTGATGCATATTATGTGTTGCACTCATTTCTAAGGACCTCGCAAACTGACTCTTGCACAAGATCTTCTCCGGAGGATAGGGACTCATCGGTGCTAGCTGGGTTCTGTCTCCATGGCCCAATGGTGTCTACATGAATACAATATGCTTCAGACGAAGAGTACTCATTGCTGGATTCTGAATCCGGTGTCTGCCATCTGGTCTACTTCATCTCAAGTTCCTCGTCTCTGCCTGGAGTTTGGAACTGGAATTTCCCAATCTTCTAATCAAATAAGGCCCCTGTTCTTCTGAGGAAGGGCCTTCCTAATATGATATGGGAATCTCTTCAATTGCGATGGGTCTCCATATCGAGGATTGTAAGGTCCACCACGTACTCCTGACCCTCGACTTTTATGACAACGTTCCTCAATTCTCCTGGGACCTCTTGTTTGATTTATCCGCAAACTGAAGTAGGGCTCTGATTTCCTAAGAGGTTCGGGATTAAACCGCTCATTGAGGTATGTAGGCATTAAGTTAATTGAGGATCTGTTGCCAAGGAGAGTGCATGCAATCGCAGTGTCATCGACATGACTCACCACATAATGTGCACCCATGTCTCTTCGTTTCCTCGGAAACACATTCTTTATTGCGCAAGTAGTGCCTACTAACAAAACATGCTTCTCAACACGGCTTTTGATCTTCTTGCTGACCCTAGTAGGTGTACAACTCACCTTAAGGTATTTTTGAAATGCAGGTGTCATCTCCACATACTTGTCAAAAGGGATTGTGACCTTGATGTGTTTATTGCAAAACTCTATCATCTCAGGGTCATCTTTTTTTATTTTTTGAGTTTTCTTCTTTCCACCCTTAAGAGCTTGGGGGAAAGGGATTATTGATGCTAACTCAGATTCCGAAACTAAAAGATTTTCATTTAAACTAGGAACTGAGCTCTGTACATGACTCTAAAACTGAGACTAACTCGGACTCTGACTATGACTATGACTAAAAGAAAATTTCTGCTCTAAATCGGTGATGCGTCCTCCGTGACTGGTGGGATATCATCCTCGGATGGAGGTGTTGGTTCTTCATCGGACTCTTCGGAATCATAGCTGGCGCGGTTCTCCTACTTCTTCGAGGACTCAGAAGTCCTCTTCTTCTGCCGGTGGTGGTGGTGCTGCTGCTCCTCTGCCTTCAAGTTCTCCTCAGGTAGAGACTTGGTGGCATCTTCCTTCAGTGCATGTGCCCGATCAGGTACGATCACGGTCCTTTCGCTCCTGAGGGACATATGATTGACATTATCGTACGAAAGGATCTCATGTTCAGATAAAGAATTATGAATAGTATATTTGATCTCGTGGTCAGTTCTGGCCTTGATTCAAGCTATTTGGGTTGGCCTGAACCTGTGCGGGAATTGGGATCTTTGACGCCATCTGCTAGTCCTGGGTATGGGAGACACGATTCAAATCGGTTCTCATATCTAGATAGTCATCCTGAATCTATTGGACCCTATCAGTCAGGATCTGGATCGCCAAGATAAGGGACTCCAATTCACTAGTGGGCTGGGCTGGTTGGTGCTGACTCGAGGAAGAGTTCCTATATTGTCCCTACTGGCCATGCCGGTACTGCTCTTGCTGATGGGAAGGTGGAGGAACCTGCTGGCCTGAGTGGAACGTACACTGCTATTGCTGGTGCTGCTGAGGATGGTACCCTTGTCCTGGCTGGGAATGTATGAAGCGCGGTGTGGGGATAGAGCTGTTTTCTATGTAAGCTAGGGAATGTCGGTGTTGTTGACCGTTCCCTATCCCCGACTGTCTGCCAACGGGGTCATAGCTGTACCACAATCCCTTGATCTCGAACACCTGCGGAGGCTCCTCTTATCATGTCTCCACTTGTGGGGGTACGTGTTGCTCCTGCTGAGTGTATGTCTGCTCCTCTACCCAGCTATGTTGAGGCCTCGGTGCATGTTCCTGTACAAGATGAACTCAGTGTACAGGTACAGGTGGTGTAGAAGGGGCAGGTAGCCGTATATTGGCTACCTTCTCAGTAAGTTCCTCCACTTGTTTCGGCAATTGCGAGAGTGCCTCAAGGTTACTGACCCTCTTGTGAATCTTCTCGAACATGGTTAATTTGTCAACTATTATCCCCATGCTGGGAATGAGGTCGTCCGTCAGATCTGTTATAGTCCTCCTAGTTGTCTAATTGGATAGGCTTTAAGGAGACAACTAATAGGCCCTAGTGGCCTGAGATCTACCTGTTTCCGCCATCGCCATCTGCTCTAGGATCTTCCATATAACGTCTTCATTTTTGTTCAGATAGCTTCCTCTACATGCGACACTCACTAACCCCTGCATTTCCGAGGTCATGCCACAGAACAAGGTATGGACTAAGATCTCTTTTGTAATGATGTGGAAAGGACATTTCTGCATTAAATCATTAAATACATCACAAGCTTCATGGAATGGTTCATTGGGTCCCTGAGAGAAACTAGCGATCTTGGTTCTCATCTGGTTGGTCCTACTGAGTGGGTAGAACTTCTTCAAGAACAAGTCCTTGAACTGCATCCAGGTCGCACATCTCACCCCAAGATTTTTCAACCAATGTGCAGCCTTAGCTCCTAAGGCAAATGGGGCTGCCTTCAGCCTGATGTAATCTTGCCCAACCCTAGGGTGACTAAGGTTATTGCAAACCAGCTCGAAGTCTCTAAGTAAAGCATACGGTTTTTCATTGGCATTTCTGTTGAACTTTGGTAACAAGCTCAAAAAGTGGGGCTTCAGCTCAAATGCTTCAGGGGGGACCTCAGGTACTAGCCAGCTATGTATTTCATTTTCCGTAGGATTATAGGCGTCTACCATGGGTCGTTCAATTCCTTCAGCCTCAATCACCTGTCCCATTCTTGACATCAGATCTGCATTTTGCTTCTCAGCTCTAGCCATGCTAGGATTTGGTGCAGGGGGTCATCTTTGTGTTCTTCTTCCTGTGGTAGTTTCTTAGGCAGCATCTTGTCCTCTTCTCCTTGGTAAAGTAAATGGTCTAGGTTAGAGGACATATCAAGAAAGGGATTCTTACCGAGGCGATGTTCTTCCTCAGTGAGATCAGAGGAGAGAAAAGGGTTGGTTTGAGAGTAACCACCCTAGGGTTGAGGGATCCAGAACTCAAGAGGGTCATGAGCTCTGGTTGGACCAAGTTGCGCTTGGGCCGGTGAAGATGAGCTTCGTGGGGGGCTCAAAGAAAGATTGGCAAATCAGGAGTAGATATCCCCCCAGTCAGTCATCTTGGATGGCGAGAAGAAGAATCGAGAGTTCTAAGTGTAAGATAGGATTTTACTCCTACCAGATGTAAGCAATTAAATCCAAACCCTGTATTTTCACACTCAACATGGTAAAGGACTCGAAACCGAGTCTGATTAATCTGGTTGATTTTAAGTGTGAATTTATCATACTAATAGCAACAGTTACACGGCCTAGAGGGGAATCGTCTAAAAGCCGGATGCGTCTCCCCTGTTTAACCTGTTGTATTAGATACCAATACCCTTCCTTTCTCCACTCTTATCCCCATATGAAAGTTCAAGGACCTGCCCCTATCTACCTACAGAGTAGGCGGAGGCAGGCAAGGCTCTAACTGTGCCTCTATCTACCTCCCGGAGCAGGCAGAAGCAACTAGCAACTTGTCGCGATGCATCGCAATTTCGCCCCTATCTACCTACCGGAGTAGGCGGAGGCTACTTGGCACTGGTCAGTTGAACCCAAAGCTCAGCCGTTGATATTTGCTCGGATCGAGGTACGCGGTATGCAAAGCGGGGATTCATGGCTCTGCCCTAGGGTGCTCACGCACTCTAGTACCCTCACTCTGCCTGAAAACAAGGTCAGGGTTAATTTCCCGCAAGTAGAATTTCCGATTTTATTGATTTTTTTAGTCAATTTTGTTATGCAGTCCCGGTTTTAAGTTAGGTTATCACTGATTTAGTCCAACCACAAAGCACGCCTATCGTCTAGTCCTAATTTCCATTTTTTCCTATGTTTTAAAAACCAAGAGAATGGAGTCGAGAAAAGCAGATGCACGATAAAACAATGATGGTATGCAAAGTGAAGAAGACTTACAGTGATCCCTTCACTTTTATGAAGGATGCAGAACAGAATTGAAACTTTTTACACTACATGCAATGCAGATGACAAAATCCGCTCCTAGACATGTAGTTCTATTAACGAGTGAAGTACGGATTAAATTTGGCTAGATCGACGATCTAAGTGCATCTTTTATGTGTGAAGTATGGTCCTAGAACGAGCACAAGAATGTCCTAAAGTAGCTCTTAGAGCCGCAAGTGCAAGTCTAATAAAAAAGCAATCCATACAACACTCGAGGACACGTTTCCACTATTTTTACATGCGTGAACCCAAACATGAATCGCTGGAAAGAATGCAAAAATAATGACACTATTACAAGTCCACACAATCACTTAAAATAATCAAATGCAAGCTCCTCGAAGCGCCTTCGACTCCTCATGTTACTCGCACGAAAACAAATTGACACAAAACCCATAAAATAAGTGACAGAAAAATATTAACAAGAAAGCCGGTAATCAGACTACCTGGGGATGGAAAATGAAACACTCAATATTCCCTACAAATTAACCTAAGTCGTGCCTCACCGGCAACAACGCCATTTTGCTCCCCGACAACGGCACCATTTTGATGTTGCTTAGACCACCCTTGTTAATTCAATCAAATTAATGGTCAAATTAAAAGTCAGATTCGTTGCAGTCGGGTAACGAATGCTTCATCAAAAATACCACTTTAATTAATGTTAACTTAATTGCAAGCGGCAGATTTATTTAACTTGGGCGAGTCCAAGGTCAAACTTAGTGAGGCAGTTGTCTCCTTAGTTAAATTTCTAGTTAATCTTGAGGTCAGATTTTCAGAACGATGTTTTTGGTCTTTTTATAAATTTTTATGCAATTTGAAAGAAAGGCAATGCAATTTCAAGGCAAATTTTAAGGTTAAATTTGAAAGATGATCAAATGAAGTCCAAAAAATATGAAACTTGGCCAGAATATGAAATGCAATAAAATTAAGCGACTGTAATTTTTTTTGGAATTTTTTGACTAGAAATGAATTTACTACGAATTAAAGATGAATGCAGGGTAATTGTTGCAAAATTAATTTTAATAAATACCAAAACATATTATTTCCAGATATAAAAATTATCCTAGATGGATCTAAGTGTGATGAATCCAGAAAAATTAAAAAACGTAAAATTCTATGTGAATTGGACCTATTAAAAATTAATTAAGAAAATCACTATTTGATTTATTCAGGCCTCGTGATGCGTCCAAATTCAATGAGTTTTAGCCACAATGTAGAATAAATTATCCTAAGTCTGATGCGGTTTAATGATGATTATTTTCAGAGCAACAAGGAATTTAATATAAATTAAAAAGCACACGGTGGGCAAAATATAGAAAATTTTACCAATTTAATAATATTAAATTCCAGAAATCTCACAAAAGTAAAATGCGTTTCACATGAGATAAAGGACAAGTTGGGCTACAACATGCAATTTTAAAATTTAAAAAATATGCGAAATGGACACTAATTATGCGTGCAAAGACATGGACTAAATTGCAAATACATAAAATAAAAGTTCTGAAAATAAAACGTGCTGACATGGACTTAGATGCAATTACCTATAATGTGGAGGGGGTGGATGCAAAATTCCCACAATGTCACGCGTTCCTCACGTGACACGGCTAGCAGGGACCAATTTGTAATATTCAAAACCTTCAAGGGCCTCTGTGCAAAATACCCAGCCCTCACATGGGAAGCATGTGCAGAGCTTGGCTCGGACGTCGATCGAGGCTTGGGCGGAGGCTCGGGAGGTTCTGGAGGCTCGGATCAGCCTCGGGTCTGCTTCGGTTGCTCCGAGCCTAGGGTCGGGGAAGAGGCTCAGAGTCTCCACGTGGCGCGAGATGGACCGTTGGATTAGTTTGTATCCAACGGCTGCTGAAGCTGCTGGCGTGGCACCTCTAGAGTCATCAGATCGAGATGATCTAACGGTGCTGATGAAGTTGATGTGGCGAGATTAGGACCGTCGGATCGGTTTGAGATCGACAGTTGCTGGCGCTCGATGAAGCGGGCGACGTGGCGGAGTGGTAGGCGTGGGATCCTCATGATCCAACGGTGGCGAGGCGTGCATGACATTTCGAGATCAGGTGCGTCAGATCAGGAAGATCCAACCGTGGCTGTTCTTCATCCTCTTCGTTCTGCCACCTCTTGTGGTGGACTTGGCGGGGCTCTGACGTTGAGCTCCTTGCTCCGCCTCCTTCTCCCGTGCTCGGTGTAGCTCGTCGGTGGCTCCTGTATCGCTCGGACTGGTCGTGGAAATGCCAAGAGGCTGCTGGAGGTACTAGGAGTAACATGGGAGGTCTGAACGCCAGTGGTGACGAAGCTCAAGCTGAGCTCCAGTGAAGTTCCGTTCAATCAAGATAGGGGTATCTGCAGGGTTAACTGGGGCCAAAAGAATGGAGCCCGTGCTCGAGGGAGTGTGTGCATGTGCAGTGTGAGGCCAAGAGCGGCATGGAAGTGGGTCAATGGTCCTCCTCTGCCGTGCGACGGAGCTATGGTCAGAGATGGAATTCGACGGGTCATCGGGGTGAATGAAGGAGTGCGCGAGGATCAGAGCTTCAAGGCGAAGCTTGGTGGATAGTCGATGGAAGGTGAACTCGATCGGAGAGGGGGAATAAAATCGGAGAAAAATGTGAGGAAAGAATAAGGAGGTCGGAGAAGATGGCGTATGGGTCTACCTGGGGTTAGAAGCTCAGAGGAAGCTTCCTGGTCTTTACTCAAGGGTTGGTAGTGTCCCGAGCTCAAGCAGCTTGATGGAGGAGCTGCTGCACGGTGAAGCTCGCCGTGGCTCTCGTCGAAGAGTGATGAATCTACATTTCATCACCTTTATTCTATCATTTTGGCCTTGAAAACCCTAGCTAATGCATGTAAATAACATCAATTTGTCTATAATAGCATTCATTATTCATTGCATTTATTGTACATAAAATGAGGTTTTTAATGCCAAAATTATAGAATAAATATAAGAAAAGAAAAAAGAATAAAATATTGCAAATATTTTATGACCTTGACCGCGAGACCAAGTCCAGAATGGAATTGGTTGACAAGGAATAAAGTAGGGGGAGATAAGAGCCGAAAATACAATAAATATTTTATTTATTCATTCTTGATTTATGCATTTTTGGCACCTATTTTGTATCTAATTATTTATTCATCTAATAAGGAAACTTTATCTATAAAAGTTGTAGATAATAATGTAAATAAAAATACAAAATTGAGTTTGTACAAAAATGATACATAGTATACATTTTATACCCAGAATAAAAAGCCAGAAACCAAACTTCACAGACCCACATCTTCCAAATAAAAACTAAAAATTTATCAAAATCACCTCTAATTGTATATAACTTTTCATGAGCTATTTAATGTTGGTGGTTTTATATTTTTTGGAGTTACTATGCAAAAGATAGGTTTTGGGAACCTATTGTACATAATACCAATTAAAATATTCAATTTATTCCTCACTTATTACTTTTACAAATTCATATTTTTTATTTTGTAAATATCGTCTATAATTTATGTTTGCATAAATTTCAAAATAAGAATGAAGAATAAAATAAAGATGTATAAAAACATAGATAAAATACCTATATGCATGTAAATAAAAGGAATTATATTCTTTAATTATTTTCTTCTTTCATATTTTTAGGATATTGTCAATATAATTTATATTCTATTATAAATACAAAACAAAAATAAAACCCATTAATATACATTAAAATAAAAAGAAGTATACAGATCATAGGCAAAATCAAATAAAAATATATTTATACTCAAAAAAGTAAATTATAAATATATAAAATAAGAGAATACAATAATAAAATAAAATATACAAAATAAAAATAAATTATACAAAATACATGTAAATATACCTATAAATACACTATTAAAATAAACTCATAAAAAAATACATCAAAAAAATAAATAAAAATCATAAATAAATACTATATTATTTAATAAAAATTTTTAATTTTATAAGTAAAAATTAATAAAATCATTTATCATGTTTAATAATAGGTCAAATTGGCGCTGATGTGGACCAATCAGGACCTTCCATTCGTTGACCGCTCGGTCAACTGCTCTGCCACCAGCTGCCTTGTGTCAGAAAGCCTGCGCACCCATCTTCTCCGACCTTCCCCTTTTAGTTCATTGACTTTCTAGCCTCGATTCCTTCATGAAAAAGTTCCGCCGGTGATCCATCCTTCATGCCAACATATCAGATCGATCCTCAGATCAGACGATTTTTTGTTGCACCCCGGTCAATAAGGGTGCATCGCCATGTCCATAAATAAGAGCCACGACTTCCTTCTTCATTTTGGTCTCCTTTTATTCTTCTTCCACCCTCGCTTCAAGTCCAGAGAGAACCCTCGTGACAGGGGGTGCTTCCGGAGGCGTCAGCTGGTCGGAGGAGTCGAGGCAGCACCCACGGCGGAGCTCCGGCGTCGCCCTGCTCCCTGGTCTTACACCAGGTATAAGAGTTGTTCTCTTGCTCAAATAGTTAGGTTTTCATTCCAATAGTTTAATCATGCCCATAGGATAGTGGTTAGAGTAGAGATTAGCGTAGGTTTAGTCAAATCGAAGTTCACCGATCCTTCGATGATCTGACCTCGCACTCACGTTCATCTCACATCCCATCGCCTTCTCCATCTCCTGATCATCCCCAAACAACCAGAGCCTCACTGGCTCTGCGAATCGAGGTTCATCCCCCACCCTTCACCGGAACCTCATCACCCATCACGCCACCTTCTTGTAGTAGCTTCAAAATTGGTCGAGGTCAAAGCCCTGGAGCTCCACATGTTGTCTATGCAGGTTTGGAGAGCAACGAAGACCTCCTTGGCGTTTATGAACTAGGAAAGAGGCTCCTGGAGGTTCCCCTCTTCGTCGACCTCGCCTGATCGCTATGGACTTCCAGGTACCACTAGGAGTCCATCATTGGATGCGGCGGAGGACCAGGAACAGTTAGAGACCATTAGCGGAGGGAATGGAGGCCGGAGGAGTTCGCAATCTCCGATCGAAGCTCGCCAGCGTCGACCATCTTCCTAGTTCTTTCACCTGTCTCCTCTGCCATTGGATGAAGAACCCCGCTCCAGATCTTCCTAGGACCATTCGATGGAGCAGCGTTTCAACCATTAGATCATTGCAGATGATTTAATCTCCACCCTCCATCGGTGAAACATCATCGGGCATGGAGGAGGCGACGCGTGGCAAGTGACTCAAATCCAACCGTACGCCCATGCCTAGTTAAGGGGTAAAGTTCACATCTAAACCCCAGACTTTTTGTATTTAGTTTGCAATACTGTAAATAAAGTATCAAGTGTAAATAAAATAGGGAATTTTGCCAAAGGACCCCTGCATTTCTTGTTATTACAAATTAGTCCTTCCCCGGCTCACGTGTAGTCCCACGTGAGGCGCGAAAATTTTACATGTAACCCCCTGGAACTTTTGGATATTGTTAAATGGTTCTTAAAGATTAAATAAATGTTTAATTCTGTTGGTAAATTTGCAAGTGAGCCCCTGTCTTTATTTTAATTACAAAATGCCCCTGGCATGTTGTTGTATTTTATGTGCTTCATGCATTTATTAAAAATACCTAGCTTTCTCCTAAAAATCCACAAAAATTAGGATAAATGCTTTGTGCCTTGTAGATCCACATTGTATAGTTATTTAGCAATTTTGTGCATTTTATCCATTTATTAAAGTTGAAATAGGAGCCATTTTTGCCCCATTTAAATTATAAAATATCAAAAAATGGAAAATGTTTTTGAAAAATTACAAAAAAATCGTAATGCTATATCTTGCTATTTATTGAGTCCAGAAACCAAAAATCCATAAAAGGAGTAAAAGAAAATTAAAAACATTAGAAAACTCCAAAATTCAACAAAGAATATAAAAATTCAACAAAAATTCCAAAAACTATGTTTTTTCTATTTTATAATTATCTATATATTATTATTTATGTATCAAAATTAGTTTGGGTAATTTTGGGATTTCTCTACTAATTTTAAAACCCAAATTAGTTTCAGATATTTAATTAATCCCACTTTATGGATATTTTTGGAATTAAATATATATATATATATATATATATATATATATAAATTAGTAAAATTTCAGAAAAATAACAAAAAATTAGAAAAATATGAAAAGCCAAAAAATCATTATATTTCTTATATTTAAGTACTTATATATATACGTACATATATATTGTATATCTCTCTCTCCTCTTATATGAGTATATATATATATACATATCTATTTTATATAAATAAAAATATAAAAAGAAAATATAAAAAAAGATATATATATAATAACAAATAAAAATCAAAAAAACAAAATATATATATATATATATATATGTAATTAAAAAAACCCACAAAAAAAGGATTCATTTAAGGATGACTGGAGTGTACATAAATACCTATAGGGTACCCATTTTTCTTGCTCTCTATGGTTTGACCTCTACATGTTTATACACTATGCATTTTAAGATATAGTTAATAAAATTTAATTCACATTTTTGGGACTTAATTGTCTTATTCTTTATTGTGGGCTAATTTCTGCTTAATTGGGGTTTCGTGAGTGGTCGCCTCAGCAAATTCGTCTCCGCCTTGTGTGAGACGTATTTTGACCCTCGCTGGAAGCCCAATTATCAGATGGCGTCGTTGCCGTGGAGAAATGAGCGTAGCCTATCACCCCTTCTCATTCTTGTATGAAATTCATTTATTCATTGTGAATAGCTGTTTATTTGAACTTGCTTAACTATACATGATTCTTTGATTAGTGACATACACATTCATTTATTTTGATTAATAACTTGATTCTTTATTTCATTGATGGAGCTTATATATTAATTCTATCTCTTTGTGACCTTGTTGCGAGGGCCCGCTACATGAGGATGGTTTCTTAGGAGATCAATGTAGCCGAGCTTGGAAGAGGTTGGTCTTCACTTCATGACCAGCTGGAGAGAGCACCAAGGATGCAAAGGGATGTGAATTAGCTTGGAGGAGCTTGGAGGAGGTTGGTCTAGACTTCGTGAGTAATTAGGATCAGTTTTGTAATTTATTGTGAGAGAGAGAGAGACAATTTTTGGCATGTAATATAACTTGGACTCTACTCTTCACAACGAGGTCCAGTGCCCGGGTGTCTGTTCACCTGGGGGCCTCGTCGCAGTTTTTTCGTGTTTTTCCTGCTTTCTTTTCTTTGTTTCCCGTTGTTTTGAGTTTTCTGTCTTTTCTTTATTTTATTTTGTGTGTATGGAGCCCCAAGACTTAGGTTGCTTGACTCGGTAGCTAGGTCCACACATTAATAAGAATGTGTGTACCTATAGTCTCTTACGTATGGATCTAGTCAAAGTTAATTGGTTCTTCACGATTAATAATAGCTAATGTTTAGGGCGATTTTGTCGCTTGCATACCGCCATGTAGTTAGGTTTAAAAATTATGTTTTGCATACCGCATGGAGAGAGTTGGGATGCACTGTATGTCCTCTAACTCAGCATGCATCATTCGGTTCAATGGTGAGATTTCCATCATGGAACCAGCTTGCACGGCTTTTCCGCTATCTCCCTCTGATTTTGAGCACCTAGGACCTAAATGAAAATCTACAAAAATGTTAGGCGCTGGTATGAAAACAGATTAAAAAAATGAAAACCCAAAAAACTAAAACAAGGGGACTGCTAAATAAACTTTGACCATAATTAAAAATTGTAAATGACTATCATTGTACTGGGTTCATAAAGTCGTCATTGTTTTCAGGTACCTTTGGAGGGGGACTAAAACCCTACTCCCATGAGCGAGGCACGTCCCATAAGGAATAGAGCCAAAATCCCAGTCTGCAACGGCCTTGTGTATCACCTGGATTTCCGAAGTAATGGCGCTTCTATCGTACGTGACCGAGTAGGGCCTTGTCATCGATGGTGTTCCAGCCTTGTGTGGAACATCGACATGGTCAGAAGTACTAAGCATAAGTCACGCCTTCACTGGGATGTCTATCTCATCGGTTTGCGTCCGAGTAGGTTCTTGCACGCTCACAGGTGATTCCGTACCGAGCGAGAACCGAAGTATTGGTTTCGCCTATCGGCTTCCTATCTCTATTTCTTTGGTTGAGTAGGGATCTAGGAAGGGTTACAAGGCCTCAAAAAGTACAGACTACAGCTTACAAAGAAGGAGGACAAGTACGTGATTCTTTTCTGGCAGTACTCTCTCTCCTATAGGGTTAGCGTGCTAAGGACTTGTTAAAAGATATGCCTGAAATAACAACTCTAACACTGAAAAGATAATAAATAGCCGAACCTTCATGGATTCACATGGAGTGAGTTTGTGAACCCAATTTTGTTGTATCATTCTCCTTTGACCCCCCCCCCCCCGCTCAGTCGAGCCTTTCTACTGTTTTGCACTCCTTTCTATTCCTCGTTGACCATCGTATCCTTCTTCCAACATCCAATCCTCCTTTTGCTTCGCGAAGTAGATCCATGGATGGTTTCTGTCGGGATCCCGCCGACACCCACATCAATTCCATGGACTCAAATTCGCTAATAAATTCGAGGCGATTCCCGAGAACCTGACCCGGACTTTGCGGATCGATCTCCAGACTCCTCGTCTTCTACCTTTCTTTTGACCATCAAATAAACCGGGATCACTTTTGTCCCACCTTCGCCGTTGTGAATGGAAGTCGATCACAGTCCATATCATTTTCCATTAATAATATTCTGGGATTGACCTTAATTCTAGATTCATCATGACAGCTGAATAATATTGCGAGTGGTCTGATTAGGATTCTCTCATTCTGCAGATAGAAGACAAACCAAGCCCTGCATTCCAATCCAAAATTCATTTCGTCAGACATAGACCGTGACATGGATCCTCAAGGAAAGGGCAAGGGTCAGCAGCCACCCCAACCAGAAGGACAGATGTCTGATCAGAATCGAGTTAATGCACAACTCATGGCATCTATCCAGGCTATCCAACAGTAGCTGATAGAGCAGGCCCTAGCAGAGACCGCTTTCCAGGATATGCTGAACGATGTAATGAACAGAGTCGAGGGAGGAGGAGGACGACGAGGAGATGGTAATCCTCCTGATGACGCCAGAAAATTGGAGACCCAAACCTACACTGAAGGAGACCTATAATCCTGGACACAGCCACATGACCGAGTGGATCCTCATTCCACTGGTGCACTCTCACTTTGAGCTGAAGCCCCAGTTCCTCGCTCTTCTTCCATATTTTCATGGAAACACCAGCGAAGACCATACATCCACCTCCAGCAGTTTTCATGCATCTGTCGTACTACTCACTACCCCAACGTCCCTTTAGACGTAGTCAAAAAGATGGCATTCCCCTTCAGCTTGCAAGACATGGCCCTTTATTGGGTCAACCATCTGGGGAAGGTTGTGACAACCTGGGAGGAACTGAACTCAGCTTTCCTGCATAAGTTTTATCCTCTTGGTCGGCTCAACCAGATGCGAGCACGAATCAGCAACTTCTCCCAAGGAGCCTATGAATCCATACATGAAGCATGGGAGAGATTCACCGATCTGCAGGAGAAATGCCCCCATCACGAGATCCCGAAGACCAGTTTGGTCCAACATTTCTTTGGGGGCCTGAACATGGAGAACCAAAGGCTCGTTGATGCAGCATGTGGGGGTTCACACTTCAACAAGGATGAAGATGTAGTCTGGTAAATCTTTGAAGAAATGGTCGAAGGAGAGGCCGCCCTCTCTTCATCAAAGACATACCAAAAGCTGCCCCAGATCCTCCAGAAATAAGTACACATGGCAGCGTCCCGCGAGGCGGAGAGAGATGAGAGCTCCAACCGCAGCATCATCGGGGGCCATCTCTCGAAGGTTGATATCATCGAGAAATGATCACAGGACCTTGAAAAACGTGCTGTGATCGAGAAGAGGACTCAAAATCTTGACAATCTAGATAAGATCACCATGCAACTAGAAATGCTGGTGGGCACCATCAACTTTGTTCAGTCTATAGCACAATCAAAAGCTCCAGCTGAGAAGAAGGACGACCTACCACAACCACATCAGCCTCAGCCGAGCCAGCAGCCACCGGTAGTCCAGCATGTGTACTACGTGCAGGCGCCCGACCAGGGCCAGCCGCAGCAGTAGAAGGTTGTGTACCAACCGGAGTTTGTATCAGGATCCGATCCAGTCTTCCCACCACTACCCCCGATTCAAGAAGTCAACGGAGTATTGGAGCAATGAAGCACAGCCGGCCCGTCCCATGGGACAACCTCAGGGTCAGCTACCAGCCAACCGGTAATACCACCAACCTCAGGGTGGTCGATTTGGGCAGTCCTCACAACCGCCGACACAGTATGATCAGCCTCCCGCATATGCAAATCAATGGAGGCAGAATCAGCAATATCAGCAGCCGCAATACCGCCTTCCACAGCCTTTTCATCAGTATGCAGCTTCTCCACCTCAGCAGAACTAACAATATCCCCCTCCCTCTTACTAGCAGCTTCAGCTTCCTGCACCACCCCAACACCACCAACAACAACCTCAGCACCAACACATGCAGCAACAGCGTGGTCTGCACGCTGAATCTACTAAGGTAACTCATGTGAACGCGACCATGGATTGCATGGCCCAACTAGTCAAAGGGCTAGCAGATATGACCAAGAGGCTCGACGATCTGACCGCTATCAAGACCACTATCCCAGCTCAGGTCGAGGCCAACCCCAATAGCTTTAAAAAGAAAGAGCAGGTAGTATGTGATGTCCTGTCTGCATCTGTAGAGTCAGAAAATGATAATATTTTTGTTCTGATGCTGTCACTCTCAGGAGCGGTAGGGCCTTGCCTCCGCCTTCTATCAAGAATGGGGAGAATAAAGAACCAGGTGAATCGTCTTCTTCTGCATCAGCCATGCCAGCTACAGGGACGGGTGAGGAGGAAGAAGAAGGAGAAGCCATTCCATCCGTCATGCAACACCTGCATCATCAGCAAAAACTAGAAAAAAATCAGCAAAATCAAAAAGAACAAAAAGAATTTTGCAGCCGAAGCAAAGACGCGCCAGCCTCAGAGGAGCTGCCAGCAGTAGCCGATCCCTCGGCAGCCGACGGAGCAGACGCCCTACTTTTTTCTCACCCATCAGCACCAGTATGTCAGGATCCAGTTTGTACTACTTTTTGTAGTCTGTATGTAAAAAATTTGTGGTCGATAGTTATGATGTAAAGAAGAACTCTACTTTTCCTATCAGTGATGTAAATATTCCTTTTCCTAATGCAATCGAAAAATCCAAAATAATTGCAAAAAGAAAAAGTGCATTGTCTGACCCTGGAGTTGTGGAAATAATAGATAATTTAACTGTTGAGATTCCCTTACTGAAGGCCATGGAATACATGCCAGCTGTCATGAAAGGATTGAAAGAAGCATGTACGAGCAAGCGTCGTCCCGCACGAAAGAACAGACGCCAACAAGTTGAGAAGCACATCCTCACCTTGGCCACATTAGCAGCCATCAGCAACCTTCCATAGAAAAAGTAGAACAATGGAGTACCTCTTATCAGTTGTGAGATTTTCGATCAGGTCTTCGAGCACACTCTCCTTGACAGCGGGTCTTCCATCAACCTTTTGCCATCATCAATAACGTAAGAATTTGGGCTGGGTCCACTAAAGCAGACACGAATGATCCTTCAGTTCACTGACCGATGCATCAAACGACCCAAAGGTATGTTGGAAGACGTTGTAGTTAAGGTGCGGGAGATACAATTCCCGGTTGATTTTGTAGTCCTTGATATGGACTCACCCGCACCCTTACTCCAGACCCCTATCATCCTTGGCCGACCATTCTTGCGTACCTCAGGCGTCGTGGTTGATCACGGGTCTATCAAGATCACTTTCCGCTCAAGCAGCAAGCAAATCACTATATACATGATCAGAGAGCCGCACGCCATGACTGACGAGAGCCATGCATTATCAGAAGCAGATTGTGACTTTATTGCAGAGATCAGGGACTCGTCACTGTCATTGAATGATTCATGGACCTGAGAAATCCTCACTCTCGAGGAGGACTTGGAAAGCACAGTTGACCTATGCTCCCATGATTCTTGGGAGACATACTCTCATATGCTGGCGCAACTATGTGTTTTCGAGAATTCACACCAGCCCAAACCGAATGAGCCTAGTACAGAACCGTTCGGTACATCATCAGGGTCTCAACAGAATACTGATGATGGTAGCTCCATCAAAGAAGTACATCCCACCACCAGTATAGTCTCTGAAGTGACCAACAAATTGGACAGATCAAAACCAGAACTCAAGCCACTTCCTACAGGCCTGGAGTATGCTTTCCTTGCAGGTAAAGAACACATGTATCCGGTCATCATCAGCAGCAGGCTGAATCTGGATCAGGAATCTCGACTTCTTGAGATTCTAGAAAAGAACCGCAAGGCACTTTGTTGGTGTGTATCAGATCCCCATGGGATAAATACAGCTTTGTGTTCACAGCACATTTATCTGAAAGAAGATGCCAAGCCGTCCCGCAAATTCCAAAGAAGACTAAATTCGAACCTCAGGGACGTCATCATGAAAGAGATCATGAAATGCTGCGATGCAGGCTTTATTTATCCCATCTCCAATTCAAAATGGCTAAACCCACTGCATGTAGTTACAAAGAAATTCGGGCTTACCGTGGTTACCAATGACAAAGGAGAGGAAATATCCACTCGGGTACCAACATCCTAGCGGGTGTGTGTTGACTACCGCCGTTTTAATGCAGCAACTAAGAAGGACCACTTCCCTTTGCCATTCATTGATCAAGTTTTGGAAAGACTAGCAGGCAAGGAGTTCTTCTGCTTTTTGGATATGTATTCCGGGTACAACCAGGTGGCAATCGCTCCTGAAGATCAAGAGAAGACTACCTTCACTTGCCCGTTCGACACCTACGCCTTAAGGAGAATGTCGTTTGGATTATGCAATGCACCTGCGACATTCCAAAGATGCATGCTAGCAGTTTTCACCGAGATGGTATGTAGTTTTCTCGAGGTGTTCATGGGCGACTTCTCAGTCTATGGTGACAGTTTTGATTCTTGTCTTGGGCACCTAGACAGAGTGCTTCAAAAATGTCGTGAAGTCAATTTAGTGCTTTCATGGGAAAAGAGCCACTTCATGGTCACTGAAGGGATTGTGCCGGGTCGCATCGTTTCCAAACGTGGCATGGAAGTTGACCCAGCAAAGGTGGATGTTATTGCCAATCTAGAGCCACCTCAGTCAGTCAAAAATGTAAGGTCACTCCTGGGGCATGTGGGATTTTAGAGACGATTCATCAAGGATTTTAGTCGCATCGCTCGATCTTTAACAGAGCTTCTATGTAAGGAAACTGAGTTCATTATCGATCACCATGTTCTCCTTTCTTTCAATCAACTGAAGGAACTTTTCACTCAAGCTCCAGTCCTATAGCCGCCGGACCGGTCTCTCCCTTTTGAGATCATGACTGATGTGTCAGACTTTGCAGTCAGGGCTGTTCTAGGATAGAGAAAAGAAAGAGCGCCCTATGCCATTCACTACGCCAGCAAAACATTAGATGAGGCGCAAAGAAATTACACTGTGACAGAGAAAGAGTTGCTGGCCGTGGTTTTCGCCCTGGAGAAGTTCAGGTCCTATTTGCTTGGATCAAAAGTTACCATTTTTACAGACCACTCTGCTATCCGGTACCTACAGCAGAAGAAGGATGCCAAGCTGAGACTTATTAGATGGATCCTTCTCCTACAGGAATTTGATTTTGAAATCAAGGACAAGCATGTAGTTCAGAATGTTGTAGCAGACCGTCTCTCCAGAATTGAGCAGCAAGAGCCTCCACTGAACAATGCACCTATCACAGAAACCATTCCAGATGAGTTAATTTTAGCTGTGGATTCCCTCCCTTGGTATGCTGATATATTCAATTACCTCGCCTCGGGGGTAATACCATCGGATTGGATGAAAAATCAGAAGAATAAAATCATGTCGACCATCCGTTTTTATCATTGGGAAGATCCTCTCTTATTCAAGGAAGGAGCTGACTGCATTTGGCGCAGGTGCATCCCTCGGGAGGAGCATTATAGTGTCCTCGAGCATTGTCACTCACTCGAATCTGGTGGACATCACTCTGGAGACCGTACGATAGCTAAAGTGCTTTAGTGTGGCTTCTGGTGGCCCACACTATTCAAGGATGAAGCAGTATTTGTCAAATGATGCATTGACTGTTAGGAGATTGAAGGGTACACTCACTGCAAAAGATTTGGTGCCTCTAAAGATCATCCAGATAGCAGATGTTTTTGATGCATGGGGCATTGATTTCACGGGGCCTTTCCCTAACAGTCAAGGTTTTGAGTACATCCTTCTTGTCGTAGACTATGTAAGTCGTTGGGTTGAAGCTATTCTCGCTCGAGCCGCTGACAACCGTACAGTGTGCCGATTCTTTAGAGATAACATCATTGCACGGTTTGGGATTCCGAAGATTCTCATATCAGATGGGCGTAGCCATTTCATTAACAAAGAGGTCAAGAAATTAACGAAGGAGTACGGCATCGACCATCGTGTCGCATCCCCTTATCATCCTCAGACCAATGGCATGGCCGAATTATTGAACAGAGAAATCAAGATGATCCTTCAGAAACTTGTAAGGCCGGACAGAAAGAACTGGTCTCAACTCTTGGACTCAGTCCTCTGGTCTTACAGAACCTCCTACAAGTCTCCCTTGTGCATGTTTCCCTATCGTCTCGTATATGGGAAGCCGTGCCATCTGCCCATCGAATTAATTCACAAGTCTTTATGGGCAACTAACATGTGCAATTTGGACTCTCAGAAAAGTGGTCAGAAAAGAAAAGATGATCTGAAATGCTGGCATGACTGGCACATCAGACGAAAGACCTTTGAAGTTGGACATAAGGTGTGGTTATATGATGCAATGTTGTGGATCTTCCCGGGCAAATTAAAGAGTAAGTGGATAGGGCCATTCCGAGTTCGTGAAGTGCGTGACAATGAAAGTATTGCAATATCAGAATTGACCCCTGACGCACAACCATTCGTTGTCAATGGTCAACTCCTGAAGCCTTACCTCGAGCCTGATATATTCTTGGTCGTTGTCGACTCCACCCAGCTTCTGCACCTTGATGGCATACCAATAACATTGTCAGCATCATAAGATTCAGACGCTGCACCTCAAAAACTATTCATCTGATTTCTTCTTTTCTTATTTTCTTCTTTTCCTTTTCTATCTTCTTTTTCTATCAAAAAAGGTGTCACCCCTTGTTGACAGTCTTCTGTACTTAGGACGTACTTTGTCCTAAGTATAGGGGGGGTGCACCCCGAGTTTCTCTATTCTTTGATCCTCTCCATTGTATCCTCTTCTTGTCTATACTTAGGAGTATCTTACCCTAAGTATAGGGGGAGACAATATGAGTACGATATGTTTATTCCCACCCTTGACCCTCCCTGCTTTGTGTACAGTCTGCTATACTTAGGATTACTTGATCCTAAGTATGGGGGGACGTCCAACTTCTCATTCGTTCATCTCTTATTCGTATATTCTTTAGACTCGTCTATACTCAGTATGAGTTATGTCTTCTCTTTTCTCTTCGATCTATGAGAACATAGCTCAAGCTAAGTATAGGAGGGTCGTATATACTATGTATATACTATAAGCCATAACTCATACTATAAATAAAATACTACCTCAAGCTAAAAGTAATGTTAAAAGTATTTCTATTACTATAATAAAAGATGATTGTGAGCTCCTCGGACTCTTTTTGCCCTTACTGATTAATAAATCAGGAAAAAAAATGCTTTGTACAAAAATGTTCTCCTTGTGAAAAAAATCTTTTGAAAATTGTTTGAAAAATATTGTCCACAAAGTATTCAATCTTTGTAAATAGTTTTGTTTGCAAAAATTATTTTCTTTGAGTGAAATAAAAATGTTTGAAAAGTGGTTTGCAAATGCTTGGAAAAATGGTTGTAAAATTATTTTGAAAAATCTATCTATACTGTTCGAAAAACCTTGACAAAATCATTTCCAAATGCGTGTACATGTTTGTAAAAATATTTTGGACTATAGTCTTCAAAATCTTTTGAATATGATTCTTAAATAAGTTTGAGGAGTCTACACAAAAATCTCTCATGTAAAAACAAGCAATAATTCCAAATAAAACTTATAAGAGCCTAAACCATGTTGTACATAAAATGTAGTTTCTCTTTGTATATACTGATTAATAAATCAGGTTAAATATATTTGCAAAATGATTTGAAAAATGGTGTGAACTGTTTGAAAAACTTGCTGTGAAATGTTTTCAACCTGTGTAAAATCGCTTTGTTTGTAAAATTTTCTTCTTTGTATGAAATAAAGGATTTGAAAACCGATGTGCAAATGGTTTGAAAAATGTTTGTAAAAATTATTGTGGAAAATATATATACATAGTGTGACTTTTTTTTGCAAAATGGTTTTCAAATGTTTGTAAATGCTTGCAAAAATTATTGTGTACTGTAGTTTTGAAAATGTTTTCAAATAAATAAATAAATAAATAATGGACAAATATGTAAAGCCATTAAATAAAAAGTCTTTATCAATTATATACATATATGTACCTAGAACAAACAGGATAACACTTGTAAATTCTTTAAAATTCTTTAATCTTGTAAAATAAAGCGGCACGCCCATGTAAATAGTTGGACATACTTTTTGTGTGCCAAGATTTTTATTTGCCAAAATTCTTTGTGTAAAAAGATTCTTTGATTTTTAAATTCATTGTAAAAAATTGGATCATTCATTGTGCATAGCATGTGCATATCATTCATATTCTTTTTGAGTGAGCTTGATGATTGAACCAGTCCAATAAAGTATAAAATTGGAGCTTGGTTGGACCTTACCGCACCTAACTGCACTGGACCTTATGGGAACTAAGTTTAAGGTACTTCAGGTCTATTCAAGCTTAATTCTTTGAGAAATCAGGGCTGGGTTCAAGTCACCTCAACCGACTAACTAGAATTTTTCGAGACACATGCATGACTCTTGTCGGTCATGACCTAACGTGGACACTTGCACCTTTTCACTTGGCTCAACTCAGTTGGAGTGGTGAGGGGGTTGGATTTGCCAGTCTGAGATGCACACAGGTGGAAACATTCGTCCTCATCTAGGGAGGGAAGAGCACCCCAACTTGGTCCAGTTTCAATGAAGTTGAATGACAGGAGAGTGTGGGTTGCAATAAACATCAAAATAGGGATAGTCTTCTGCCTCAAGAGGAAAAAGTCCTTATGTAAATGCTGCTCTGAATAGTATTTCAAAAAAAATCTCCTAAAAAGTGGACATGCTTGAAAATATAAATAAAAGTGCCTGTCGGAGCATGTATATATGTTGTATAGAAAATAAGCAAGCTTGAGCATCAAAGTTATACCATGTGAGCCTGCAGCTGGATGACTTGACTACACTGGTCTTGCATCCCACGATAGGTAGCTACACTAGCTACCGTCCATTCTCTTCTTCACCTCCTCCTCTTGTGTTGGATGCCACTTGAACATAGAAGGGAATACCCGCTCCTCGACGATAGAGGGTTGGATTGGGGAATCATTGGGTTGTCATTCTGGAGAAGTCAGTTCCTTTGTCATTTCAGTTGAGGAGAGCCACTATCACTTACACTGTACAAGTCAGCTTCATGGTCATAAGGGTTTGTGTATGATGTAGGCCAATTCTGACCAGGCTATTGAGGTGGGTTGAACCGAGTCCTGTGACTCTCGAAGTTGTTGTGTCTTAAAGTTGGTTCCCGACGAGGTTCTACACACATCCACACTCAAGGTCTAACAGAAGCTCCAAATTCTGATTTTGTAAGGACAAGATATTGCGATGAAAGCAATCCTATTCACTCTATCTTTTTCAGTCTTCTTTTTCTTTTCTTCTTATTCTTTGTTGTCTTTTGTACTTATTGCATAAGTATTTGCTAGGGACTAGCAAAGGCAAGTATAGGGAGGTGATCAATCTTCATTTCATCACCTTTATTCTATCATTTTGGCCTTGAAAACCCTAGCTAATGCATGTAAATAACATTAATTTGTCTATAATAGCATTCATTATTCATTGCATTTATTATACATAAAATAAGGTTTTTAATGCCAAAAATATAGAATAAAGAGAAGAAAAGAAAAAGGAATAAAATATTGCAAATATTTTATGACCTTGACCCCGAGACCAATTCCAGAATGGAATTGGTCGACAAGGAATAAAGTAGGGGGAGATAAGGGCCGAAAATACATTAAATATGTCATTTATTCATTCTTGATTTATGCATTTTTGGAACTTATTTTGTATCTAATTATTTATTCATCAAATAAAGAAACTTTGTACATAAAATTTGTAGATAATAATGTAAATAAAAATACAAAATTGATTTTGTACAAAAATGATACAAAGTGTACATTTTATACCCAAAATAAAAAGCCAGAAACCAAATTTCACAGACCCATATCTTCCAAATAAAAACTCAAAATTTATCTAAATCACTCTAATTATATATAACTTTTCATGTGCTATTTAATGGTGGTGGTTTTATATTTTTTGGACTTACTGTGCAAAAGATAGGTTTTGGGCCCCTATTGTACATAATATCGATTAAAATATTCAATTTATTCCTTACTTATTATTTTTACAAATTCATATTTTTAATTTTGTAAATATCAACTATAATTTATGTGTACATAAAAATCAAAATAAAACTAAAAAAATGAAGAATAAAATAAAGTTGTATAAAAACTTAGATAAAATACCTATATGCATATAAATAAAAGGGATTATATTCTTTAATTATTTTCTTCTTTCATATTTTTAGGATATTTTCAATATCATTTATATTCTATTAAAAATACAAAACAAAAATAAAACCCATTAAAATAAATTAAAATAAAAAGAAGTATACAGAGCATAGGCAAAATACCTATACCTATACCAATACAATTCATACACCTAATTATTTAAATATGCAAATAAACTCATAAAAATCAAATAAAAATATATTTATACTCACAAAAGTAAATTATAAATATATAAAATAAGAGAATCAAATAAAAAAATAAAATATACAAAATAAAAATAAATTTTACAAAATACATGTAAATATACCTATAAATACACTATTAAAATAAACTCATAATAAAATACATCAAAAAAATAAATAAAAATCATAAATAAATACTATATTATTTAATAAACATTTTATATTTTATAAGTAAAAATTAATAAAATCATTTATCATGTTTAATTAATAGGTCAAATCGGCGCTGATGTGGACCAATCAAGACCTTCCAATTTTTTACCGCTCGGTCATCTGCTCTGCCACCAGCCGCCTTGCGTCAGAAAGCCTACGCACCCATCTTCTCTGACCTTCCCCTTCTAGTTCATTGACTTTCTAGCCTCGATTCCTTCATGAAAAAGTTCCGTCAGTGATCCATCCTTCACGCTAACATATCAGATCGATCCTCAGACTAGACAATTTTTTGTTGCACCCTGGTCAATAAGGATCCATCGCCATGTCGATAAATAAGAGCCACGGCCTCCTTCTTCATTTTGGTCTCCTTTTGTTCTTCTTCCACCCTCGCTTCCAGTCCAGAGAGAACCCTCGTGACAGGGGGGTGCTTCTAGAGGCGTCAGCTGGTCGGAGGAGTCGAGGCAGCACCCACGGCGGAGCTCCGGCATCGCCCTGCTCCCTGGTCTTACACCAGGTATAAGAGATGTTCTCTTGCTCAAATAGTTAGGTTTTCATTCCAGTAGTTTAATTATGCCCATAGGATAGTGGTTATAGTAGATATTAGCTTAGGTTTAGTCAAATCGAAGTTCATCGGAGCTCCGCTCCGACGACGATCTCCTTGCGATCCTTCGATGATCCGACCTCGTGGTCATGTTCATCTCACTTCCCATCGCCTTCTCCATCTCCTGATCATCCCCAATCAACCAGAGCCTTACTGGCTCCGCGAATCGAGGTTCATCCCCCACACTTCACCGAAACCTCATCACCCATCACGCCACCTTCTTGCAGCAGCTTCAAAATTGGTCGAGGTCAAAGCCCTCGAGCCCCACATGTTGTCTATGCAGGTTTGGAGAGCAACGAAGCCCTCCTGGGCGTTTCTGAACCAGGAACGAGGCTCCTGGAGGTCCCCTTCTTCATCGAACTCGCCTGATTGCTATGGACTTCCAGGTGCCACCAAGAGGCCATTGGATGCGACAGAGCACCATGAACAGTTAGAGACCATCGGCAAAGGTAATGGAGGCCGGAGGAGCTCGCAATCTCTGATCGAAGCTCACCAGCGTCGACCTTCTTCCCAGTTCTTTCACCCGTCTTCTCCGCCGTTGGATAAAGAACCCCGCTACATATCTTCCTAGGACCGTCCGATGGAGCGGCGTTTCAACCGTCAGATCATTGCAGATGATTTAATCTCCACCATCCATCGGCGAAACGTCATCGGGCGTGGAGGAGGCGACGCGTGGCAAGTGACTCAGATCCAACCGTCCGCTCGCGTCCAGTTAAGGGGTAAATTTCACATCTAACCCCCAGACTTTTTGCATTTAATTTGCAATGATGTAAATAAAGTATCAAGTGTGAATAAAATAGGGAATTTTGCCAAAGGACCCCTGCATTACTTGTTATTACACATTAGTCCTTCCCCGCCTCACGTGCAGTCCCACGTGAGGCGCGTAAATTTTACATGTAACCCCCTAGCGCTTTTGGATATTGTTAAATGGTTCTTAAAGATTAAATAAAATTTTATTTTAGTTGGTAAATTTGCAATTGAGCCCCTGTCTTTATTTTTAATTACAAAAATGCCCCCACTAGGTTGTTGTATTTTATGTTCTTCATGCATTTATTATAAATACCTAGCTTTCTCCTGAAAATCCACAAAAATTAATAAAAATGCTTTGTGCCTTCTAGATCCACGCTGTATATTTATTTGGCTATTTTGTGAATTTTATCCATTTATTAAAATTGAAATAGGAGCCATTTTTGCCCTGTTTTAATTATAAAATACCAAAAAAATAGAAAATGTTTTTAAAAAATTACAAAAAAATTATATATGCTATATATTTCTATTTATTGAGTCCAGAATTCAAAATCCCATAAAAAGAGTAAAAGAAAATTAAAAATTTAGAAAACTCCAAAATTTAACAAAAAATATAAAAATTCAACAACAATTCCAAAAATATGTTTTTTCTATTTTATAATTATCTATATATTATTATTTATGTATCAAAATTAGTTTGGGTAATTTTGGGATTTTTCTAGTAATTTTAAAACCCAAATTAGTTTCAGATATTTAATTATTCCCACTTTAGGGATATTTTTGGAATTAAATATATATATATATGAATTAGTAAAATTCCTGAAAAATATCAAAAAATTAGAAAATATGAAAATCCTAAAAACATTACACTTCTTATATTTTGAGTACTTATATATATATATATACATACCTATATATTGTATATCTCTCTCCTCTTATATGAGTGTGTATATATATACATATATCTATTTTATATAACTAAAAATATAAAAAAAATATAAAAAAGATATATATATAATATAAAAACAAGTAAAAATCATAAAAACAAAAATAAAAAACTAAATATATATAAAATTAAAAAACCCACAAAAAAAGGATTCATTTAAGGATGACTGGAGTGTACATAAATACCTATAGGCTACCCATTTTTCATGCTCTCTGTGGTTCGACCTCTACATTCTTATACACTATGCATTTTAGGGTAGAGTTAATAAATTTTAATTCACATTTTTGGGACTTAATTGACTTATTCTTTATTGTGGGTTAATTTCTGCTTAATTGGGGTATCGTGAGCGGTCACCTCAGCGACTTCGTCTCCGCCTTGTGTGAGATGTATTTTGACCATCACTGGAAGCCCAGTTATCAGAGAGGGTACGCTGTCTTCACTCACTTTCACGCCTAATCTCTGTCACAGATCGATGGAGGGGAGCTCTAAGGTCTCTCGTGCAAGGGTAGATGGTCGTAACGGTGGCCAGAGGCGGGGGTTTTATAGAGAGAAGGTGGAAGTGGAAGTGATGGAGGCGTGGTGTTCGTGGGGTCAGTGGAGCGAAGAGGAAGGGGATCGTAGAGGACATGGAGGTCGGTGAAGATGAAATGAGTGGGGGCTTCATCGTGGGGCAGTCAATGGATGGAGAGAGTGGCTGTGGTGGCAGAGAAAATAGGAAGGGGCGGCGAGTAGGCAAAGTGGGCGACGTGCGCGAGGGATGCGAACCACGGTGGAAGACGATCTCTGGACCGTTGGATCTTGTGATCCAATGGCCCAGATCGAGGTGCTAAGGAGTGGCTTGGATCAAATCGGTGAGGAATGATCGAAGGGGTAGGGATGCGACACGTGGTGAAATGAGAGGGTGGTGGTGAAGAACAGATGGGATGAGATCTAGAGGTTGAATCGAACGATAGAGGACACGACATGAAGGAGCGGCTCAGATGGAGTCCTTTCGACCTTGATCGTGCGGCTAGGCGAGTCACATGTGCCATGTTGAGAGAACAGCACTCACGGACGGTGATGATGAGATCTTGAGAATCTGATCGAAGGGCTAAGGATAGTGCGAGAGTGTGTGGTGGGGATGAAGGTACCTGGAGAAGATCAGAGGGTACACAAGTCAACGCGTGGCTTGCTGAGGGCGAGGCGCTAGCAGACGGAGGAGATACGATCTTGAAATGATCAGAGGGTGGAGATTGGCTGCGAGAGTGGATAGCTCAGATCTGGAAAGTAGGGAAGGGATTGGATGGCGGAGAAAGAGGGGCGCGTGGTGCGAGATGAGCGGGCCGCGTGGCGCAACCAGAGGGCACCACGTGGCCCGTTCTGAATGGCTGAAACAAAATTTAGAATAAGAAAGAGAAGATGGCCTAAATTGGAAAAACTCAAAACATGAAAGTTGTAGATCTCGATGATATATAAAAGTTTTATGTTGACCAAAAACGAAAATGAGGTCAAATAGAATACTAAAATACAAGGGTACAAATATACATACATATAGTGTACAATGGGGTCCCAAAACCCAAGTTTTGCATACGAGCTCCGATTTAAATGAAATTGGTCTTATTTTGAAGGTCTCTGAATATGTATTAATTTAAAAGTTAGTATACCTAGATCGGATGTTGTATGAGATAGATATGTGCATTCTAAGGTCTAAGGTCTCCAAATGGGTTTGGGGTTTTATTGGGTTTTGGGAGTGAGTATAAAATACATACAAATAGGTGAAATATGGTGAATATACAAGTGATTTTTACAAGTGAATTTAGCTTCTTATTTAATGCAAATATGAATGCTAAAATGCAGATATTATTTATGCATGCATGAATGTTAATTATGCAATATAAGTAGAAATATGCATCTAATTACTTGGGAACAAATCTCTATTTTCAACTTTTAGAGCGATGAATCACATATTCATCAGGCACTAACCTTAGTGTGTACGTGAGCAAACTAAAATGAATACAATGAGGGGATTACCCCCTCCCCCCCCCCCAAGAAAAGGATTTTCATTTTGGTTGATTTTATGGTTGAGTAATATTAACATTCCCAATTTTATTTATTATCACTTTTTTATATTTTTAATAGAAATGCACGAGCCTAATGTGGTATAAATTCCTTTAGCTCCTTGTTGATCATAATTATAGGGAGAGAGTCGGGGAAGCAATGCAAGGTGAAATCAATGATGCATGCTCAAAATAAATGCTCACCTTGCCTCCAGCTTTCTTCATGGAAGGATGCTAAGCATAATTGAAACCTATCTATATGCAAATGCAAAGACGATGAAATTGCCCTATATGAGAATATACTATTAGCATGATGAACAATATGCTAATTATCTAGAAATAAGACCAAGGTCCTATCTTCGATCACTTGGTGCCCGCCACAACGGGTCATGCACGTGTAGTATTTGGCCTCTCTTGGCACGTGATCTTAAGTCCAAATAAATAGCAATTCAAAATTTGACTAAGTCCAAACGAGGCTATAGGTACATGTAATGGTTGTTAAGTTGTTTGGCCTTAATCTATTGTTAAGTAGATCCTGTGCTGGGGCTCAATCACATAAAATGAAAAAAAATAAAATCGAGAAACAAATAAAAAGAAAGCGATGAAAATGCGGAAAAACTGACGAGGCCCCCAAGGGAGCAATCCCTCGGGCAATGGACCTCGTGAAATGTGAACAACATCCTGAGAGTCTTGAATTATTACAATTATAGTATCTTTCTCTCCATCTCTCTCACCTGAATTACAAAATAAATATAAGAAAATAAAAGTGGCTCTCTGACATCGAAATTTCTTCAAGGTTCTTCTGTTGCTCGGTCAGAACACTAAACCGACTTCATGTGGGTGCACAAGTGCTCCAAAGAGGGCATCCCTCGATCTGCGGTCCTTGCAACAAAGTCAACAAGAAGAGGGAGGTTAGATATCTTGTCAAAATAATATCAAAAAAATAAAAATAAATAAAGGAGAAAATAAAGACAAGCAAGAAGACTCTGGTAAAAACCAATCTATGCGACAATACTTCCTTGCAACGACTCCATTCGATAACTAGGGATATGCAGAGGTCTTGTGCTCCACACAAGGTGGGAACACAATCATCGAAGCGACCTCGCACGAACCCATAGTAAAAAAAAATTAACTTATAATATGTATAGATGACGCGCCAAGCAACTAGGGTTAAGTAAGAAATAAATCAAAGGTTGTTATGACCCAAATCACTCAACGCGATCAATGAGAAAAATAAACCACTCAAGAAAATCGATCAATCAATGTAAGCGGTCTCGCTATTTTATTTACCTGTTATAGTGACCAGGGTCGAATACAAGGAGCATGATTTAGAAAAACTAAGTAGTCAAATCTCTAAAAACAAAGCATTTTTAGTGGTTTTTTATTTTTTTAAAAGTTTTTAATTTTTCAATAAAACAAAACAAGCACAAAATAGAAAAGACACACAAAACACTCTTTTTTATTTTTGAAAATAGTCAATAATTCTCAGAAAATTAAAACAAAAATATTTTCGAGCTTTATTGGTTTTAAAAAGTTTTTGGTAATTTTTAGAGATTTTCAAATGTTTTTTATGATTTTTTTAAAAATCAAACAGTGCTAAAAATTCAAAATAGTGCATAATTAGAAATAATTTGCAAATTAAAAATATTTAAAGTGCTCAAAATTTATCGTTGATAATTTTATGATAAAGTGTAAATAAAAAGCTACAACAAAACTGAAAACACGTTTTCTTAGATTATTTCTTTGATTTTTTGCAATTTTTACAAGATTTTTAGTGTTTTGTAATTTTTAGGGTTTTTATAATGATTTTTCAAATAAGTTTAGTATTGGAAATAAAACACAATAAAAGACACATATAAGATTTTTTGTTGAATTTTTAAAACAATTTTCGAATTTTTATAATTTTTATAAAACAAGCAAGACCTTTTTTAGGGGTTTTTTAATTTTTGAAAAATACAAAATGCAAGTAAATCAATTCATGAAAATTACCATAAATACTATTCACTAGCAGGAGCTAATTTTGACTTTTAGGTAATTTTTAAAGTTAATTTCATAGTTATTAAGTCCAATAAACAACAAGAAGTTAAATATAGTTTATATGGACCCAAACGTAATTAATTTAACTTTTAGGACCAAGCTGATAACATACAATAAAGCTTGGTGGACAAATATGCAATTATCCCAAACAAAGCATGCATCACGCGTCATACAGGCTCACTGGGGAATATGTGCAAATTTCAAAACAAAGCATTCATATCATAGCATCCAGAAAGCACAGGACTAATGTTGCAAATAATCCAACAAGCAGGTGGGGACATACATCACTAAAACATAGAGGGTCTAAAATGCAAATAAGCAAAATACAAGGTCCAAACTGTAAATATTTTAACTACTTATTTTATTTACTAGACTAAAGATAAATGCAGAAACATGCAAGGACAAGAGGGAAATATACCCCGAGGCACACGAGGTACGCATGGGGCTCTGACGACTTTGATGGTCCTCTACAAAGCAATCTGACATCTAAGAAATGGTCGAGGTCATGCGTGTCAGATCTGTTGTGCTATACCTGATCTGATGGTCTGCAAGGGTTGCATGTCGGGCGGCTCAGATGAGAGGCCCAGGGATGATCTGAGTGTCAGGATAAGACGCTAAAGGAGGGCTCGGATCAAATCTGGGGAGGGACACCATATCAAACGGTGGGAAAGATGCTAGAAGAATTGATGCGTAGCAAACTTCGCTCGAGTGTAGAGGAATTTCTATCTCCAATGATGTTGTTCGATATTCCAACATGGTTGTGGAAGCATTCTGCATCGAATGGGCTACTCAGATGGGAAGATGGTTGGTTGGATCAGCAGGGTGGTGGCCCTCCACCTGTAGCTGCTCCGCCTGATCAGTTGGAGGGCCTAGTGGTCCTTCCGCACATCAAAACCTACAGGGTATAATCAAGGCTCGAAGACCAAGCTTCGACTATGGTTATTTGCGAGAAATGGAGGATGGATGAGGGTCGACCTACGGTAGAAATGGAGGATGGAAGTCTCATCCTTACTCTTGCTCCAATGAGTGAGCCAAAAGGTGTTCAGGTCATGCTAGGAGGTGGGTGATGATCTGGGGAGTCTATATGTGCGGAAGATGGGATGAATGAGGCTTCGGTCTTGACGGTCGGGGTAAGTGAACGACGACGTCGATGGAATATGAAATCGAGATGAACTAAAAAGTGTGGGCAAAAATGGTAATACATGGGGCTTCTTAAGAACTCAAGAACTCCAAGAGAGGTGGTCGGTAAGGATTATAGCCTCAACCCAGTTGTGGCTGACAAAGTAGGCCTCTCGCGGTTGCTCTCCGGTGATGCGCTGAGCTGCGCTCAAGCGGGCCACCTAATGACACTCCAAAGGCACCTTCGAGGAGTTATCACCTTCCTGAAGATATCTAGGGCTCTATGGTGGTGCGAGGAACAAGTTGTCGAGCGTAGGAGGCAGAGAAAAGTATTTATCAGATGCCTTAGGGTCCAGAAAGATCAGAGCGTGGAGCGAAACCCTGGGAAGATCCAATCCTCTCTTGGGAACCGTGAGAATCACAGATCCTAGGAGAGGAATCGGGCGATGGAATCGAGGTAAACGAGGTCGGAATCGGGTGCTGGAAATTGGAGAAGAAGCTCTAGAGAGACACGTGCGGACCCGACCCGACTGCAAGAGGACGTTGATCGGGGTCAACTTTCCCACGTGGACCAATGAGAATTCAAGATTTACAAAAAAAAATTAAATTGAATATAAAATAATAAATGATTTTACATTAAAAAGTGAATAAAATAAAAATATGTTTATTTTTTATAAGCTATTTCTGTGATTTTTATTTTATGAAAAATAGAATAAGGTATATACAATATAAAGTGTTATATACAAGTATAAAATACCTATGTATTATGAACAAATATTTTTATTTTATTATTTTTGCAAAAAAAATTATTTAATATTTTATTTATTTGTACATTAATTTAGGAATACAAAAAAAATTATTTGATTTTTATAAATTAGCTATGTCTATAAAATAAATAGATATTGTATTATATACATATGTATTTTGTACAACGAGTTGATGATTTTAATTTTATTTTTAATTGAATTTAATTTTATGATTTTTATTTTATTTTTATATTATTTCTAAGATTATATACAAGTCTGTAAAAAAATATTTTATTTTGTCAGAAATAAATATATAAGTATTTTGTACAAATATAGGTATGTACAATACATAGTGTACCCTTATCTCTCTTTCGCTTCTTATTTTCTTTACGATCAGGTCAAGTCTTGACCTTCTTTTTGGGTTTGGGTCACTCTGTATTTATTCTAAATACATCCTTCTTTTTCTTTTCCCTTTATTCTTTTATTTTTGCAAAACAGATGTTAATTATGAGTAATTAACAATGAAATGCACAATGCTAAGTTATTGTATTTAGAGGTACTCACAGATGGTTTTGCTAAAAGAAAGAGATAAAATAAAAAAAATAAAGACTGAGAATCACAGATCCATCTTGTATTAAGCAGAGAAGAGCAAAATATATGGAGTGAAAATTTATTATTTCTCTACTATGGATGTTTATATGTGTAAGTACTGTAGAGGTCGAATACAGGGATCAAACAGGAGAATGGTTGCAAATGAATGCAAAAATGTGTGCTTCTTGTTGTCTCTATGTTTGTGAGTTTTGATTATATATATTAGTGTTTGTGTTTATATATTTTTTAATTGTTTTTAGCATCATATTGATTTAATTTTTGTTTTTATATATTTTGAAATTTTTTTAGATTTTATATTTTTGTTTCTTTTTATATTTTCAGATTTTTATTTCTTTTTCTTTTTATATAAAAGATATATAAAGTATATAAGGCTATATACATAATATAGGGAAATATAAATATAAATACAACTAAAATCAAATAAAAATTACCGAATAAAGTATTTTTGGGTTTTAATTATTTTTTAATTGTTTTTATGATTTTTAAGGATTTTTGCTAATTTTTGTGGATTTTTAAATTAAAAAATATCCCAAATTAGGGATAAAATGAATAGGCAAAATTGAAATGAAGATTAAAAATAGCAAATGATGTAAACCAATTATGCAAATCAATTTTAATAAGTAAATAATAATAAGAATAAAATTATAAAATAGAGAATGGTATTTTTGGAGTTCTTAGGATTTTTTTAGATTTCTATAAAGGTTTTTGGTGTTTTTTTATTTTTAGGAGTTTACTTTTTATATTTTTAGGGTTTTTATATTCTTAAGTTGTAAAATAAAAAGACAAACAAAATATTTTTTTAAAAAATTTTTTTAAAAATATTTATTTTTTGGGTATTTTATACTGCAAACATGGCAAAAATTTGCTCTTTTTGATTTTTAGTAAATACTAAAAGTGCTAAAAGTGGAATCCAAAATTATAGCATGAATCTACACACTAACAAGCACTTAATCCTATATTTGGGGATTTTTTGGAGCACAACTACTATTTAAATAAAAGATAAGCATGCACAAAAGTTAATAGCCTAGAAGTATAAATACAATTTCTCCAAAGATAAGCGGCCAAGATGCAGATAAACCACAAATTAATATATTGAATATCTAAATTTTTTGACTAAACAGCAATAAACTAAAATTACAAGGGTTTAAGTGCAGATACACCACAATTTATTGGTTGACATGACAATAGACCAAAATGTGAATACAATAAAATTCCAGGGGTCTCTTGCAAATTTTCCAAAATATATAAATATCAGATGAATGTTTTATACTAAATATTAAAGTACAAAAATGAAAGGACGAGCACTGCAAAATACGCTTTCTAGCGCGCGATCAGATGACAGAGGGCCACCACTTTTACACGTGTTCACGTGTGGTGCTATGATGATGGTTCGTCATCCATGGCTGGGACTAGATCCTAGATCAGTATCCAACGATGAAGGCTTGACGTGATCCGCCGATGGTTGTGCGTCACAAAGTACTGGGGCAGATTGGATGACTCTGAGGCGTGATGGCAGAAAGACTGAAGAACACAACCTTGGGAACCTTTGATCATGAAAATCACGACACTTTGTGCTCCTCCTTTGCTTCTGATGATCCCAAAATCATTCCAAGGTCCTCCCATCATGAATCGATGTATCAAAATGCTATGAGTGGCTTCAATGATGACTGGAGGCAGAGGTTGACCTGGGAGTGCCCTTGACGCACGATGAGCCTCGATGAGGCCTCCTTCTTTGGTATTTCCTATAGGGGTTAGTTTGCAAAAACAAGGTGAAGCTCGGGCAAGCTTCAGATGGTGGGATGAGCGAGGGTGATGGTTATCGTGAACTCTCTAGCGAGGTGGTGGCGATGGAGTGCCGTGATATTGATACGACGAGAATCATGGGAGCTAGAGTCATGTGGGATAAGAAGAAACGACCATAGAAGAAGTGAAGGTGGAATGACGGGTCGGAGAACAAGTGGAGGTTGGTGAAAGGTCTACCAGAGTTGACCTCGAGCGAACTACAAAGAGGTTGAGCTACGTGAATGCACAAGATTCCAACATAAAATGAATGCATGAAAAGAAACCTATGGTCTAAACCTAACTAGAAATCGATTAAAAATACCTCAAGCGATGCTAAGCTGCAAGATCTGGAACTCACGTAGGCGAGCGATAGAGATAGTTGGGCAGAGCCTCCACCTTGTTCCTTCCCTGCTGTGAAGTGCAGGGCCGAGTCTCCTGTCACCATACTCAGGACCGAGGGCACTCTGAGGGGTCAAAAAACAAGCGGAAAACTGAGCCAAAAATTTAATTAAGGAGAGTGATGGTTTTTGTATAGGCGAGGATGAGTGATGTTAGAGGAGAGATCACGACTAGTATAGTAACACACAGCTCGAGGAGACGAGCCAACAAAAATCTAGGATGTACAGGGAAGAAATCCCATGAAGAGTGCTAACCTCCTCGAGCGATGTATCAAGGGATAGAAAATCGAGAAGCAAGGCGGGTACTAGGTTAAGTCAGAGGCTAAGGCTAGGTCAGCCAGTTGACTGAGGTCAACTAGAGAAGCAACATGGTTGGTCTGCATGGACCAATTAGGAAAAACCAGCCTGAAATTATTTAGAAATTAATTAATGAATAGTAAACAATTTTGTTAAATTAAAGTCATAAAATAAAAAATGTTTATGATTTTTTATAGTATTTTATTATTATTTATTTATTAAGGTTATTAATTACAAGTTACTTTTTGAGTGTATATTTATAGATATATTCATCTATGTTTTGTATATTTTATTTTTATTTTGTATTTTTGATTTTATTATTTTATTTTCTTATTTTATAATATTATAGCTTAGTTTTATATACATAAATATATTTTTATTATATTTTCTTATGCATGTTCTACACTTAAATAAAAAGGGTATTTGTTATATAAGTATAAGTATAGGTATTTCATCTATGCAATTTAGTATGTTATTTTGTTTTATTGTTTTAATTGTGGTTTTATTATATTTTAAATATGTACATATACTATAAATAATATTTACAAAATAAGAAAAAAATAAAATTTTAAAAATAATAAAGAATAAATAAAATGAATATTTTATTCGGGTATATTGTACAATAGGGGTCCAAAACCCTACTTTTACACCTTAACTTTAAAAAATATGAAACCACCTTCATTAAATAGTTTATTAAAATTTATATAGAATTTAAAGTGATTTTGATACATTTTGAGTTTTTAAGGCATATGGGTTTGGGAAGTTGGGATTTAGCTTTTTATTCATAGTAGAAATGTACATTATATATTACTTTTGTATGAAATTAATTTTGTATTTTTATCTAAAACATTCATGTACAAGGTTTATTTATTTTATGTACAAAAAATATAGAATATAATAGGTACCAAAAATGAATTATTGGAGAAATAAAGAATAGGATTTTTATTGGAATTTTAGCTCATATCTCATCCTACTTCATTCCATGTCGACCCAGTCATAAAGATGCCTAGGTCTCGGGGTTTAAGGTCATAAAATACCTTTGGTATTTTATTCTTTTTCTTTTATTTTCTTTTCTTTATTCTATGATTTTGACATTAAAAATAGTATTTTATACACGATAATAGGAATGAATAATGAATGTTAATTTGAACAGATTAATGTTATATACATGCATTAGCTTGGGTTTTTAATGAGAAAATGATAGAATAATGGTGATGAAATGGAGATTCATCACTCTCCCCAAAACAAGGAATTTGATCGTTACGTTTAGTTTTAGGTTCACATTATTTTAGTAGTCATGATTTGTATTTCGTTACCACTTTTTTTGAGTATTTTCAAGTAAAAAGTCTAACAAATTTTTTGATTTACTTTTTATTCATAATTCTAGAAAATAGAGGGAGGAATACAGAAAAGCTGATGCGTGATGACATCTATGAATGCATGCACGAGGTAGAAGGCGTACCTTGCTCCAGCAGTCTACTTGCAATATGATCCACGCATAAAAATAAAATTATTCTAAATGAATGCAATGCGAGAACCATCCTAAATAGAAACTTCTATTATCATGAAGCACAACTTTTATTATCGTCAAGTCCAAGCGAGTTCTATAGGAACATAAATTCTATTAGGGGCCTTGGACCTAATGCTACATGGCTCAATCAATTAGAAACATAAATTTAGGGGCTCAAGCACATGAAAATCACGAGAAACAAGTAAAAATAAAGGAGGTAAAACAAAAACTCTGGTGAGGTCCCCCAAGTGCACTGACACTTGGCAAAATAGGCCCCACAATCCAAAGGTATATAATGTCCTAGATAACAGAAAAAGGGCAAATACCCAGAATTATTACTAACTAAAAAATAAAATAAAATGTCTGAAAAAGAAATCTAAAAGCTAAGACGGTCTTCTCCTACTCCTAGGTTTCTCTCTCATATAGGTCGATGTAGAAAGCCCGACATCCGCCTCGCTCTGGTGCGTTAGCTCTCCTAAGATGGCCTCCATCACTTCGCGAGCCGTAGCAACAAAGGTGAAATAAGAAATGCATTAGATAATCATTTTGAAAAATAAAGAAAAATAAAAGAAATAAAAAAAAGAATAATGATCTATACAAAAAATGAGAGACAAATATGGACAGAAATAAAAGAAACAAGTGATAGAAATATAGACAAAAGTAAAAGAGAAAAACAAGTATATTCACAAACCAAGATCAGAAGGCAAAGAAGACCTAACTACCCTCGGCGTGCCTCCATGGCAACGGTGTCATTCTGATGACCGATCGAGCGAATGAGGTTAAGTTAATGAAATTAAGCAATTAATAGTGTCATTGTAACCCTAGAAATCAGGCTAGAAATCTAGAAAATCATTCATCCACAAAACGAATCAAGCAAGTAGAGTGGTATAACCTATTATTTATTAACTTGGTATAGCTCCCATGGTCGAAGATATGGAGGCAAGTTTTATTAAATGAGGGTCAATCAATTCAAAGAAAAGTCAAAGAAAAGAAAGAGGAAAATCAAAGCAATGAACACTTGGATTTTTGTGAATTTTTACCTTCTTAGGTTTTATGGGTTTTTATTTTTTATATTTTTTATATTTTCTGATTTTGAGTTTTTAATTTTAATTTTGCAATTTTTTATATATTTTTAATTTTCAGGACAATGTAAATTAAAACCATGAATAAAGGACACACAAGCACTCTTTTTGCATTTTTCGAAATGGTAAAAATAACTAGAAAAATCAAGTAAAAATATTTTTTGGATTTTTGACAATTTTATAATGTTTTTGTAATTTTTCAGGGATTTTTAGATTTTTTGAGATTTTATAAAAAACAAAATTGAGAAATCCATTAAATAGTGCATAACCATGAGTATTGTTCGAATTAAAAATGGAAAGTAGGCTCAAAACTCTTGAAAATCAATTTTAATAAAAACTATATTTAAATATCTACAAATAAAGACAAGAAACACAATTTTTCGGGGTCTTAAAAGATTTTATATATTTTTTTGGTGGTTTTTGGGGCTTTGCAATTTTTTAGAGTTTTATAAAAGAAAATAAGATGAAATTTGGATAGATAATCAAATAAGTAAAAAGAAGACTAACCTTTTTAGAATTTTTAGGGATATTTTCAATTTTATGAATTTTTAAAGGCAAATAGGTAATTTTTGTGTTATTTTAAATTTTTAATAATAGTAAATCAATGAAACATACTAAATATATACCACAAACAAAAGACACTAATATGAGGTACTATGAATTTTTAGGGAATTTTTAGACTTAATAAGATATTTATTGCAATTAATAGAAGAGTACAAAAATAATATGGAATATAAGGATCAAAGTGTAATTATTTTTATGTTTAAAGACCAACCAATAACACACAGTAAAATCATAAGGGCCCAAGCACAAAAAGATCTAGCAAAAACGTGTGTCACACGTGATTCAAAGTAATAGGGGTATATATGTTGTTTCCAAAAAAATTTTGATTTAGATAACTCGTGAAAAATATAGGAGCAAACCAACAAATAACCCAATAAACGCATGTGTACAGGCACGTGACTCCGGTTCGACTAGACTAAAATGTAAATATGAAAACTATGTGGTCTTAACTGCAAATGTTTACAGCTAACTTTTACATTTATTATACTAAAAAGAAATGACAGAAATGACATGGTAAAAAGAGAAATATACCCCACAGGTGGCATGTAGCACGTGAGGCTATAACGGTCTAGATCTGACGGTCCCGGAAGGTTATGCGGAGGTACGGTCCTGATATGACATTGGTTGGATCTGATGGTCAGGTGAAAAGGTGCTAACATGCATGTCAGGTCTATCTTATATCTGATCAAACCGCCCAGAATTGGGTGTGAATATGCGATCACAGTCTAATCTGGGACTCGGGCTCTCATCCAATGATGATGAAGGGTCATGGAAGAACGACTATAAAGGCTCGGCTAGTAGTGACTCGGACTTGGGAATATGGTGCAACAGAGCATGGAGCGGTCGGCTAAGGGGTTCAGGAACAAGCTACTACGATTCCACGTCGGCTTGGAGCCTCAGATGGCTCAGAGATTAGCTAGATGACGATCTGGAAAGGGGTCCACACGGAGCTGCTCCTCCTCGCCTGTTGAGGGTCGGATCGAACCTATCGTATGCACCTAGATTTGCAAGGAGGAACTCAGAGACGAAGCTCTTCATGGGATTATTCGGAGATAAACATCAAGGAAGCTGCATGGATGGGTGTTCATCCTCTAGCGAAGATGGAAGAAGGAGGATTGGCCCTAAATCCAACGTGAAGGTTGAGTCTAAGGATGATCAAGATGAACTGGAAGATGGACAGTGATGTAGCAGGTTTATCGATGTGGGTAGATGTGGAAGATGGAGCTCTGATACGACAGACGGAGCAACGATGGCAGACGGCAACAATGATATGAAAATCAAAATAGAAACGATGGAAGGAAAGAAAAAATGATACTTGGTGATCAGAAATGGAAGGCGAAGAAAAACAAAGTGGACGACGGGGTAATGGCCTCGACCTGACTGGGGAATATCAAGGAGGCTTGCCACGATGGAGAGACTCAACCACGAAGCGATTAGACACAACTTGGCAATAATCCGAGCTCCGAGGGGGTACTACAGGACTCTGTCGATGCCCTAAAGCTTTCAGTGGAGCGAAAGAGGCACGAGGAGTGAACTACCTTGCATAGTGGAGTGTAGGAGATGCTTTATAGGGTTCCCATGTCTCTATAAGATTCCATCGAAAACCCGAAATCTGAGGAAGATCCGATGCTGCCTAGTATATGTGAAGCTCGCGGATACGTGGCGAAGAATCGGGAGAGTGTTTCGAGGTAAGAGGAGACCAGACCCGAGCTAAAAAAATGGAGAAAGAAGTTCCGACGAGGCCTCGCCCGGGTTGGACCTGGGAGGGGGAAGGTTGACCAATTGGAAAAAAGGAATTTTAAAAATAAAAGAAAAATCATTTAAAATAGTAAATGGCCTAAAATAAGAAATAATAAAAATGAAAAATGTTACTTATTTTATAAAATATTTTTCGTGATATTTACTGAATTTAATAATATTTATACAATAATATATACAGTTTACATTAACATGTACATGTATAATCTACATATATACAATATTTACATTTTTTATTTTACAAAAGTACATTTTATTTTATATTTTATTTTTTTACAAAGTAATTTAAGGTAAATAAAAATATTTTTATTTAATTTTTATAACTTATTTATATAGGTTATCTTGGTGGCCTGATTCAATCGTCTATAGTCTGCACAGACTCTCCAAGAAGTGGGTTCCCGAGTAGCTATCTCCTCTCCAGACTCGCTCATATCTGTGGTGATATCAGGGGACAGTCCTTAGCCATATCATCTCCAACAGGGGCATGGAGGTCTACCTAGCCTAGGGGGATGTCATCAAGAAACTCAATCCACCATCCAATTTACGACAGTTGCGGTCTTTTCTAGGGCATGTCGGTTTCTACCAGCAGTTCATACAAGACTTCAGCAGGATTTCCCGACCGCTCACTGATTTGTTGACAAAATACACCGAGTTCCTTGTCGATGATAAGTGTCTTGCATCATTTGAGACTCTCAAGAATCTATTTGTTGAGGCTCATGTTCATCAGCCGCATGATTGGTCTCTCTCATTCGAGATCATGACAGACGCCTCTGATTTTGCCGTAGGGGTCGTGCTTGGACAAAGGAGGGATGGAGTGCCTTTTGCCATTCACTACGCTAGTCGGACTTTAGATGTCGCTCAGTGGAACTACATAGTGACTGAGAAGGAGATGCTAGCAGTAGTGTCTCTTGATAAGTTTCGATCTTACATTATCGGATCTAGAGTGACTATCTATACCGATCACACCACCGTCCGATACTTAATGGTAAAGAAGGATTCCAAAGCCAGTTACAAAATAAATATAGAATAAATAGTAGATGATATGTATACTGGGAATTATGCATAAATGAAGACCCTATATCTTCCTACTTTATTCCTTATCTATCAAGTCAATTATTATCCTGATCTTAGGGTTCGAGTCAGTCTGTACTTACTACATAATTATAATCATCTTTTTATTTCCTTTCTTTTTCTTTTTTTCCTTTATTCTTTTATTTTGAATAAATGAATGTTAATTATACATTATTAAAAAATTCTTGGTGAATGATAATTTATTGATTTTAACACATATTCACAAATGTATTGATATTAAATTTGGCTAAAATAAAAGAATAAAGATGATGAATTATGGATTCATCAATCCCCCTATACTTCGGATCGAATAGTCCTAAGTATAGAAAATTGTACAAATGAGGAAAACTGAGGAAAAGAATAAAAAACTCAATGACTCGACTCGTCCTCCATTATACTTCGGGTAAAATATACCTAAGTAGAGAAAAAGAATATCAACAAGTTGAAGGACAAGCGAGGGAACAGAAGAAATAAAAGAGAATAAAAGCACGCAAGAGACGGAATGAACAACACCCCTCCCCCTTTACTTAGGGTAAAGGATCCCTAAGTATGACAAACAACATGTGTTATGAAACATAACAAAAATGGAAAAACTCGTACCATTGACCTCTCCTATACTTAGGATAGAGTACATCCTAAATATAGCACACACACAGAAAAGAGGTGAACAATAAAATGGAAGAAGAAAGAATAAAATGAAAGGGTATATAGAAGAGAAAATCAACTCATGTATTAGATGCAGAAGATGTAAAAAGGTCATTGTATGATATCATAGATATGGAATCAACCATGGGCAGGAACGTATCATGATCAAGATATAACTTCTACAACTGTCCGTTCACAACAAAAGGTTGTGTGTCAGATGACAACCCATATATGATAATACTACCATTATCACGGACAACTCTCACAATGAATGGTCCTGGCCATTTCTTTTTAATTTTCTGGGAAACAAGTTCAATTTAGCATCAAACAACCAAACTTTCTATTCATGGGAGAAAGTCATCCTTCTAATATGTCTATCATGCCAATGCTTGACTTTCTCCTTATACATGAGTGAATTGTCGTATGCAAAATCTCGGAATTCCAACAATTTTTTCAGATCTAACTTCTTGATCTTTCCTGCTTTCTCATAATCCAAATTGCATACATAGAGTGCCCATAAGGATTTGTGAATTAATTCAATTAGTAGGTGGCAAGGCTTTCCATACACCAATATATAGGAAGACATACCTAATGGAGGCTTGTAAGCTATCCGATAAGCCCATAGAACTGAATCAAGCATATGGGACTAGTTCTTCCTATCTGGATGTACAAGTTTTCAAAATATCATATTAATATCCCTATTTGAAATCTCAACCATGCCATTAGTCTATGGGTGCTAAGGAGACACAACTCTATGCTCAGTGGCGTACGCCTTCATAAGCTTCTTGACCTCTCTATTAATGAAATGGCTTCCCCCATTTGAAATGAGTATCTTGGGAATACCGAACCGTGTGATAATGTGATCATTGAGAAAGGAACAAACTATATGACTATCAGCGGTTCGGGTGGGGATAGCCTCCATCCATCGACTAACATAATTCACGGCATGCAGAATGTACTGAAATCCCTAACTGACAAGAAATGGTCCCATGAAGCCTATGCCCCAAGCATCACAAACGCCAGAAATCTAGATTTATCTCAGGGCCATGGTATCATTGGAACCAATGGTTCTTCTAATCTTCTGACAGTAAGTAAATCTCAAACATAATATGTAGCATCCTTAAATAAAGTTGGCCACCATAGGCCATCCTGTACAACATTTGTTGTTTTGCGCTTTCCCAAATTATGCCCACCAGACTCTAATTTATGATAATGCTCAAGTACACAGGTGTATTGCTCCTGAGGAATGCACCTTCTTTAGATACAATCCGTACCTTCACAAAACATGTACGGATCCTCCTACTGGTAAAAATGTATCTCTGACAAGAATCTGTCTACGTTGTGCTTTGGCCGATCCTGTGGAACTTTCTTAGAGACAAGATAGTTCACAATATTAGCATACCATGGGAGTGAGTCCATAGATAAAATGGTCTCATCTGGAAAGGTCTATGATATGAGAAGAGTAGTCTGCTCATAAGTCTCTACATTTATGATCCGAGAAAGATGATCTGCCACAACATTCTTTACTCCAGGTTTATATCAAATCTCTAAATCAAACTCCTGGAGAAAAAGGATCCATCTGATAAGGCGTGCTTTGGCATCCTTCTTTGATTGTAGGTATCGTATGGCAGTATGATCTATGTATACAATTCAATGTGTTCCAAGGAGGTAAGATCTGAGCTAATCTAGTGCAAACAACACTGCTAACATCTCCCTCTCTATGTCTGTATAATTATGTTGTGCCTCATACAGAGTCTTTATAGCATAGTATATGGAAAATAGAATCACATCCCTTCTCTGCCCTAGAATAGATCTAATTGCATAATCTGACACGCCCGTCACGGTCTTAAAAGGGAGAGACCAATCAGGTGGTTGTAGGACAGGAGCACTAGTAACCATGTCTCTCGTCTGATGAAATGCATGGAGGACTTTATCATAAACAACAACCTCAATCTCCATGCATAGAAGTTCAGTCAATGGTCTGGCGTTCTTGCTTAAGTACTTAATGAATCTCCTATAAAATCCAACATGTCCCAGAAATGACCTCAACTACTTCAAATTCTATGGTGGCTCAAGTTTGGAGATCACATCAATCTTAGCCAGGTCAACCTCCATACCTTGTTTGGAGATGATGTGGCCCAATACAATCCCATTAGTCACCATAAAGTGGCTCTTCTCCCACGAGAGCACTAGGTATACCTCATAGCAACATTGAAGTACTCGGTCTAAATGAGCAAGACATGTGTCAAAGCTATCCCCGTAGACTGAGAAATCGTCCATGAAGACCTCTAGAAAACTACCCACCATGTTGGCAAAAATGGCCAACATACACTTTTGGAATGTAGCGAGAGCATTAAACAATCCAAAGGGAATCTGTCTAAAGGCATAGGTGCCAAACAATCAAGTGAAAGTAGTTTTCTCCTGATCCTCAGGAACGATCGCAACCTGGTTATACCCTGAGTACCCATCCAAGAAATAAAAGAACTCTTTTCCTACCAACCTCTCAATAATATGATCAATAAAGGACAGTGGGAAGTGATCTTTCTTAGTAACTACATTCAGGCGCCGATGATCTACACAGACATGCCACATGGGTCGGAATCTCCTCACTACAATCATTTTTTATGATAGTAATATCAGATTTCTTCAAGACCACATGTAAAGGATTAACCAACTTAGAATCCGAGATGCGATAACTAAAGCCAACATCACAACATTTCCTGATCTCTTTCATGACAACATCCCGGAGGTTTGGATTGAGATGTTGTAAACACTCACGAGAAGGTTTGTTGTCATCCTCTAAGTAGATATGATGAGAGAACAAAGTTATACTAATCCCACATAGATCTGAAATATTTCATCCGATGGCGTTGCAATTTATCTCAAGAACCTCTAGCACGCGAGATTGTTGTTCTTCGGTCAATTGTGAGCTGAGGATGACTGAAACATTTGGGAGGGAACTGTAAGGAAGGCATACTTTAACGTTGAGGGCAAAGCCTTGAGCTCAGGTGGGTTGTGTATCGGCTCTGTAACAACCTTTGCAACTGTACTGGTAGAAGGTATCTGATCTTCACAGTGTGTACTGTCCACCGTGGCTACTAGGGATCCAGCAAGTAAAATCTCAGAAAGATCTACAACGAATGATCTCTGCTCAGAACGTAGTGGCTCATCAGGCTATTCAGAATCCTCAACAAAACTCTCAGAAATCTCAGTAGGAGAGATCTCATTAGTAAACTCATAATGATGTGTCAAAGGAATATCAGATTGTACCTCAAAAATCTCATAATTATCCTAAAAAATCATCTCAAAGTGTCCATCAGCAAACGACTCAATATGATCAACAAGGGAACTCAATGTGATTGTGCTTTCCAGAAGGTCCTTCTGAGAAAGGAACTCCTGGGTATCCATGAAATCAGTAAACAGATCTGTCTCTCGAAACTCTCCAAGAAAATCACAGTCCTCAGAATCTGGTGTAACTGTCTCTCTCTCTCATCTAGTGTTTCTAGTGGCGGTGATGGCCTAGGATCGGGGATTGTCTCAATTTTCACCTTCTCACTATGAGAGTAAAAGATGATCTCTTATGTACCATAGTCAACTACCACTTCGGTCGTTCGAAGGAACGACCAACCTAGTATGATCGGGGTATGAAGCAACGGTGTAGAAGTGTCCATATCCATGACAACAAAATCAAATGGGAATCTCATTCCTTGCACTGTTAGAGTAACACCCTCTAATATACCCCTCGGCCTCTTGATTGATCTATCAGCAAACTGAAGGACCATCCCGATGGATCTAAGAATCCCTGACCCAAACTCAATGAGTAGCGAGGATGGTATGAGATTATTGGAGGAACCACTATCGAGAAGAGTATAATCAAACTCTTGATCAATGATGTGGCAACGGATGTTATGTTCTCCCTTGTCTTTCTTTTTGGGCTGGAGGTTGCTAATGGCATGAACTGTGGTCATGGTCAAAATGTGCCTCTCTATTTTCTATCATCTGTTTTGTTTTGGTTGATGATTTTGTGTACATGCTTCTTTCATTCCTTTTTTCACCGTTGGCATGTACTCCATGGCCTTAAGGAGTGGCATCTCTAAAAGGATGTTCCGTATGATATCTACCACTCCAACAACAACAACAACAACAAAGCCTTTTCCCACAATTAAGTAGGATCGGCTACATGGATTCTTCGCCTCCATTCAGATCTATCTTGAGTCAATCTCGGGCTTATATCCACAAAACTAAGATCCCTTCGTATGGTCTCTTTCCAACACTTCTTGAGCCGTCCTCGCCCTCTCTTAGTAGGCTCAACATCCCAACACTCGCATCTCCTAACTGGTGCATCAGCTGATCTTCAGATAATATTGTTTTTAATTTTTGAATTTTTCTTGTTTTATTCAAAGCAAAAGGAAATGGCATGGAATCAGAAGAAACATTCAACTGCTCATTTCACTTATTCAAAATAGAGTCATCATGTACATTTGGACAACAAGAATAAGTCTATACAATGTTATCCAAAACATGAGTAAAAGAAATAAACTCAAAAATAGGATGGGTTGTTGTTGCTAGTACAGAAGGAGATTCTGCGATTGGTGTGTGCTCCTTCTCTACTGACTATGGACTACATCTATCTTTATTATCTTTTAGATTATTTCCGAATGAAGAAGGTGAAGATTGTAGTGGTGGTGGTGAAGACGAAGATGGTGAAACTTCATGCTCAGGCTTTGCAACACTGGATCTCTATACTGCCGGTGAAGAAGATGATGATGTCGGTTAAGCTGTCTTAGTGGATCAATCTCCCAATCCTATCATCTATGAAGGTGACTACAATCTCCTACTGCTCATGAGATGAATGGTGTCAAATAAACATGTAAAATCAAGGGCCATACCTATCTCAAGGGTGGATAAATCATGGGCTACCTGCTCCTTGCGTCTGAAATTGTTAGGATTGGTTTTGACCTATGCTAGAGTCGGTGTATTCATGGTGGTCAGATCGTCGATCCTCTGAGTCAGATGATTCATATTCTTCATCAACAATGCTAATCGATTGAGTGTAGGATTCACCAAAGGTCCCTCGGGATGCTCAATGATAGGTTGTCGATGAGGCTAATAGTTAGGAGGTTGTTGGTATCCATATTGCCGCTGGTATGAGGAGGAGGAGGATGTGAATACTGTCCATATGATGTAGAATGTTGCAGATAGTAAGTTGTGGAAAATATGCAGACTGTATCTGCTACTTTCCATGTCTCCAGTTCTGGAAGTGAGGTGGAGACTGAAAGTGAGGCTGGAACAATTGGTGCTGTTGTTGTGGTCTCCCTCCCTAAATGTGGTCAGCGGGCCTCTGACTCTACTGGGAACCCAACTTACCTTGCCTTGATGGACGGGGCTGGTTGAGCTCTCGGTCGAACCAAATACCGTTTACCTCCTGAATGGGAGGTGGAGGTGGAGATTGCTACTCAGGAATGTATGAAATTTCCTGCTAGAATGGTACAATTTAGTGTAACTGTTGTTGGACCCGGTTAGGGGTCTGCACATAGTAAACGTGTTGAGCTGTAGATGGTCCTCCGGTACTCTGTTCTGTGGAAGTGGAAGTAGTCTGCTCACAAGTAGAGGTATCGGTTGTTGCACTCGCACTCTAACATGCACTGATCGTACTCACAAGGAGTTCCAGATTCTTAGTTATCTCATCTAGCTTATCTAGGTTCTTTGTCCTATTTTCGATCACTTGGAGCTTCTCAAGATCCTTGGACCATTTCTCAATTATGTCCACTTTGGATAGGTGATTGTCTATGATGGTCAGATCTACATTGTCCACCCTATCCACATTATGTGATGCCATCAAGTTGACAGCCTTGTGGGGTACTACAAGAGAAGGTACAAGGTGCTTCTAGAAAGCACGTGAAGAAGAATGAGTAGTCGAGCTCTCTGCCATCTCCTCAAAAATCTAAAGGACATCCTCATCCTTGTTGAAATGTGACCCCCCACAAGCGGCATCTACCAGTTTCTGGTTCTCAATGCATAAATACCTAAAAAAGTTCCGCACAAGGCTAGTCTTTAGAATATCATGATGGGGGCACTTCTCCGTCAAGTCTTTGAATCTTTCCCATGCCTAGTGAATAGGTTCATGGGACATTTGGGAGAAGTAAGCAATAAAAGATCGCATCTGGTCAAGTCATCCATGTAGGTAATAATTGTTCAAGAAAGTGGACCTCAACTCTTCCCAAGTCGTGACAACCCTTCCCAAGTGGTTAAGACAATACAATGCCTTGTCCATGATACTAAACGGGAAGGTTGTCATCTTCATTACCTCTAATGGAACATTTGGGTAGTGTATTGTGCTAGAGATGCGATCAAACTGTTGTAGGTGTACATAAGGCTCTTCATTAATGTTTCCATGGAATAATGGGAGGAGTGGTAAGATTGAGGGCTTAAGCTCAAAATGCCCATGACATGCAGGGATTCTAATACATGTATTGGTATGTCCTGCTCATGCATTATAAACATCTTTTAGTGTTAGCTTAACCACTAGCTCAATAGGATCTTCTCCTCCCTCTTTCCTACCTCCTTCTGGGTTCATGTTCTCCTCTCTCCTCTCTTGCTTGTCCTACCTCAAAACTCTAAGATCATGTCTCTTAGTCCAGCCTAGATGTCAGCCTGTTCAGATAAATGTGCCTGAATGGCCTGTATGGAGGCTAACATCGTATTGTTGATCTCTCTCTACTCAACCATGGAACTCTTGCCCTAAGATGGCATCAAGTGCACTGTCTCGTTTTCTGTAAATATACATGGCACTGAATTATTCCTCAAGAATGGTGGAGTCTCAAATGATAGTTCAAGATTAGAGTTAATCTGGAACAATGGATTGATCGATGATGTGAATGGTGAAGTAGAGAAAAAGGAATATTCGAGAAGTGACTCTTCTTGAATAGAAGACGATCGATTTAGAGTGTGAAATGAGTTTGCAAAGTTCGAATGAGAAATGCTCCAATCTGATATCTTCGATTTCAAGAGGAAAGATCTTTAAACTACCAAACAAACACAATGCAAACCCCCAATATCCGATAACATGATGGTCAACACAAGAAGGAAGTGAGAAAAAGGCATGAAGAGTGCGGAAGGATCTTTACACTACCAAACAAACACAATACAAACCCCCGATTCACAAACTACACATAAGTGGAGACCGTAAGAGTTAAGTATTTTATCTTTTCAATTTTTAGTTTAGTGAATCTACAAGAAGTTATACTACCAAACACACAAGGTGAGTCACCGCTATCGCCTAGTGTTCATACTTAGACCTCCCCAAACAGTGGTACCATCTTCCCAGGCTGCCGGTTTCAATAACATGCCCAAAGGGAGATTAGAGGATTAGCACACCGAAATGATTTTTTATGATCAGACGCAAGTGCTTACAGTTGCAACCATACATTGAAAAATGATGTACAAGTACTTAAGGCACAAGTCTAGGGATTTGGGCTCTATCCATATGGTTACATCCTCACCCACTCTGTCTAGAGGTAAGTACCTACGAACAATGAGGGGTTTACTCTCCTTAAAATAATGATTTTGTCCTTACGTTTAGTTTTAGGGTCGAGTTTTCTGTTGCAGTACTGATTTTACATATTATCACTTTTTTGGATTTTTTCACATAATCATCTATCAAATTTTCTGATTTCCTTCTGATATTACATGAGTTAAAATGAGGAAGGAATTCAGAGAAGCCAATGCCTAAGAAAATCAATGATGCATGTAGGAGATAGAGGGCGCGTGCCATGTCACTAGCACTCTACATGTAGGGTGATACACATATAAAATAAAAGATAAAAAAATAAACTAACCAAAATGATGCATTAAAACCATCCTAGTAGTAACTCCTATTAACAAGCAAGAACATGTTAATTTGACTAAGTCCAAGCTACGTTCTAATCTATAGGTACATAAATTCTTGTTTAGTGGCTTTGGACCTAATCGTTTACCTGGCTCATGCTAGATAAGAAAACCTACTTCTAAGGGCTCGAGCACACAAAACCATGAGAAAACAAAGAAAAAAAAGGTGATGAAAACAAAATCGATGAGGTCCCTTAAGTGCACCGGCACTTGGTGAAACAAAACTCACAAACACAAGGTATCTAGTTGCCATTTAGAAAATAGAAAAAGAGGCAAATGCCAAATAATTAATAACAAATTTTTACAAGAATAATGAATGAATAAAAATGATGAATGAAAATAGAAAAATTTCTATGCAAAATGCTCTAGGTGACTGGTCTCCTCCAAATCTCCTCCTCCTATACTCTCCTGCAACTTGATGAAGAAGCAAGTCGCCTCCTCTTCACTCGGGTGCACCGACACTCCTAAGAATTCTGTCCTCGCTTGTTGAGCCATAACAAAAAAGAGGAAACACAAGATAATGTAAGAATCACAATTCTGAGAAATATAAACAAGAATGATATGGAAGTATATATATATATATATGAAATATAGGCAAAGAATAATGAGGTGGATATCAAAAATATAAACAAAACTAAATGAATGAAATGAATGACAAGTGTATGAATATACGATAGCAACATGCACAATGAAATAAATGATAGAAAAATATAGACAAAAATAAGAAAAAGAAAAACAAGTATCTACAACCAAGAATAGCAGGTCAAGAGAAAAACCTAACTACCCTCGTCGTGTCTCGCCGGCAACTGTGCCATTTGTTGATCTCCAAATTTCGGGTTTTATTTAAATGAAATTATTCACAAGTAAATTGTGGTCGTCGTAACCCAAAGAAGCGGCAAGAAAAAATTAATGTTTTTTTACAAAGTTCAAGCCAACAAACAACAAAAAGAATGTAAGCACAAAACTGTGAGTTTTAATTATTTACATGTATAGCATAAAGGATCGAACTCATGGATGCTACAAAAAATACTGACAGTTATTAAATAAATGAAAGACCTAATAACATAAAGAGGAATTTCTTTGAATACTATGCTTAGTTTTTGTGTTTTGGATATTTTTATTTGTTATGGAGTTTTAATTTTATAAAGTTTTTTATTTGGTTTTTAATTTTGCAAAAGATTTTTCTAATATTTTTTTTAAGTAATGGAAATCAAAAGGAATAAAATAAATCAATAAAAAGAAAGGAAGGGGAAGCTTTTTGGATTTTACAGAGTGATAATAATGCACAGAAAATTAAAATAAAATTATTTATGGATGAATGATATGCTTAACAGTAGGCTGCCATGCTTTTTGTGGAATTTTTAAAGGTATTTTGCTAATTTTTATTTTTTTTTAACATGCAAAATAAATGCAGTTGCATAGGGGTAGATATGCAAAGAAGCAATGTTTATGGGCTAAACATTAACAAATAAATAAATGCAAGGTATATTTGGCAAAATTTCCATAAAAAAGAGCGTGTGGGTGCACATACGCCTCGTTGGAATGGACCTTTTGCAAATAAAATACTTCCTGGGTCCAAATAATATCTCAAAAAACATGTGAACTTTTATTGCAATTTTCATAAAACTCACGTGCCAAGCATGCTATGAAGTTCAAATAAGACTTACGTGTAAATAAAATAAATGCAAAGGACAGAAGTGCAATTGTTCAATTAAAAAAAACTGACATGTGTCCTTATAGGACTTATTTATAAAATAGATAAACTACATGGGCAGGGGCATAATATTACCCTTAATTTACGTTGAGCTCTAGACGGTCGTGATGCGTTGAGGTTGTGATCGAGCGGTAGAGATGGAATCGTGAATGGAAAGCAATCTAATTTGGAAAAAAGATCTCACGGCTCAGTTTTGGGGAAAACAAGACTGTGGTGATGTAATCTGGACACTTTTTCTTGTTTGTACGGTGTTGACAGGCCCTAGAAGAACTAGGAAGAAGGGAGACTCCAACGAACTTCGAACGAGAATATCTCACTTGTTGCTCACCCAAATCTTCTTTGGAATGGTGCTCTAGATTCCTGCAATGATGCTCTACCGATCTGATGGCTCCACGATGGACGGAAATGACAGAATAATGATCTGGAGGTCAGGGAGGATTTAGCTTTAAATGGACTTCAACCTTCTTATTTTAGCTTTTCTCGTGCACTCCTTTGCCCTGCAACACAATGATGCTACTCGGAGGATCTCCCTGGCCACTTTTATTAACAGGAAAATAATAGAAATGATGAGGGAATGAATGCTCCAGTGAAGGTGGTCGGAGGAGGAGCTTATCCTCAGATCTGGATTGATCTGAGGGTGATTAGATGTGATAGGATATGGAGAAGGTCGGATCGAAAGTGTGTGTGATCAGAATTGAGTGAAGATGAATGGGATCCCTCTGATCCGGTGATTAGAGGTTGAAGATGAGTGACAGATCTAAAATAGATCCGAATTCCAAAATGAAATTAAAATGGCAAAATCAAAGATTATTTATCTATGGTCACCTACGGAGGAAAATGAAATGGCAATCGTCCTTGATCTGCTGTAGAAGACAGAGAGTCAGAATGCGGTGGACTCCGACCACGAAATGGATCTCGAATTTCAAGCCCTCTCGCGCACTCCCAGCTGTGGGGATGGAAGTATTGTCACTACATCCACTCCAGGACCCAACTTTGGGCGTAGAAGAGTAAGAAAACCGGATCAAAATCGCAACGAAGGTGTTTTGGAAATATTTATAGCAGTGAAGTCCGATGATGTTCTGATTTTGAAATCGGAGTGAATCGAGGCAAGATTGACGGGATGAATGGGCTGGCAGTGGAGAAGAGTGAATGGGAGAAAGAACTGGAAAAGAAATCAAGGTAGGTTAATGGCAGAAGCGCATGGGGAAATTAGGAAAAGGATGGGTGGATCGCAATGTTAACAGGAATGGTGGTTGGACTAGTCAGTTGACCCGGATTGACAAACTCAGGCCACCCAGTCGGGTGGCTCGCTGAATAAGACAGAATATATGAAACAATAAAAACTCAATAAAATTGGTAAATAGAAGAATTAAAAATGAAAATGAACTAAATAAATAAATGATGTGAGCAATAAAAACTCAATAAAATTGGTAAATAGAAGAATTAAAAATGAAAATGAACTAAATAAATAAATGATGTAAATATAAAAGTTAATAATAAAATAAAGTTAATTTAGGTGTTTTTTAATTAATTAAGTATGTTATATACAAGGGTTAAAATAATTAAAAGGTGTCATTTATAGGTATGTATACATATGTATACATGGTTTTGATTTTTAATTAGTTAATTACATAAATATATACATGATTTAATATTTTATTTATTTACAATACTTTACAAGGGTTGTAATGAAATGTTTATTTGATTTTTAGGAATTAATTTATTAGGTTAAATAAATAGGTTTATGTATAATATATACGTAGTAATAGTTATACAATATATACATTATTTTATTTTTGTTGATTTTTGATTTTGTTATTTTTATTTTTATTTTATATAAGTCAAATATGATATTTACAATTAATAAAAAACAATATTTACAAATATATGCAAGAAAATAAATAAATAATGTACATAGTATACATAGGTTTTATATATAATAGTACCCCAATTCACCAATTTTCATACCTTAACTCTGATTTTTATAAAATCACCTCCATTTCAAAGATAATTTAATTTAGAGTACAACGAAAGTGAGTTTTATGAAATTTGAGTTTTGGTGGAGAAGATATTGATCTTGCAAGATGAGCTTTGTGGCTTTTTGAGAGTGTTGTAATTTACGTAATATACACAAATTTTTATTACAATTATTTTTTGTTATGTATAACAGATTCTTATTCACAATTTTCAAGAAGTGACAAAATGGTTTTCTGGAACTTTTGGTATTTCGGGCCTTATCTCCCCCTACTTTATTCCTTGTCAATCAGGTCAAGTCTTGACCTTCTCTTACGGTCTGAGTCAGCCTGTATCTATTACATATATACTGTCTTTATTTTCTTTAATTTTCCTTTATTTCATTATTTATTTATTTTAGGTTAAATTAATAATAAATATATAATATTTATACAATAATTAGGTTTAGTTAAAGTATGGATTTATTGGTATTTATAGGTGTTTTATAAGGGATTTTAAGATAAAAAAATGAATAAAGATGATGAAATGTAGATTCAGCTGCCCCCAGCAACACCTCTCCACCACCACCCCGAACCCCTCTCCATCGGCCACTTGTAGCCTCTCTACTACGGAAGCCCTCTTACCACGATGTCTGCGGGAACCCCCCGCCTCCTCCGCCCCCATCCCGATGAATGGCCTTCGAGCCTCTCGTTATTGTTGATGGGGAGGAGGTCGCTTTTGTCATCGAAGATGACACTGCTCGCTAGAGTGAATGTGGCGGCATACCCTAGTCTTCTGTATCCCAAGGAAGCGACCCTATCGCAGGCAACTTTCAACCTTCATTGAGAAGGTCTAGAAGCCGCCTGGGGTTGTCAAGCTCTTCCTCTGCCCAAATGGTTTATTATACTTATGGCTTTCCTACGAGGAGGAGTGCCAACGCATCTTGGCGGGAGGTCCCTGGCTCTTCTAGGGACGATTCTCCGGCATTGGGAAGCTGGAACCTTCCTTAAGGAGGCCTCCTATTGGAGATCCTCCTTTTGGTTTGATTTCAAAGATTAAGCCTCGGCCCTTGCTTAGAGTTGATCCTCAATAAGCTCACCAACCTACTGGGGAACGCCCCTGTTCATGGATGCTGCCATAACCTTGAGCCAACGTGATGGATACACAAAGTGCTACATCTCTATCGATGCATCAAAGATCATCCCCTCTGTTGATCCCCTTGTCTTCTTCTCGATTAAGAGGCAGTTGATTGGGGTGGAACTTGAATGGCAACTTCCAAGATGCGGCAGTTGCATCTCCTTTGACCACTCCACAAATAACTGCCCCTACGCTCCAAACATCGCCATCCTGGATGCCTCCTCCGAAGGATAACTCGTCGATGTTGGATCCTCCATTCCGGGCTCGTCTGACCCCAACTCCTCATCGGGACCCATGCTAGCAGCAGCTGACCCATCAGCATAGAGTCCCCACAACTCCTCATCTGACCCTACTCAACGGGCTAGACCCTCCAGGGCCCTCGCACAAGCGGTTGGCACCTCCAGTGAACCCCTGCAGTTGGGGAACACTCAACCTAAAGCCCCAAAGTGCTATGTCTCCCAAGGAAAGCCCCTTATCACCTTCCCTATTGGCCCTAGGTCCCTGCTACAGTGGAAGCTTACTTCGTCTCATAAGCTCGCATATCCTGCTCTTGTGAAGTGTTGAAGTTTGGAGTTTGATCTGAATAACCCTTCCCTCGACGTTGCAGACAACGAAGCAGACACTCATCATGTTGATTGCCCCATCCCTGAGATTATATCGGTGGTCAATCCCTCTTTGTCCACTACCACTCACAAGAGAAGAAAGCCACCAACGGCCTCCACCAAGAACTCTGGGCTTCCGCCCCTCCCCCCATAAAAGCTTAATGTCGGTTGTAGTTTGCAACATCCATGGGATCAATAAGCCCTATAAGTTGAGGGCGCTCCTTCGTGATCTCTACAAGAAGCATGTTTAAATCATTGGTCTAGTAGAGACCAAGATAAGATCTGAAAATAGAGGAAACTTTACTACCATGATTCCTAGTGGATGGGCCTTCATCCACAACAACACCCGCTTGGTCGAATTTACTTTCTCTGGAAGGAAGCCTGCTAGAACTTCTCCCCATTGAGACTCTCCTCACAATCCATATCTCTATCATGCTCTAACCGGGGGGGGTTTCATCTTGAATATCTCGATTACCTACAGAGCGAACTGCCCTATCGAGCACAGGGAGATTTGGGTCCACCTCTCTTAGATCTGTTGGACATGCGAGCCCACAACGAGCCATTATGCAATAAATGTTATCACAAGTATCATTCTCTGATCTGAAATGAAGTGTAATTATTTTGCATAATAGGTCCCTTAGTATAATTAGGGTTATGTAACATGGCCATTTTAATGATCATTCAGCCATCGATTCAATTGTTGAATCATAAAGGCATGTGCTTGGATGAATATCTAAAGAGTTAGATTGATAACTCATCAAGCAGCGTCAAATGATTAATAAGAGATGATCTCTAGCCTAAGAAGGAGATGGCAATCCTTTCTCTAAAGGTTGATATCTAACCGACCTATTGATACAGGTCCTCTGCATAGTACTAGAGATTCAGAGGTGTTAGATAAGTTAGGTCAAAGAGTTGACTTAACGAGATCGAGATAACCAAAGACTTATGTCGTCTGCTGTTACGATATAGGCATGCATCCTATGACCGGAGACAGATATGTTAATATATGTCTAAGTATGTACATTTGGCAGACCAATAAGTTGATGACCTAACCAAGGTCTGTACACCGGCGCACGGATGTGCATGCAAGGTCATATGAGGAATATGATCTATCAAAGGGATCACACATGTTCAGTTACTAAATCGGAAGACATGAGTTCACTCATGAGATATTGGAAAGAATCAAATTCTGTGCAAGGTCATCTCGCTTTGGAAGCTTGACTGAATTTGTAGGTTTGATATATGCTTTTGGAAAGTATATGATCAACATCTAGGTATGATATATCCTTTTAGAAAGTATATGATCAATACTGACTCCAAATGATCGAATGAGGAACTTAATGATAAAAACCTGAATTAGACATTGTAAAATTTATCTAATATTTCGGGTTTATTCTTGGTCTTCCAGTATATAGGATGTACAGGTATTAGGAATACTTGAGGGAGATGTGATCATAAACGATTGTATAACCATGGCGCTTCCATTCCTAGGGAGTGATGAAACAGGTCTAGATTTTAATGAATCCTCTCAATAGAGAAGTAATCTGATCTTGGTCCAAATCTTGGACATTGATCTAAATGTTATTCAGATGTAATGAGAAGATCAGATTTGCGGTCTTGATTTAATCAAGCATCTATGAGAGGCTTGTAGGATCTAGATTTGAGATGTGATCTCAATATCTATGTCACTATATGTGGAACAATACAATCACCCAGTCCTTATCTCCATGTATCCGCGGAGAAAGCGCATTATCCTTGAAAGAGCTCATGGATAATTTCATTGTTGATATATGTATCCGAGCATTGAGAAAATGAATAATTAAATGTGATTTAATTATCATGAATAATATAAATTTGATTCTTGTTATAAGAAGAGTAGGAAAGGGTGGTCGTCCCGACCCTCCTCTTAATGGAAGGCAGCAATCTCCATTCCATGTATCTCCATGTTTGATTGATTTAATGTTGGAATAATTTATATTGATTTTTAATACATATTTAATCTAAATTAAATTAATTGTTGTTCTGATTTGACAAGAAAATATTGGTTGTTGAAAGAAGCACAAATCAATTCCATCCATTGATTTTGTGTAGTCCATGGATTGTGATCCATGGACTCTTAAAATACTATATAAAAAGAGGCACCCCTTGCTCTTCAAAGTCACAAGAATATAACAACAACATATTCTCTCTCTCTCTCATTCTCTACACATCCCCTCTCTCGTTGTGACCGTCCACCATGGAGCCCAATAGAGAGTCGACGTCGCTGCAGCATCGTCGTTATGCCTGCCAGATTGTTTGCATGTGGATCTCTGTCTCCTTTGGTGACCCTCACTCATGAAGAATATGTTGGATTTTGTGTGACGAGATCAGGAGATTCATTGCTTAGATCATCAACATGGATTGTGAGAAGCACGTGTTTCATCAATGCGCTCACAAGCGTCTCCTACGTTAGATCAGACTTGAGACAGGAGGTCTCTTCGTTTAGAGACTCAATCGCAACCATGCTTCAAGAGGTGAACCTAATACTTGTTTGTGCTTTAGATGAAATGATCCGAGAAGTGTTCTTGGATCATATTATTTGATCGCATTAAATTTTTTTAAATTCTGCTACCTCGAGCAACTAGTGTGACTAATCGCTCCCGATCGCATACGATGTGATCTCCACTCTTTCGTGATGCACTTAAGGATCTTACCATATCTTTCAAGTGGTATCGTCCCCATGAAATAAGGAATTTGTGGGATTTAAGTTTGTGTAATTTGGAATCCGATTGCTCATGTTTTAATCATTTTAATGAACATGTATCCATTATTTCGGGGATGGTAAATCTTGACGTTATTAAAGAGTTATTTACGGATTTGAAACTCCTAGAAATGCGTGCAAATCACTTTAGTTCTGTTTTAGATCAAATCAGAAAACTTTGAAAACTTATTTTGCATGTTTTAGATTTAAATTGATTGAGATATGCTAATTTTAGTCAGTGAGGGTCACTGCTGGAAATTACATTTCTAATCAAGAACCTTGTGATTGTCATTTAATCAATTAGTGAAATTAATGGTTAATTTCGTGGAATAATTATTGATGAATATTTTGTGAAATATTTGATAATGATTATCTCCTTAAATTACATTGCCTTAATCAATATTTGATTAGATATGGTCCAGATCACAATTGGTTACATGATCTTCTTTCCAACAAATAATGTTGCTTGAATAGGATTGAGGATTTGTTTAGCAAATCTCCTTATAATATTAATAAAAAATATGTTGATTATTATTATATAGTATAACTTTGATTGAATAACTAATTATCATCTCAAGTACAAAGTGATCGATTGGCATTATCCTAACCCGAGGCAGATATGATGTATAATCGGGAAGCGTTGGGGTAGCAATTTGCTCCGTGAGCGATCTGTCCCACTTTCTCGTTATTGGCCATGACAATGGGTAGGGAAGGGATAATGTTTGAGATATCATGATGTATTTTTCTAATTATTAAAATTTGAATAATATGTATTTTTGAGATAGTATCATCCTTCAAGTAACAATTAAAAATTATTTATTGGTTGACTGATTGGATTATAACTAATTTAATATGATTAAATTAATTAGATCCAATTAAAATTGAAACACTCTATTATGAATAGATTTATAATGCCCTTGGAAGAACTAATCGTAATGAATATGATTCATAATGATTAATTAGAATTTTAACATGATATGGAGGATCACATAAGTGACATCCATGGTCTCCTGCCAAGTCGAACGATACAGTCACCAGGGATTATATGTAGGAGACGTATGTCCGCAGTGACAGCTTCTGCATACAAGCGTATCTAGATCGAGTTCTTTACTTCTCGAAAGAGTAAGGACGTATGCGTAGTGACCCCAATATAGAGTCCTCATATTATTGAGGTCATATTGGATTGTGCATAGCGAGTTGTAGTCCTGTTGACGGTTGGTTCAATTAATGATGAGTCAAAATCACCTTAGGGGTGGTGGGCCCGGGTGTTAAAGTTGGGAATGCAAGTTAGACTTGCAAGGAGAAATGAGTTCACTCTTCTTTTTATCCGAGTTGTAAGTTCTCATATTATTGGGATGTAACAAAGGTAAGAAGGAGATCCCAGATCTTGTTGAGATACAATGGTAAGTATATCTCTTACATGGAAAGTGATTAAGGGAATGAACTTTCAATGTTGACAAGGCAAGACAACTTTGATATAAAATTCCTAAATCAAAGTAAAATTTATATTTATGTAAATTTCTTATTTCAGATAATCTTTCATTAAACCCATTCAATACTATACTCAATAATAACCAGTAGTATATCATGGATTGGATCTATAATCAAGATATTGTACTTGCTGTTGGACACATATTGTATGTGGTTGCAATGTACGAGTTTACTCATGATAATGACGAATGACAATTAAATAGATAATAGGTCTACAACCTTAGGGTTTTTATGTCTCTATATTTTTGATCTCTCATCGAATGTACTTTGAAAGTGACATGTCGATGATGATTGAAATTGTCAAATAATCCTTATTAAATCTAGGAAGATGTTTCTGATATACATATGTGCTCTCGACATTTTATCATGAATGACATGGTCCACTGCATCATGCAGAATGGTGGCTTTATAAGAGATGATGTATTCAAAATGTTTGAGTACATGCCTGAACCTAAGTCTTTAAGAGTTGAGATGTATGTAGATACGATGAGCGTCGTCATGCTATTATATATATCATTCATGAAGCTTCGTAATATTCATATTGAATGAATTGAATGAAGCATACTCTTATATTGAAATCTTTTGAGTTCAACATAAGAGATCCTTTGTCTTAAGCAATGGTTGTTTATAGATGAAGGGAGCGCAGTGGAAGCATGGGTCTGGCCCAAATAAAAAGGAAAGTCAAAGAATTGACTGTACTTCTGTGACTTCCATATGACATCCAAAGAGTTGGATCAATGCCAATACAACAATAAGCTGATATGTTGATAGTATGACTATCAAGTCTATCTAGAATCCTTTGAGAAGCACTAGGATAGTGAATCGGGGTAATCTACATTTAATCATTGAAATCAATTTTCTTATTTGATAATATCAAAATCTAATAATTGTATCTCATTCTTCTACTAATACTTGCAATTGGTTGCATATGTTTTAGAAAACTATAAAAATTCATCTTAAGGTTTAATAGTCATCCACATGGATATTGATGCAATTGTCGCAACAATCTCTATTGGATAGATAGACTACATATTTTCAGTGGGAGAGCCCTTAGTCTAAGAGAATGTCTATGTGAGTTAGATATTATAATACATTCATTGTTTATTTCTAAATGTTGGAATAAATATGAATTCAGGAATAGACCTTTGATAACGAGTTATGATGGATATATTTCAGAAAGTAATCTAACATCTAGAGGACTCTACTAAATTAGAAAATTAATGAATGGTTCACTAATATTTCTAATACAGCAAATTAAACCTTATAAGATTAATAGGACGATGAAGATCATTTGATAATGATCTGGCATCAAGCCTTGGACATATGTATGTTGATGTGATCAATTACCTAGTAAGAGATGAAGCTTTAGAATGTCTGAAATTTCAAATCTTACATACTTGTGAATATTGTATTCAAAAGTAAAAATGTCCAATGCACTCTTCCTTGAGAATGGTGTAAAATGTCAAGGTATTCAAGATCTCATACATATTGATGTATGTGGATCATCTCTGTCATAATAAACATTGATGATATGTGATATCATTCGATGATTATTTGTGATATGAGATTTCTTCCCTTCATCTTAGAAACCATTGAAATGTTCAAAGATTTCACGATTTTGATTTAGAACCAAAATTTGAATAAAGATGAAATGAATTTGATCTAATCAAGGTAGCTTGTACCTATTAGATGAATTCAAGGAATACCTTATGGAGAAAGGAAAGTCATTCCTTATCTCAATCCTCCTAATGTACCTTAGCTCAATAGAGTTGTAGGGAGATACAGTTGGATAATGTGTGATATGATTTGATCAATGATGAATATTAGCATAATTACCTCTTAGTTTCCAGTGTATATGTGATGCCCTCGTCCCCCTAGGATCCGGGTACTCAGCAAACCGATTCTACACACATAAATTCAACATTTGAATCACATGATATACATAGTAAGCAAGAGAAATGGCACGTGGAATTTAAATTTGATTTCCATACACAAATTTCCATTACATTCCATTGTCCATTTCTAGGTCCACAAAAATATACATGTAAACATAAATATAGATGTCCACAATTATACATTATATGCCATGTCTCTCAAAAAGAAACTAAGTGCAAAAAACAGTAAAAGAACTACTAACCATTGTACCACAAAAAAGGGTGACGTTGTACAAAAGATGGTGCCTCCAACTAGTCAATGTTGCGAACCTGCGAATCCACATGTAGGTACATTATGAGAAAAGTTGCCAAATACAATATAAACAACTATACAAGAACAAGTAAGATATAATTTAAAGGTGTGCAAAAGAACAACTGGGTAACTGATCTCACAAATAATTACAATTATTATTATTATTGTTTGATCTGGATATGAGTAACCAAACTTCATGGATAGTATGTGGTCTTGGTCTTGATGAGACCTCACCCTATGACTCTAAGGCAAAGAGGATGCCTTAGGGTTGGGGTGCCTCCGTAGACATGTGGTGGGGTACAATGCATCCTAACTAAGTTCCAAACGCGTCCACTTTGCCCCACTTCACAATTGTACTTCTGATTCATAATTTAGATTCCAGCTTGTGAATTATCACGACTAACCCAATTCTCCTTAGATACAGTAGAAATATATCTCATCCCAACTTCATTGAACCAATCTCTTCCCGGAACTCCCCTCTTAGCACTCCCACTCGGAATACTAACCAATGTGGCCTACACTAGCCAGTACATGTAACTCTAAGAGAACAAGCGTAACACTGGACCACCAACCATGAATACTTCACCCGCACTCGAGCACTGGCTAAAGCACGCACGTGTCGAGTCCAAGACCATCAGATTAGCACCTCGGTGTGGCAAGCAACAAGTCCCCCAACCATCGCAGCTACAGTTGTAGTTGGGATCGCGACCATCTAGGCTTCTACCCGATGCCCCAAGGGTGCATGCCCCTCCCTTGGTTGAAATTACTCTACCTACCTGAACACCTTGACATATCCCTTACAATTAAAGTAGATACTCACCACAATATGGTCACCCAAATGTGAGATGAAAACAACGGGAGAGGCCCATCCATAGATAGAAGGAAAAAGTACCACTTTAGTTTCCTATTATAGCTTTGGATAGGCATCAGTGATCTGAAATACAAACTTGTATGGATCCTTCATTCAAGAACAAAAATTTAATAAAAGGGGGTTTAAGCATCATGTTTTACAAACACAGTATGCAGAACAAACTTACTATATGGGTGTGTACTTAACAAAATAGCATAGATGGGAGGTTAGTCTTTACTATCCTTATTAATCTCAGGAATAGCAAAGGCAAAATTTACTTGTAAATAATAACATTAGCTTTTCTCTGTCGTACATCCACATAATATCCTGCCATTAGCCAATGCTTTGAACTATGAACTATTTAAAATGTGGGCAATAACTTGTGAGAACCAAATGACATATCAAATGTGAAGGATGGTTGAGGGAGTTATAGGTCACAGTCCTTAATCCTGGACATGCACCCAATCTTAGCCTTCAGAAGCAAAAACGTCTCCATAATCCAGCTATAAGAAACTACAGTATGGGTTACCACTAGGCTTCTGTGATGTCATATTTGGCTGTTTATTTTACTATTAAACAATTGAGTATCAACATGTGCAAAGAATTTATCAAACACCCGAGAAGCAGAGAAGAGGGATGACAGGGACAGGATGCAATTAAAATCAAATATGGCTGATATTATGAATGTCTAAATCATGACAATTCTTCATTTCCAAAGGTACAGCCCACTGCTCATAATCAGGTGACCAGCCTTGACGTTATGGTATCGCTCACATTTTAGTTTTGAAGGTTATGGTGGCAGGACAATTTCCTACTATTATAAATATATATACCCGTTAGACTATAATGCGATCTACATCCCATTGCAAAATGTGAAATTTTATCTAGTGAAAGTTCCTGCTCTCGGATTTAAAGTTTCAGGAGCATCTAGGAGAATATCAAAGACTGAGTGGCTCACTATAATCCAATACTAAGGTTTAACTATGGAAACTTGTGGCTGTACCTATTCACGCATCTCGAGTATATTTAGTGACCCATAGCTAACTCAATTATACCCCTGTAAGCAGTTCAAGGCCTTCATTCGTCAAAACCCAGATATGCTTAATCATGGACTGTAGCAATGCTGGAAGACGGGGTTTATTTCTTTTCCATAAACATCAGCACTACCACTTTATGCAATCTCATTACATAATAACTTGGGCATTTTTTTATTGCCGTATGGAATCTAATACTTATTTATTACAAGTTGATTCTGAGACTTTAGCCAGAACGATGCATCAAGCATCCATAGCTTTACGTAAAAGCTTGGAATCAAACCCATCCACTTTTCACTCATGTAATCTGAAATAAAACTTGTCTGCGTGAGTTCTGTTAAAAATAAGTCTACTGCGGAATAGAGGTGTTTCGTTTAAGATAAAAATCATTGCTCTTGATTGACGACTTCTAAATTTGGGCACTGTATCTCTACTTGTGATATCTTAACCCATTTGAATTTATTATCTCCGATTTGTAGCCGATTCAAACAAATCGAGAAGAGTATTCAAAACCTATTGCAGGTCATCTCAACATTAACTAAGGAACTGGAGGGAAAAATCGCCATTCATAATTGCTCTACAATAATAAGAATCACTTCCAACTGTAATAGTGCATATCCTCACTCACCCAACATGGATTTAGTGTAAAAAAAAGTGCGTACGATCAGTAGAACAAACATGCCATCGAAATCCAAGTACAAGGAACAACAATACCGCCCAAAAATCCATAACACAATGTGTCTAAGCTATAATGATGTTCGAATATAGGACGAAAGTCATGCGGGAATCCAAGGCAAGAGGGAGGGGAACATTATACCTCAAGAACTCGATTCCTCGACAACTCCGCACTGGAGAAACGACGCAATCGTTACTCTGATGATGATGCAAAACGATACACAAGGGTGATCTCAAGCTCCTCCATGTGGGGTAGGCTTCAGATCGTCGATCGGGCGCGCTTCGGTGGTGCTCTAGCGGGGTGGAGGGAGGAGGAAGGTGTTGGATATAAGGAGGGGGGATTTTTAGAGCAAGAGGGTCTCATTTGGGGGTTTTAATGTGAAGGGGTATTTAGGTTCGGAACTTGATTCGGATCCGAAATTGATCTAGACCCTGACTCGCTAAAATAGTCGTAACTCGGGCTCATGAACTCAAATTTTTACGTTCTTGGGGTCGTTGGAAAGATCTCGACGAGCACAGCACGATAGAATATCAAATGAGTTTTTTGGACACTAGGTAAATACATATTTGCAATTAAGCTCAGATCTAGAGGAATTTGCATTTAAGCCCATATTTGGATTTGAGGGTTTTCACATAATAAAAATCTCAAAGGAAGTCTTATCCCCGAGACTTAAGATGATTCTAGTTGATTTCGATACCTGAACTTGTTTATCCATGTCTCATAGAGGAATAAGCCCAAATCTCAAAGAGAATGAAAACCCATAAAAATCTCAAATGGAATTTGACTACGGTTTCAATTCCATACCTGGGATCATTGAAGGTATTTCTCCCTCATATCCGCCTCAGATTCCCGCGTTGCTTCCTCAACGTCTTGACTTCACCATAGGACTTTGACTAACGGGATCTCCTTCTGCCTCAGCCTCTTGACTGTGTGGTCCAATATCTGCATCGGCTCTTCTAGAAAGGAGACTGACAAGTCCTCGTAGCTGGCCACGTCTCGGTGATCTCAGGTGTACTTCTTGAGATTCGATACGTGGAACACATCTGGATGCCCTCAAGGTGTGGGGGAAAGAGCCACTCTGTAAGCCACCTTGCCAGCACGGACCAAAATCTCGAATGGTCTCACAAAGCATGGTGCTAGCTTGCCCTTAGCACCAAAATGTTGTACGCCTCTCATTGGGGATATTCGTAAGAATACGAAATGTCCAACATGTGGTTGGGAGAAACACTTTAGTCATACAGGATTGGTTATGACCCATATCATGTAAGCATGAATGCATGATATTATACCTGAAACTTGAGGTCTCGATGCAGCTGGTCGGTGTAACTCTTCTGACAGCTTTCGGCGGTCAGCAATCACTTCCTAGCAGTCTCGACGGCTTTAGAGGTCTCTTCGGTGATCTGCGGAGTGAACATGGTGTTGTCACCCACCTACTGCTGATATCGCCTCCTATACAAGGCCTTGAAGTTGCCATTCCTATGCTGGTGTGGTTGGTGTTGTTATATGTAAACTCAACCAGTGAGAGGTGATCCTTCCAAGTGAAGGATATGGTTAGATCCTCAAGCTCATCACGGAAGCGTGAGCGTCGTATCGAATACGACGAGGAGCGACTAGTCGCACTAGTTGCTCGATGCAGCGGAATTTAAAAAATTTTATACGACGAAACCACATGATCCGAGAACACTTCTCGGATCGTTTCGTCTAAACCACAAACAAGTAATTAGATTACCTCTTGAAGCGTGGTTGCGATCAAGTCTCTAAACGAAGAGACCTCCTGTCTCAAGTCCGATCCGACGGAGGAGACGCTTGCGAGCGCGGGGATGAACCGCGTGCTTCTCGCAATCCATGTTGATGATCCAAGCGGCGGATCTCCTGATCTCGACACACGAGATCCGACGTCTTCTTCACGAGCGTGGCACACCGAAGGAGACGGAGATCCACGAGCAGAAGAACGGGCAGCATAACGACGATGCCGCGGCGATGGAGAACCTCTCCATGGCATCCATGGTGGACGGCCATGAGAGGGAGAGAGAGAGGGCTGACCTCTAGAAAGAAAGAGAGAGAGAGAGATGTGTTGTGTAAAATAGAGAGCATGGTGTGCCTCTCTATTTATAGGGTTTTGGGATCCATGGATCTCAATCCATGTGACATATAAAATCAATGGATGAGATTGATTTATGTCAATCCAATGGCTAAGATTGTTGTTGGTAAAACCAACAAATTTTAGATGAAAATATATTTGACAAAATCAAATACAAATTAATCCAAATCAAACCAATAAATAAGGAGAGAAGATACATGGAGATTTCATCTCCATGTACCTTCCAAAGTGGACGGCCACACATTCCTTATAGGAATGATGTGTCGCCCCCCTCTTTCCATGGAGAGAGCAATCTCATGGAAATCCATGAGATTGCATATCTCCTTGAAAATCTCCTCTATTTATTTCCAACAACTTTTGTTGGCTTTTTATTCTTCAAAAATAATTCACAATTATATTTGAGAATATTGCAATCTTGCCATAGAAAAATTGTGAATCAAACTCACAACCCAAAACAACATATAATTTACATTGTCAATTAATTACACAATGTGTATCCAATACACATAATAATTAATCAACACATATGAATTATAATTAACTCTCTCTAATACATTATAAATCACATTTATAATATATTATGAATAATTGGATATTTCTATCCACATTATTCTTATCCATAACAATTAAATCATATTTAATTATATTGGATAACTTATTCTCATGTACTCAAATAATATGAATCACATTCACATTATCTACATCTTTGATAAACAAATCACATTTAATTATCTAAGATAACTCTCCTTATAATATGAATCACATTCAAATTATTTATGATAATTAAATCACATTTAATTATCCATTTTCTCAATGCTCGGATACATATATCAACAATAGAATTATCCATGAACTCTTTTAAGGATAATGCGCTTTCTTCGCGAATACTTGGAGATAAGGACAGGGCGATTGTATTGTTCCACGTATAGTGACATGGATATTGAGATCACATCTCAAATCCAGATCTCGGGCCTCCCATAGATGCTTGATTAAATCAAGACCGCAAATCTAATCTTCTCATTGAATCTGAATCACATTCAGATTAATGTCCAACATTTGGACTAAGATCAGATTACTTCTCTACTGAGAGGAGTCACTAAAATCCAGACCCGTTTCATCACTCCCTAGGAATGGAAGCGTCATGGTTATACAACCGTTTATGATCACATCACCCTCAGGTATTGCTAACACCTGTACATCCTGCATACTGGAAGACTCAGAATAGACCCGAAGTATTAGATCAACTTTATATTGTCTACTTCAGGGTTTTATCAGTAAGTTTCTTATTTGATCATTGGGAGTCAGTATTGATCAAATACTTTCCAAAAGCATATATCATACCTAGGTCTTGATCATATACTTTCCAAAAGTATATATCAATCCTTCAAATTCAGTCAAGCTTCCAAAGCAAGACGACCATGCGCATGGAATTTGATTCTTCCCAATATCTCATGAGTGAGCTCATGTCTTCCGGTTCAGTAATTGAACATGTATGATCCCTTTGAGAGATCGTATTACTCATATGCCTTTATATGCACACCAGCGCGCCGGTGTATAGACCTTGATTAGGTCATCAACCTATTGGTCTGCCAAATGTACATACTCAGACATATAGTAACACATCTGTCTCCGGTCAGAGGATGTGTGCCTATATCATGACAGCATACGATATAGGACTTTGCTTATCTCGATCTCGTTAAGTCAACTCTTTGACCTAACTCATCTGACACCTCTGAATCTCTATTCCTATGCAGAGGACCTGCATCAAGAGGTCGGTCAGATATCAGCCTAAATGAGAAAGGATTGCCATCTCCTACTCAGGCTGGAGATCAACTCTTAATAATCATTTGACGGTGCTTGATGAGTCCTCAATCTAACTCATTAGATACTCATCTAAGCGCCAGCCTCTATGACTCAATAATTGAATCAACAGCTGTATGATCATTAAGATGGCCATGGTACATAACCCTAATTGTACTAAGGGACCTATCATGCAAATCATGTACTCTTTATTTCAGATTAAGGAGTTAATTGCAATAACATTTATTGCATAATGGCTCGCCGTGGGCTCGCATGTCCAACAATCTCCCACTAGCCCAAAGAGCCATTAATGGGCTAATCATTTAAACCCACATTCATGTAACAATCATAGGCTATTTAGAAAATAGCTAGGTAAGCTGATCAGTCACTCTGTTCCCAAGAGACTACGCTAAGTCCTTTTACGGCACTTGCATATCTCCTAGTAACAGTGCTCGCATCCAATGCGAATGTTGCATCCTATGCAACCAATACTCAATTTTGTCGGTTATAGTGTCCTTGACACTACATCTTATTAATTATCATAACCAGTATTCCCATAATCCTTATTAGAATACCTTCATTCCTGGAGATCTCTATCTCCTAAGGTATACACAGTTAAGATCCTTATAGATCACTATCTACAAGGTTTTAAACTTTTGAAGATAAGACTTTGATATCACTATCTCTAAGTTTCATCATCTTTGAAGATATTGTTATTACTGCAACCAAGTATTTTATCTCCTGAGTAGGATTAGTAACAGTTTACTACTCCCACTGCATGGCAGACATATGGCTTTTGTACACGTCTAGCATACACTTCAACTTCTCGTAACTGATGCACAAGTGCAAGCAGTTCTAGCATTCACTTCCTCAACTCTTTGAGGTGCTATCCCTTTAGACAGATCAATACCATATCTTAAGGGAAGGAAGCCTTTCTTGGAATTTTTCCAGAAAATGGAATAAGTCCAAGGTGTATTACTAATGTAACCGGTCCCAATACCCTTTTTCTCTTTGCTTCTGAACGACTTCAGAATTAAGATCTAAGAGGTATCCTTGAGATCGTATCTCAAGGTATGGAACAACCAAATTATAAAACACTTATTATTTATTTTTATATTATTCTAAATGATTAGAATAATATCTACATTTAGCACGATGAACACAACGACACTCCCAATAAGCTTCACATGGTTCATCAAGATTTTATCTGAAATCACAACATTTATAATTTCATCAAATCTATGTTCCAACTACAAGAAACTTAAGGGAGTCCAAAGATGGAGTTCTTCAGCTAGCACATCTTGCTTTCATCAATCTTGAAGCCCTAGGGCTACTTCATATGAATATCCTCAGAGAGGTATTCATAGAGGAATGCAATCTTGACTCACATCATGAAGATGTCATAGTCAAGTTGTGTAGCTATAGTTAGCAATATTCTGATGAGTTAAAGCAAGGTCACTGGAGAGCAAGTCTCATCGTAAGCGATGTCTTCTCTTCGGTGTGTAGCTCATGGCTACAAACCGTGATTTGAAGGTCTCTACCTTCTCATCAGGTTCCCTCTTTCTCTTGAAGATCCATTTACATCTTAATGGGTCTGACCCATATAGGTGGATCCTCGAGGGTCCATATACAACACTTATATATGAAGTCTACATTAGACTTTTATTGCTAGCATCCATATTTCCATGTCATGATCCTCAGGAGCTTCATCATATGAAGTCTGATCATTTTCAGATTTAACTGACACATGGAATCCATCCTCAAACTTATTTGAAGAGGTATTAATGTTTCATCTTTAATTATCTATTTTGGTTTCCGATTTCAGGAGCCTCATTATCTTCTCAAGATTTAAATGAGTTCCTTTATTTCATTTTCATCTTGATTCTCAAGAGAGTCATCCTATAAGAATCATATTCTCAAAGATGAGATCTTTTAAGAATCTCAAGGTCATAAAGTAGGTATCCAATACCATCCTTTATTTTCCTAATGAAGTAGCACTCTTGGTGATAGATTCCAGCTTACTAGCTTGGAACCTTATTATGTATATAATGTAGTCTCTACTATATATATACCTTGGAAACTAAGAGATAATTATGCTAGGATTAATCATTGATCAAATCGTGTCACACATGATCAATTGTATCTCCCTACAACTCCATTGAGTTAAGGTTCATTAGGAGGATTGAGATAGGAATGATATTCATATCTCCACAAGGTATTTCTTGAATTCATCTAATAGGTACTAGCTACCTTGGTTAGATCAAATTCATTTCATCTTCCTTCAAACATTGGTTCTAAACCAAAAATGTGAAATCTTTGAACATTTCAAAGGTTTCTTAGGTGAAGAGAAGAAATCTCATATCATACATAATCATTAATAGATATCACATATCCATAATGTTTACGATGATATAGATGATCTACATACATCAATATGTATGAGATCTTGAATACCTTAACATCTTACACCTTTCCCAAGGAAGGGTGTATTGGACATTTTTACTTTGAATACAATATTCATAAGTATGTGAGATTTGAATCTTTAGAAAATCTAAAGTTTCATGTCTTACTTGTCCATTGATCTCATCAACAGACATATGCCCAAAACTTGATGCCAGATCATTGTCAAATGATCTTTATCATCCTATTGATCTTTAAAGGTTTAATTTTCAGTATTAGAAATCTTAATGAACAATTCATTAATTTTCTAATTTAGTAGAGTCCACTAGATTTTAGATTACTATCTGAAATATCTCCATCATAACTCTTTTATGATAGATTTAATACAGAATTCATGTTTATATCCAACAATTAGAAATAAACAATGAGTGTATTCTAATATCTAGGTCATAGAGACATTCTCTAAGATTAAGGGCTCCCACTGAAAATATGAAGTCTATTCATCTGGTGGAAATTGTTGCAACAATTGCATCAATTCCAACACTTAAACCTTAAAATCAAATTTCTAATATTCTAATACATATGCAACCAATTGCAAGTGTTATTAGAAGATTGAGATAGTATTAGACTTTACCTTGTCAAATAAGTAATTCAATTTCAATGATTATATGTAGGTTACTCTGATGTGTTATCCGATTCCATCTCTAAAGATTCTAGATAGATTTGATAGTCATACTATCAACACATCAGCATATTGCAGTATTGGCATTCATCCAACTCTTTGGATGTCATATGGAAGTCACAGTCAACTCTTTGATTATACTTCTTGCTTGGGTCCAACCCATGCTTCCACTGCGCTCCCTCAATCATTGCTTAAGACTAAGGACCTCTTATGTTAAATTCAAAAGAATTTAATGTAAGAGCATTTCGACATTTATACATGCTTCATCTAATTCATATTGAATATTATGAAGCTTCATGAATGACTAGATTATAGACAGTAGAATGATGACACTCATCATCTACATCCATCTAAACTCTTAAAGTATAGGTTCAGGTAGGTACTCAAACAATTTGAATACATCATCTCTTATAGAGCTACCATTCTACATAATGCAGAGAACCATGTCATTTATGATTAAATGTCAAGAGCACATATGTATGCCAAAATATCTTTATTGATTTTATAAGGATTATTTGATAATTACGATCATCATCGACATGTCACTTCCAAAGTACATTCAATGAGATCAAGACTTATAGAGACATACAAACCCTAGGGTTTTAGTCCTATTGTCTTATTTAATTATCACTTCTCATTATTATGAGGAAACTTGCACATTGCAACCACATACATTATGTGTCCAATTGCAAGTACAATATCTGGATCAAGGGTCCAATCCATGATATTTTACTGGTTATTATTGAGTATAGAATTGAGTGGGTTTAATGAAGGATTATCTGAAATAAGAAATTTGCACGAGTGTATATATTTATATATATACATATTTTACTTTGATTTAGGAACTTTTATATCAAAGTTGTCTTGCCATGTCAACAACGAAAGTTCATTCCCTTAATCACTTTCAATGTAAGAGATATACTTACCATTATATCTCAAGCAAGATCTGGGATCTCCTTCCTTATCTTTGTTGCATCCCAATAATATGAGAACCTACAACTCGGATAAAAAGAAGCGGGAATACATTCCGCCTTGCAAGTCCAACTTGCATCTCCCAATTCGGTCTTTAACACCCGGGCCCACCACCCCTAAGGTGATGTTGACCCGTCATTAATTGAACCAACCGTCAACAGGAATACAACTCGCTATGCGCAATCCAATATCGCCCCAATAATATGAGGACCCGATATTGGGGTCACTACGCATACGTCCTTACTCTTTCGAGAAGCGACGAGCCCGATCCAAATGGATCATATGCAGGAGCTGTCACTTCGGACAAGCGTCTCCCACATATAATATCTAGCGACGAAACCCTTCGCCTTGATGGGAGACCATGGATGTCACTTATGTGATCCTCCATCTCTTATTCAAATTTAATTAATTACTATGAATCACATTCATATAATTAATTCTTCCAAGGGAATTATTTACTCTAATCATATTAGAGTATAACTGGACATAATCAATTCAATCATATTAAATTAATTATCAATCCAATTCAATCAATCAAACTTTATTGTTATGCTTGAATATATATGGTATTATTCTCAAAGTACATATTAATTCATATTTTAATAATTAGAAAAATACATCTTAATCTCTCGGACATTATCCCGGCCCTACCCGCTGTCATGGCCAGTACCGGCGGGAGTGGGACGGACCGCATACGTTGCAACCCGCTACCCCAACGATCCCCGACTAGACACCATATCCGCCTCAGGAAGGGATAATGCCAAATTGATTAATTTGTACTTGAGATGATCATCGGTTCTTCAAACGAAATTATACCATATAGTAATCAAAACAATTTTGATTATAAGGAAATTTGCTAGACAAATTCCCAATCCTATTCAAGCAAGAAGTTTGATGATTGCGATACCAATTAAGATTTAGATCAAATCTAATCAATTAATTGATTGGGGCCAAGTCAATTAAGGAAATAATCATTCTCTAATATTTCACAAATATTTTCCATAATTATTTCTCAAAATTAACAATTAATTTCATTAATTGACAATCACATGGTTCTTGATTAGGAAAGTAATTTCAGCAGTGACCCCTACTTACTAAAATTAGCATATCGCAATCAATTTAAATCCAAATTAAGCAAAGTCAATTTCTAAAGTTTGCTAATTTGATTTAGAACAGAAATAAAGTGATGTTTCACGCATTTCGAGGCAAGTTTAAACAGTAATTATCATTTTAATCACGTTCAGATTCACAGTTCCTGCAACAGTGCATACATGTCCATAAAACGACCATATCTAGAGCATACGAAATCCGATTTACGCATACTCAGATCCTATGATTTCTTATTTAATGGGGAACAAAATCCAAGTGCTATTTTCGTGTTTAAACAATTTAAACATGGCCGAAAAATTACACTAAACTGATCTGCGAAATCAAATGCGATAAAAACTTTCGCGACCTTAACAAACCCAAGTCGTCCTCGGTTAGCGAATAATATTCGAAACCGTCCACCTAAGGCTCTGATACCACTTTAAGGATATGGTTAGATCCTCAAGCGCATCACGGAAGCATGAGCGTTGTATCGAATACGACGAGGAGCGACTAGTCGCACTAGTTGCTCGATGCAGCGGAATTTAAAAAATTTTATACGACGAAACCACATGATCCGAGAACACTTCTCGGATCGTTTCGTCTAAACCACAAACAAGTAATTAGATTACCTCTTGAAGCGTGGTTGCGATCAAGTCTAAACGAAGAGACCTCCTGTCTCAAGTCCGATCCGACGGAGGAGACGGTTGCGAGCGCGGGGATGAACCACGTGCTTCTCGCAATCCATGTTGATGATCCAAGCGGCAGATCTCCTGATCTCGACACACGAGATCCGACGTCTTCTTCACGAGCGAGGCGCACCGAAGGAGACGGAGATCCACGAGCAGAAGAACGGGCAGCATAACGACGATGCCGCGGCGATGGAGAACCTCTCCATGGCATCCATGGTGGACGACCATGAGAGGGAGAGAGAGAGGGCTGACCTCTAGAAAGAAAGAGAGAGAGATGTGTTGTGTAAAATAGAGAGCATGGTGAGCCTCTCTATTTATAGGGTTTCGGGATCCATGGATCTCAATCCATGTGACATATAAAATCAATGGATGAGATTGATTTATGTCAATCCAATGGATAAGATTGTTGTTGGTAAAACCAACAAATTTTAGATCAAAATATATTTGACAAAATCAAATACAAATTAATCCAAATCAAACCAATAAATAAGGAGAGAAGATACATGGAGATTTCATCTCCATGCACCTTCCAAAGTGGACGGCCACACATTCCTTATAGGAATGATGTGTCGCCCCCCTCTTTCCATGGAGAGAGCAATCTCATGGAAATCCATGAGATTGCATATCTCCTTGAAAATCTCCTCTATTTATTTCCAACAACTTTTGTTGGCTTTTTATTCTTCAAAAATAATTCACAATTATATTTGAGAATATTGCAATCTTGCCATAGAAAAATTGTGAATCAAACTCACAACCCAAAACAACATATAATTTACATTGTCAATTAATTACACAATGTGTATCCAATACACATAATAATTAATCAACACATATAAATTATAATTAACTCTCTCTAATACATTATAAATCACATTTATAATATATTATGAATAATTGGATATTTCTATCCACATTATTCTTATCCATAACAATTAAATCATATTTAATTATATTGGATAACATATTCTCATGTACTCAAATAATATGAATCACATTCACATTATCTACATCTTTGATGATCAAATCACATTTAATTATCTAAGATAACTCTCCTTATAATATGAATCACATTCATATTATTTATGATAATTAAATCACATTTATTTATCCATTTTCTCAATGCTCGGATACATATATCAACAATAGAATTATCCATGAACTCTTTCAAGGATAATGCGCTTTCTCCGCGAATACTTGGAGATAAGGACAGGGCGATTGTATTGTTCCACGTATAGTGACATGGATATTGAGATCACATCTCAAATCCAGATCTCGGGCCTCCCATAGATGCTTGATTAAATCAAGACCGCAAATCTAATCTTCTCATTGAATATGAATCACATTCAGATTAATGTCCAACATTTGGACTAAGATCAGATTATTCTCTACTGAGAGGAGTCGCTAAAATCCAGACCCGTTTCATCACTCCCTAGGAATGGAAGCGTCATGGTTATACAACCGTTTATGATCACATCACCCTCAGGTATTCCTAACGCCTGTACATCCTGCATACTGGAAGACTCAGAATAGACCCGAAGTATTAGATCAACTTTATACTGTCTACTTCAGGGTTTTATCAGTAAGTTTCTCATTTGATCATTGGGAGTCGGTATTGATCATATACTTTCCAAAAGCATATATCATACCTAGGTTTTGATCATATACTTTCCAAAAGTATATATCAATCCTTCAAATTCAGTCAAGCTTCCAAAGCAAGACGACCATGCGCATGGAATTTGATTCTTCCCAATATCTCATGAGTGAGCTCATGTCTTCCGGTTCAGTAATTGAACATGTATGATCCCTTTGAGAGATCGTATTACTCATATGCCCTTATATGCACACCAGCGCGCAGGTGTATAGACCTTGATTAGGTCATCAACCTATTGGTCTACCAAATGTACATACTCAGACATATAGTAACACATCTGTCTCCGATCAGAGGATGTGTGCCTATATCATGACAGCATACGATATAGGACTTTGGTTATCTCGATCTCGTTAAGTCAACTCTTTAACCTAACTCATCTGACACCTCTGAATCTCTATTCCTATGCAGAGGACCTGCATCAAGAGGTTGGTCAGATATCAGCCTAACCGAGAAAGGATTGCCATATCCTACTCAGGCTGGAGATCATCTCTTAATAATCATTTGACGGTGCTTGATGAGTCCTCAATCTAACTCATTAGATATTCATCTAAGCACTAGCCTCTATGACTCAATAATTGAATCAACAGCTGTATGATCATTAAGATGGCCATGGTACATAACCCTAATTGTACTAAGGGACCTATCATGCAAATCATGTACTCTTTATTTCAGATTAAGGAGTGAATTGCAATAACATTTATTGCATAATGGCTCGCCGTGGGCTCGCATGTCCAACACCAAGATCCCTTCCATTCAACCGCATAAGCCCGCAACAAATCCTCCAAGGTCTGAATGGTCCTCTCAGACTTCCCATCTGTCTGTGGGTGATAAGTTGAACTCATACGTAGCTCGATCCTCAAAGCTCTCATGAATTCTCCCAAGTAGTGTAACGTAAAGCGAGAATCTCTATGTGACACTACCTCTTTTGGTATCCGATGCAACCGAATAACAAGCTGAATGTATAATTTGTCGAGTTGTACTGGTGTGTATGTCGTGTTGATCGGAACGAAATGGGCTGACTTGGTCAATTGGTCAACGATCACCCATATCGCATCATGTTAGCCAGGGGTACGTGACAATGATGTGACAAAATCCATGGAGATGCTCTCTCATATTCACACCGGGATGGGAAGAGGATGCAGTAAACAAGGGGATCTCCGGTGCTCTGCCTTCACCATCTGACAAGTAACGCATCGGCTTACATGCTCGGCTATATCCTTCTTCATGCCCTCCCACCAAAAGTGTCGGCGGAGGTCCTAGTACATCTTGGTGCCTCCAGGATGTATAGGAAGTCTTGTACTATGTGCCTCATCCAAGATATCTTTCCTAAGCACCTCATCCTCTGGAACACACACACGGTCCCAATTCCATACGATGGGTTCACGGACTCGAAATCCGTCGAATTCATCCTTTATGCATCCATGGTACAAGTCCGGGATCCTATGATCTATCTGTTGCCCTTGGACGATCCTGTCCCACAAGCTACTATACTTTCTGCCACAGTCACTACATCAGATGTACTCTCAAATAGATGCCACTCACTAAGTATGGTGAGCGCATGCCACGTCTGCAACCAAGATGTTGAACCGTCAGTACGTGGCCTCCTGCTCAAGGCGTCTGCCACCACTTTCCCCTTACCAGGATGGTAGGAGATGGTGCAATCACAGTCCTTCAGCAACTCCATCCACCGTCGCTGCCTCATGTTCAGTCCTTCTGATCAATAATGTATTTGAGGGTTTTGTATCAGTGAAAATTTCAAATATCACCTCATACAAATAGTGGCGACATATCCTTAGTGCAAAGACTACGACCGCCAACTTTAAGTCATGAGTGGGGTAGTTGCATTCATGTTTCTATAACTGTCATGCCACATATGCCACAACTATCCTCGCTGCATCAACACATCACCCAACCCTTCCTTGGAAGCATCGGTGTAAACCATGAAGTCCAAGGTGCCAAAAGGAAGGGTAAGGATGGGTGCGGAAGTCAACCGCTCCTTGAGTGTACAGAAGCTCAACTCACATTTATCACTCCAAACAAATTGCACATCCTTCTGTGTCAGCTGGGTGAGGGGTAGGGTCAACTAGGAGAACCCTCGAACAAATCTCCTATAGTACTCGATAAGGCCAAGGAAACTGTGAATCTCTGTAACTGTCTTAGGCCGCACCCAAGACATCGCTACCTCTATCTTGGTGGGGTCAACTGACTCCCCCTCTCTGAAACAACATGGTCAGTAAATGCCACCTTAGACAACCAAAAATCACACTTTTTGTATTTGACATTCAACTAGTGCTCTCAAAGTGGCTCCAGCACAATGCGAAGATGGGACTCATGCTTGTATTCATCATGAGAGTAGGCGATAACATCATTAATGAATACGATCACGAACCTATCTAAATGTAGACGGAAGACTCGATTCATCTAATACATGAATGTCGCCGGTGCATTCGTAAGTCTAAAAGGCATTACTAACAACTCATAGTGATCATATCTAGTGTAAAATGCATACTTCATCACATCTTCCTCCTTGCTTCTCAGTTGATGGTATCCCGACCGTAGATCAATCTTGGAGAACACTGATGCTCCATGCAACAGATCAAGGTGGTCATCAGTTCATGGAAGTGGGTAATGATTTCTCTTGTTCAACTTCATGTAGTCTATGCATAGCCTTAAGGATCCATCCTTCTTCACGAAGAGGATCGGTGCTCCCCATGGTGATTATTGGGGCAGATGAATCCCTTCTCCAACAGCACCTACAAGTGTACATTGAGCTCCTTGAGCTCATCTGGTGCCAACCTATACGAAGGGATAGAGATCGTATGTATGCCTTGCAGTAGCGTGTGTGAAGACCCCGAATACCAAACATGGACTAAAATGCAAATCTTAGTTGAGTCTGGACTTAATTACAAAATGTGTACTTTCTCATTGATCAAAAAATTTAAATAAGGAGTCCATTGAATAGAGCTCGTCGATAGCTTTCCAACGAGTCCAAGAACGCTAAAATCTGACATCGAGAGTCCGAGTTATGGTCATTTTAGCAAGAGGGGGTCCAGACCATATACAGATCCGGACCCGGATCTGAATCCAAGTCCCAACCCATATACCAGCCCTCCCCCTTCGTGAAACTCGCCCAGAACGCCCCCAAATCTCCCCCTTCGACCTCCATCCTCATTCCTCTTCCCTCTCCTTCACCAAACTTCACCGGAGTGCCCTTAATCGACGACCCGAAGCCGTGCTCGCGTAGATAAGGTACGATGCTCCTCCATCCTCTCGTTGTGGTTCCATACGAATTTCGACCTCTATGATCTGAATACTAGTATGACCTTCGAATTTGATCACCATTTTCAAATCCGTAGCTGTTATTTAAATGGTGCCTTCTAATATTTTCAATCTACATCTGATTCGTATAGTCTGAGTTGGTACTTAGGAATATTAGTTCTTTTGTATCATATGTTCATAGATATCAAGGTGTATTCCTTGTGTGCCCTTAACTTGAACTAGAAACAAGAAGGCCAAATGCTGTTGCACTTTGATTTCCATCCCTGTAATGAAGTACCATCCATACGATGCAAGTTGCTAGAAGTGAGGAAAGGCTTATTTGGTTCGACCTATAGCTACACAATGGCTAAGTGGAAGACATTCCTGGTGGTTGATGCATGATCCTATTCTTGTGGTTGCGAGCTCTCTTTTCAACCTTAGGCATTTTCCTCTTCGCCATGGAATGATAATAAGTCTGGAATCACATACACGAGTTTATAAATAAGAATTTCAAAATGAATGGCTTCTGGAAACCTGCCATTTAGGAAAACTCCTGTAGGGATTTCCCCCTTTCTTTTTAAAGCACGTAGAGATGTTCTTTGTAATTGGTATTGGGGAAACAATATCTTGATCACATGACTTGATGCACAGTGAGCACTAAAGTAATTCCTACTATGAAGCAATTGAACACCTTAGCTTATGCTTAATTGATTAGTTATGTCCGTTCTCTAGTTCTTGGAATAGAATTTTTATATCCACTTGATCTTATTGTTGACTTGTGAATTTCGAACATGGTCCATGAATAATTTCTAACGGGTTAGGAGCAAGACTTGAGGTTTTATTGGTGCTTCTGCTTAAAACTAACAGTCTCGACATTCAATAATATAGCCAGGTAGAGTGTAGGACGTCTATTTTATCTGTACTGCCCCAAAGATCAAAAGAATGTGAATGCTGAGTAGATTTCATCTAGTCGCATGACTAGATGAGCTATTTCCTTGTGATTCTTGACTGGATATCATGGCTTTGTTGGGAAATTTTCTGAATTTTGTTGACACTACTTTAAATCCTTCACGAAGATGTTGTTGTTCAGGACCTTCCCTTTTTCTACTTTCTAACAGTCCAAATGCAGACTTTTTGCAATTGAATTTAGACCTTCTCGGGCATCTCTCCCTCTCATATTTAGTACATGGTTGGAACTTATGCTAAAGAGAGCAGCTCTATTCCTACACAGCCAATTCCTCCTGATACTATAGGACCTATTGTTGTTTTTTGTGCCTCTCATGTTGCTATTTCAAACTGTGGAGATTCGGGGGCTGTTACCTATCGTGGAAAAATAACATGCAACACTCTTCGTAGGTCTCAAATCAAATAGAGAGGATGAGTATTTAAGGATTTTCTCATGCTGATATCATATAGATTAGTATTAATTCTAATCCGGATATTGTGGGGATTCTTAGTTTAGTGAAGGGATGTTCCAATATGATTAGGTGGTGGAATAGGTTGTACTTTCTTCACTTGTACTATTTTGTTGAGAGACATGGCATGTAATGTATAATTGGGGACGCCTATTTTATACTTACATGTATATTTTTTGTGGAAATGGAAAATGATCAATGGAATGTAATGGAATTGATGAATGCAAAGAAAAATTTTAAATTTCCAATATTTTGCGTTATTTTCTCCTACTTTTGTGAATGTCAAGTATTCGTATGTGGAAATGTGTATGCGTGGAAATGGATTTGCCGAGTACCCGGATCTTAGGGGTGCCATAGATTGGTATCGAAGCTGCAGTACTTTATTCCATTCCACACATATCATTCCTTATTGGTGTTCGAATACTGGATAGTGTGAAGGTCTTCTGACCCAACACGAGTCCACAGGAGAACAACATGATTGCATCCATGTCCACATGTCTCACATAATGTCTCTCTTAAGAAAAAAGTATTAATTCCTTAGTACTTTTGTAGAACCATGCCGCCTCGCGTGGATTCAGATGTGGCGTAGCAGTTGGCTCTCCTTGTACATGCGGTATAGGGGATCCAGCAATGCCAAGAGGCGATGGAGTAGAGGCTCCAACGGCAGGATGACCCCTCCTACCGTCCCTATCACGACGGGGAGGAGAGTGTCAACTTGTCGTTTTTCCTGGAGCCTGAGAATCCAGAGGATGCAGATGCTTTGCAGAAGCATCAGAGCATGCACGCCGCATACCGGCAGGCGGCGGTACCACAGTTCCTTGGTACCACCACCTTTGACGACGCTGAGCTATGGATGTCAAAAGTTTCCAGAGTTCTGAAGATGATACGTGCATCCGAGGACGCATGGGTGTCATTTGCAGAGTACCCATTGGCTAGATATGCAAAGCGATGGTGAAATACCACCAAGGAGCACTTAACGGGACCCATCACGTGGGAGACCTTCTTTGACGAGTTCCGTGCAGAGTTCTACCCAGACCATTGGGTGTAAGATCAGAGGAGGCAGTTTGCTGAGTTGAGATAGGGGTCGATGATGGCCCAAGAGTATCTAATCCGATACACAGAGCTCTCTCACCATTCCCCCGCTACAATAGCCTACCCCCAAGAGAACTTGTAGAAGTTCATCCGGGGAATGCGGGAGGAGGTACAGGAGCAGCTCTCTACCCTGGACCTCACCTCCATCAAGGAGGTTACTGCGAAGGTGACAAAGTGGGAAGCTACACAACGTCGATTACATGGGGGTCATTCACAGTTACCTCCACTCCATCCTAGCAGAGTTGTGCGTCGGGACTTCTCTCGCTTCCGTAGAGATCGTCGCCACCAACCCATAGCGGCGGGACCATCCACTAACAGGTTTACACCATCCCCTACCTTGGGGCAGGCCTTGGCAGGACGCAGTTCAGTTTCTTCTCGCCCCCCTACACAGGCACCGAGTCATAGATTTGGAGCTAGCAGTTTTGCTTCTGGTGGGAGCTTGTCACAGGCCGACAGTCGTACTTGCTACCTTTGTGGACAGTCTGGCCACTTCAAGGCCCAATGCCCTTTGTGTGCCAGCACCTCAGGCGCGCAACAACAGTAGAGTGGAGGACCAACTGGGTCTTCTGGCCAGTTTTAGAGATCAGGATCCCACCAAGGAGGTTGTGACTTCCAGCGAGGTCCATAGTAGACAGTCAGTGTTGTGGGATCCAGTGCACCATGACGAGGACAGCTGAATGCAGTGACAAAAGAGTAGGCTCACGCTTCTGGATCGGTCATCAAAGGTATGATTTCAGCTCATGGGACATCCTTACATGCACTGTTTGATTTAGGGGCTACACATTCCTTTCTTACGCATCGTATGGTGCCCACATTGGGCAAATCAGTGATTGAGGTTGCTTCCCCATACTACATCAAGGGCCCAGGAGGCCAATTGTTCATTATCTGCCAGGCAGTGGAGGATGTGGATGTACAGATAGGTGGGCATGAGATGCCAGCATCCTTGTTGTTGATACAGTTAGAGGATTTTGACATCATCCTCGGCATGGACTGGTAAGAGAGGCACCATGCATGCCTGGACTGTTTTAGGAAGACGGTGGTCTTCCACTTACTTGGATTGCCGCCATTTCAGTTTGATGGATGCACATATGAGGGCAGGATTGAGTGCATCTCCGCCTTGAGGTCACAACAGTTTCTTACCCATGGTTGCGTAGGCTACCTTGACTATGTGGTAGATTCAACGGCACAGGATCAGATGATAGAGGATGTCAGAGTTGTGCATGAGTTCCCTAATGTATTTCCAGACGAACTGCCTGGATTACCGCCAGTACGAGAGATAGAGTTTGAGATCATGCTATTGCCAGATATAAAGCTGATTTCTATCCCTCCATACAGGTTGGCACTAGCTGAGCTCAAGGAGCTCAAGGTACAGTTACAGGAGCTGTTAGAGAAGAGATTCATCCGCCCAGTACGTCACCATGGGAGCCCCAGTTCTCTTCGCAAGGAAGAAGGATGGATCCCTAAGGCTATGCATAGACTATAGGCAATTGAACAAAAGAACGGTCAAGAACCGTTACCCACTTCCCAGGATAGATGATCTATTTGACCAGTTGCAGGAAGCAGCAGTGTTCTCTAAGACTGACCTGCGGTCGGGATATCATCAATTGAGTATCAAGGAAACCGATGTAATGAAGTCTGCATTCCACACCAGATATGGCCACTACGAGTTCTTGGTGATGCCATTTGGACTCACGAATGCACCTGCCGCATTCATGGATTTGATGAACCAGGTCTTCTGTCCCTATTTGGACAGATTTGTGATTGTGTTGATTGATGATCTTCTAGTCTACTTTCATGATGAAAACGAGCATGAGTCTCATCTCCGCATTGTACTGGAGACGCTACGAGAGCACCGGTTGTATGCGAAATACAACAAGTGTGAGTTTTGGCTTCCTGAGGTGGCTTTTCTTGGCCACGTGGTTTCTGGTGCAGGGGTGCCAATTGACCCTTCCAAGATAGAGGCAGTGGTGTCTTTGGAGCAACCCAAGATGGTTACAGAGATTCATAGTTTCCTTGGCCTCGCCGGATACTATAGGAGGTTCGTCAGATGGTTCTCTAAGTTGGCTCTACCTCTCATCCGGTTGATGCGGAAGGATGTTCCATTTGTTTGGAGCGACAATGTGAGTTTAGCTTCCGAACGCTCAAGGAGCGATTGACTTCTATGCCCATCCTCACCCTTCCTTCTGGTACCTTAGATTTCACCGTGTACACGGATGCTTCCAAGGAGGGCTTGGGTGCAGTGCTAATGCAGCATGGACAGGTTGTGGCGTACGCGCACGACAGCTGAAAAATCATGAATGTAACTACCACACTCATGACTTGGAGTTGGCGACCGTGGTCTTTACATTAAAGATATGGCGTCACTATTTGTATGGGGTGACATTTGAGATCTTCACAGACCACAAGATCCTCAAATACATTTTTGATCAGAAGGAGCTAAATATGAGGCAAAGGCGGTGGATCGAACTGCTAAAAGATTATTATTGTACTATCTCCTACCATCCTGGTAAGGGGAATGTGGTAGCAGATGCCTTGAGTAGGAGACCATACACTGAGGGTTCGGCAGCCTTGTTGTAGACTTGGGATGTGCTCACTGCACTTAGTGAGTGGCATCCATTTGAGGGCACATCCGATGCAGTGACAGTGCCAGCCGAGTATAGCAGCTTGTGGGATAGGATCGTTCAAGGGCAACAGACAGATCAGAGGATCCAAGACTTGTACCACAGATGCTTGAAGTATGAATTCAATGGATTTTCAGACGTGAATCCATCATATGGAAGGGGGACCATGTGTGTGTCCTAGATGACAAGGAGTTGAGGAGAGAGATCCTGGATGAAGCGCATAGCTCAAGACTTTCCATACATCCAGGTGGCACCAAGATATACAGAGACCTTCACAAACACTTTTGGCAGGAAGGTATAAAGAAGGACATAGCCGAACATGTTAGCAAGTGTCTTACTTGCCAGATGATGAAGGCAGAACACCAAAGACCTCCTAGTTTACTGCAGCCTTTTCCCATCCTGATGTGGAAATGGGAGAACATCTCCATGGATTTTGTCACATCATTGTCGTGCACCCCTGGAGGGCATGATGCGATATGGGTGAAATGTGTCCCACTACCTTTGTTAATTCGATCAAATTAATGTTCAAATTAATTAAGAATGTTCGTTGCAGTCGGAAAATGAGAGGAGATCAAAAACCACTTTTAATTAAAACAAGTTAATCTCGAGTGGCAATTTTTTTTACTTGGGCATGCCCAAGGTCGAACTCAGGGAGGCAGCTATCTCCTTAGGTAAATTTTTAGCAAAGTCCAAGGTCTGATTTTCAGAGAATATTTTTTTTGGTCTTTTTCGGTTTTTTATGCAAGACACATGCAAAATCAGGCCAATTAACAAGTTAATTCAAAAAGATGGTCAAAAACAAGTCCAAAATTATGAAATTTGGCCAGATGATGAAATGGGATGAAATTAAGGAACACTAATTTTTTTGGAATTTTCTGACACTAAATAAAATTACTGTGAATTAAATATGAATGCAAGGTTATTTTGACTAAATTAATTTTAATAAATATCAAATCATAGTTTTTTTGGGAAAAAAACAATCCTAGATAGATCTGAAGGTGAGGAATCGGGGAAAATTATCAAACCTAAATTTTGATGCGAAGTGAACCTATTAAAAATTAATTAAGGGAATCACTAAATAAATTATTTAGGCACAGGGATGCTTGCGATTGAGATGAAATTTTTATGCAAGGTAAAGCTAATTATACTAGATCAAATGTGATTTTTTGGGGATTTTTGGAGTCATAGAGAAATTTCTATCAATTAAGAGGCATAAATGGCCAAAATATAGCAAAAATGAACCAATTAATTAATAGAAAAATTCACTGATAATACAAAAATATGTCAAGTGTCATATAATGAAGAGGACAATGTAATCTACACAATGCAATCTTCTAAACTGAAAAATGAATTAATATGAATGACTAAATATGCGTGCAAAGACAGGGGTGTAAATGCAATTACAGGAATTAAAATTGCTAAAAATAAACATGCTGACAGGGACTAATATGCAATTACCTATAATTTAGAGAGGGTGGATGCAATTTCTTCACAGGACACGTGCTCCTCACGTATGGTCGCCTGGTATGAAAACCTTCAGGGGCCTCGATACAATTTCCCAGGACGTACGTGCGGATCACGTGGGGGTCCCTAGGCTCGGTGGTCTTCGAAGGCTCGGAGCGAGGCTCGGGCGGCTCTGGAGGTTAGGATCTGGCTCGGAGAAGCTTCGGGTGATCCGAGCCTAATGGTTGGGGAGGAGGCTCGGATCTGGCGACGTGGACAGATCTAGACCGTGGATCAAGTGATGATCCAACGGTGATGAGTTGTTGGCGCGTGGCTTGTCTTGATCCGTTGGATCAAGATCGATCCAACGGTCCTTGAAGCTCAATGAAGAGGGCTACGTGGATAACCGAGCGTCGCTGGATCAGGATGAATCCAATGGCCCTCAGATGCTCTGGCAATTGGTGACGTGGTGTGATCAAGTCCGTAGGATCAAGGATGATCCAATGGCTGCGGGGCGAGGCGATGTGGATGGCTCCTGGTCGTTCGATCAAGAAGATCGAATGGCTGCTGGTTGTCGTCCCCAATGGCCCTCTGCCTCCTGCGGTGGAGAGGGTTGTGCTCCAGCGAGGCTGGCCTAGCTCCGGCTCGTCCTCCCATCATCGGCAAAGGATGTTGGAGGCTCTAGCATAGCTTAGAAGGATCGTGGAGAGGCGGTGAAGCGTTCGGGGATGTTGGCTGTGGCTGGCGTGACCTGGAGGCCACAGGTGATGGAGCTCGAAGAAGCGTCGGTGAGGTCTCCGACCAATCAAATAGATGGTACCTGCAGGGGGTTAGAAGATAGCCGAAGCACGCATTTTGACCGTGGAGTGCCGTAGAGTGAAGTGCGAGGCCAATAGAGCAGTGGGGGTGACCGGTGATTAGACTCCTCCATGATGGCGGAGCTGGCGTCGGGTGAAGGTGAAGTACGTCGTCTAAAGAAGCTAAGGGTAGAGCAAAGATCAAAGCTCCATTGCGGAGCTCGGAGGATGCTTGGCGGAGCGAGAAGGTGCTCGTGGAGGGCGAATTAAATCGAAGAAAAAGACGAAAAAGAAGAAGAAAATCGGGGAAGAGATGGAGGAGTCTACGTGGGGTCAGAAGCTCTGGGGAAGCTTCCAGGTCTTCGCGCGAAGGCCGGTAGGAGGACCTGAGCTCGTGCAGTGCCTTGGAGGAGCTGCGACACAGCGGCGGACGGTCGTGGATCTCGCCGGAGGTGTTCTCGGTCGTCGCTCGACCTAGGATCAAATCGTTGTCACCAATCTGAAGATGGGAGCTCGGAGTCACTCTCTGTGGTGGTGGATGGGTGTGAAAGTCGCTGGAGGTGACTGATTTATTGGATGAAGGTGACGGGGTAGCTGGCGATGAGGTGGAGTTTGTGGCCTTCGTGGAGCGAGATTGAGGGTTGTCATGGAGCTCGAGCTGGCTGGAGAGGATGAGGGATAAGTGGGTGACGTTGTGGAGGCGTCAGTGGTCAGAGAAGGTGGTCTGCGTGGAGCCGAAAATAGAAAGGGGGCGACCCCTTGTGCACGGTGGAGAACGTGGGCGTGGGGCGTGCGGAGGTTGACGACGACGTCTCGACTGTTGGATCTCGCTGTCCAACGGTCCAGATGGAGGCGCGCATCGATGCCTGAGATCAGATCTACGGTGCGACATCGTAAGGCTCTGAACACACCACGTGGCGTGCTAAGACTGCGGCGCTAACGGGCGGCTAAGATGGACTCAGGGGTTCGATCAAGTGGTCGAAACTAATTGCGGTGATGAACGATGAAGATCAAGGCGCTTGGAGCGAGATCGGAGGGCGCATAAAGTGCCACGTGGTGGACTCTGGGCAAAGCGTGAGCGGGCAGTCGAGATTGCATCTGGAGATCGATCGGAGGGTTGAGGGCAGTCACGTGTTTGGACGGTGAAGATTGGATGTGAGATGAGCCATCGGACGGTGGAGAAGATGACACGTGGCGCTAGGGGAAAGAGGCGCTAGCAGATGGCTTGGATGAGATCTGGGACTTGATCAGACGGTGGTGGAGTTAAGGCGTACGTGGAGATCCTCAGGCCGTTGGATCAAGAAGGGATCCAACGTCTGGTGGTGAGGGCAGATGAGTCAAAGGGAGCGGGCCGCGTGGCGCAATCAGAGGGCACCACGTGGCCAGCTGTGAGTGGCTGAAGAGAAAAATAAGATTTAGAGGAAGAAGGAGGCCGAATTTGGAAAAGTTCAAAACATGAAAGTTGTAGATCTCGATGAGATATAAAAGTTTCATGTTTACCAAAAATGGAGATGAAGTCAAATATGATACAAAAATACAAGAATACAAATATACAGATGTATAGTATACAAGGAGGCCCAAAAACCCAACTTTTTCTCACGAGCTCCGAATTGAATGAAATTAGTCTCAATTTAAAGGTCTCTGGATGTGTATTAATATGAAGGTGAGTAGACCTAATTCGGATTTGGTAAGAGAGAGATATGGGCATTCTAAGGTCCAGGAGGTTTTGGGGTTTTATTGGGTATTTTACAAGAGAGGGACCCTGGTCTTCTTTCCTATATTATTAACTAATGGTGTACACACTATAAGGAAAGTGTTATTTTATTTTAGAGGGGATAAAATACAAATGATTAGATGGATATTTTACAGTGGATTTTACAAGTGGATTGGCTTCTTATGGCTTGGATGAGATCTGGGACTTGATCAGACGGTGGTGGAGTTAAGGCGTACGTGGAGATCCTTAGGCCATTGGATCAAGAAGGGATCCAACGGCTGGCAGTGAGGGAGGATGAGTCAAAGGGAGCGGGTTGCGTGGTGCAATCAGAGGGCGCCACGTGGCCAGCTGTGAGTGGCTGAAGAGAAAAATTAGATTTAGAGGAAGAAGGAAGCCGAATTTGGAAAAGCTCAAAACATGAAAGTTGTAGATTTCGATGAGATCTACAAGTTTCATGTTGACCAAAAATGGAGATGAGGTCAAATATGATACAAAAATACAAGAATACAAATATACATATATATAGTATACAAGGAGGCCCAAAAACCCAACTTTTGCCCACGAGCTCCGAATTGAATGAAATTAGTCTCAATTTAAAGGTCTCTGGATGTGTATTAATATGAACGTGAGTAGATTTTATTCAAACTTGGTAAGAGAGAGATATGGGCATTCTAAGGTCCAGGAGGTTTTGGGGTTTTATTGGGTATTTTACAAGAGAGGGGCTCTGGTCTTCTTTAACTAATGGCCGAAAAATCCACGAGACTCGGGTGAATAAAATAGATCAAGGGTCGTTGCGACCCGATCTCGGAGACAATTCGGTTAATCAAGAAAATAAGAGATCAGACCACCAAAACAATGTAAAAATCAAAGAAACTCAATAGTGGCTCTGGCTATTAGATTAGCCTGGTATAGCGACCAGGGTCGGACTCAAGGAGCACGTGATGGCCTCGTGGCCAACGAAGTAGTCAGAAATGAGATAAAATAAAAGAAAGTGATTTTTTTGGTGGATTTTTAATCTTTTTATATTTGTTTGGATTTTTAAATTAATAAAGAGAATAAGGAAATCAATAAACAAGCAACTTGGATGATTTATTTAATTACTCAAAATACATCCAAAAATTCAAACAAAAATGTTTTTATGTTTTTTATATTTTTCTATGTTTTTGGTTATTTTTTGGGGTTTTTCTGATTTTTCTAGAATTTTATAAAAATAAAACAAGGCTGGAAATAAAAGACATTGTCCAATCAGACTTGGAGGACCAAAATAAATGGATAATGGTCCCATCAAGGTCTGAAGTAATTTTCCTATAAAGTTTAAAATACAAGGAAGAATTAGGCATTGGATTTATAAATTTTTTATTTTTCTTTTAATTATTAGAATTTTTATGGGTTTTTAGGGGTTTTGTAATTTTCATAAGTTTTATAAATCTAAAAATGACCAAACTTGGTCAGAAAATCAAATAACACAAAAAAAATAATATCTAATTTTTTTGTAATTTTTAAAGTTGATTTAATATTTTTTTTGAATTTTCTATTTGGACAGAAAGAAAAATGCTTGTTTTTGAATTTTTAAAAATAGTAAAAAGAGTAAAAAATGTCTCCAAAATTTAGAGACAATTTTACACCATGGCAAGAGCCATGTCCTATTTTCATTAAATTCGGAGTAGGTTTGCTATTTTATTAAAATCAAAAACAAAGGCACGGTGCATAGGGACCTGTACGCAATTAAAATAAATTCCAGGGGGGCCGGTGCAAATTCTCCAAGAAATCACACGCAAAGCGCGTGACCTGGGCACTTAGGGACCAATTTGCGATAAAACTTAAGTCCCCGGACTAAATAGTAACACGTACTAAAAATCCAGGGCGAAAGAGTAAAATACCCACGATATATGGCACATGCACAATTAAAACACTCACAGGGGCATTTCTACAAATACTAAAAATATAATTTCATTCATGCAAGCCCTGAAACATCCGGCCCATACATGCAAATATCCCACAAAATCACGTGTCGAAGCACGTGTCCCACAACGTACTGGGGTATAAAAGCAAATAAACTAAATGACGAGGTCCTTCATGCAATTTACCAAATAGAAATAAAACTTCTAAAATGTTTACAGGGCTAAATATGAACAACTAAAAAGATGAGGGCCTAAGGGTAATTTACCCTTTATTAAGTCGAGGGCCAGATGGATGCCACGTGGTGATCTGACGGTTGAGAAGAGGCGCGGCGAACCCTCGACGATCGGACGGTCCTCGTCTATCCTCCACTGATCGGACGGTGGTGGCTGCTCCTGGCGTGAACGGATACGATCTAATCTGGAGTTGGAGGCCTATATGGACGCTTATGGAGGATGCTCGATGAACTCAACGCCGCGAGTTTCGCCGGGCTCATGTGCATGAAGGAGAGCTCCTCGGAGGCTTCTGAAGATCGGAGAAGATACGCCTTGGCCTCCCGCGTCTGAAGATAACCTTCGATGAAGCTGGAGGCGTCGGAGGTGGTCCAGTGACCACGGCGGAGATGGATCTGCTGCTCCTGAATGTCGAGCCCTCAGATGGACTCCTCTGGACCTGCAAAGCTATGCAACACACTCCTGGGTCGAGGGCAAAGTGCCTCGACCCGGTTAGGGGTGGTGAAGGTGAACGGTGCGTCGAGGTTTAGGGGCTCCGGCGAAGCGACGGCAGTGGAGCCCCAATCCCAGTTCCTGTGCGAACTGGGTTGGATGGATGGGTGCAGAAGATGCGCGTGGGAAAGGCGAAGGTGGTGGGAGATTCCGATGATCTAGATGTAGGCGAGGGTGGTCGGAATCAGAGGTCGTCGGCGACGGAGCGATTTGGGCGAAACTCCAAATTAGCTAAATAGAAAAGGGAAGAAGGCTACCTACTGGATGAGATCGATTGGGGAAGAGCTGGGGAAGCTCCAGGTCCTAGCCTCAAGGGTCGTCGGTGCCCGAGGCTCGAGCACCACGTCGGGGCAGCGCACGGCCGCGCAAAGTCACCGGATCAGTGGTCTGGTCGCTCCCTCCTCGCTACGACACGGCCGAATGCAAGCCATCACTCTCGCGGTGGCTATGGAGGTCCTAGGATGGAGTGAAATGATCCAAAGATGCGAGAAAATGGAGGCGGAGCTCGGACTATATATGCCTAGGGGTCCGGCCATCTGGGAGTCAGGCGAGAAGCTCGGAGCGTGGATCCCCAAAATCCACCCTGGGCATGGATCAGGGTTGATCAAGGTCGGATTAGGACCTGGGGTTAATGGATTTAGTGGTCGGATCGAGTCTAGAAAATGTTAAGATATCGGGTCGAAACTCAGATCCGGGACTTTGTGGTCCAGGGGGGGGAGTTGACCAGGGGGTCAACATCCCCCGTGCGCCAGTCGGAAGAGGCCACGTGTAATTGATTTGAAAATTCAATTTAAAATAGAAAATGGCCGAATTATTAAAAACTCAAAACATGAAAAGTGTTTCTTTTATTTTATACTATTTTCTTGTGATTTTTAATTAATTTTTTAAATAAAAATAGAGTATGTACACTATAGTACTATGTATAGGTATATATAGAGAAAGTCGTCCGCCCTGATCGAAAGTATTGGTCACAGCTTTTGGACTCGGTCTTGTGGGCATATAGGACGTCTTTCAAGACACCATTGGGTACATCTCCCTTTTGACTCGTATATGGCAAGTCGTGCCATTTACCTGTTGAGCTGAGACACATGTCACTTTGGGCAGTCACTGAGATACTTGTTGATCCTGATAGTATAGGAGACCAGAGGAGGGCAGAGTTAGCAGCCTTGGAGGAGCTTAGAGATACCGCCTTCTCAAACAGCCTACAGTACAAGGAGAGAGTGAAGAAGTGGCATGATTCTCATATCAGCCACAAACATTTTGAGCCTGGATAGAGAGTATGGCTGTTTGATGCTAGGCTTTGTCTATTTCCAGGGAAGATATAGAGGAAATGGAAGGGACCTTATCTGGTGAGAAAGGTACATGACAACGTTAGCATTCACATATCCGAGTTGTCTTCTGAGAGTACCTTTCGAGTGAACAGCCAGCGGCTCAAGCCGTTTCTAGATCATGAGCCGCGGGTCGTTGATGTTGCCCCTATTCACTTTGCGTGAGATGTGGTCTTTTAACTCACATCTATTGCATCTCACGCCTGATTATCACTGTTCTTCCGACCTGTATAGATCCAGATGTTCATATCATTACATTCTTTAGTCCCACATCCCTTTCTGCATCTTTTGATTATGCTATACTTAGGGTGTACTTTACCCTAAGTATAAGGGGGATGTAGGACCTTTGGGTATTTCTTTTGATTTATTTTACCCATGTTTTTGCTGCCTATACTTAGGGATATTTTACCCTAAGTATGGGGGGGTAGACCCTGTACATTCTCCACTCGGTTTTTCCTTTGTGTACAACCTGCTATACTTAGGATTATTTGATCCTATGTATAGGGGGAAAAGCCGAGACTCTCTTGATTTTCTATTCATTCATTCGTCTTTGTATATAGCCTTCCTTTTCACTTCCCTATACATAGCACGAGTTATGTCTTCTTCATCGCTCTTGACTCTAAGGACATCGTTCGAGCTAAGTATAGGGGGTGTGTATATATTTCATATATACTTTAGCCATAACTCATACTTTGTGTGAGTGTGTTAATAAATAAAAATGGCTAAAAACCTAAAAATTCACAAAAATTAAAAATTATTCCTGTAAATAAACAATCTTTTATTTGCACATACATAGCTATTGTACAAAATTATTTTTGTAAAAATGTTTTCAAAAACTTTTTGTGTAAAGTTGTGTAAATATTTTCATATCAAAATTATGTATATAGTACAAATTTTTTCCAAAATGTTTTGAAAATCAAAAGTTTGCAAAAATCTTGTGTAAATGTGTGTAAATACTTTGCAAAACTTGCATTCATGCTTTCATCCATTCATGATGTCAAAACTTTTTTCAAAAATTTTTGCATGTTTGTAAATATTGTGTAAATAGCATCTTTGTATATATGTATATAGTTTTGGTTGGATTATAGTTGACATTTAAACTAGCCTGGAATTAAATTGGAAAATGGAGCTTGATTAAGATCTTAATCACCTAATTTATAAGAGGAACCTTATAGGGCTTAGGTTTAAGGCTATTCAGGTCCATGGTGACTTAATTCTTTGAGTCCACTAGGCTATGAGCACATGTCATCTCAATGAGCCTAATTAGAGCATTTAACAACACACACATGACTCATATGGACAATGGCTTTACTTGGACACCGTACTTAGCACCGAGCTCTCTACGGATGAGATGGTGAGGAGGCAGTCTTCCTTGACTTGGGGTAGCATATGAGGGTAGTACTTCTAGGCGGAACCTCTCTTCTTCTTTTAGTGAAGGAAGTGCGTCTCAACTTGGTCTGGTTGCCATGAGGACTAACGACGGGAGTTGTGGGTTGCAATAATGCTTCAAAAGAGGGATAGTCTACTGGCTCAAGAGGAAAAACTCCTTGTATATATGCTGCACATGTATATGTTGTACAGATGCACTTGAAAAAAAATGCAAAAAGAAAATAACTCCAAAAAAGTGGTGGGTCTGATAGAAAATGATAATCCCACCGGAGTATGTATATAGTGCAATAAGCAAAGCTTGAGATTCATGTCCCACCTTATGTAGCTTGCAGCAGGGAGATTTGGCTACACTGGTTGAGCTCCCAAGGATACATGGCTACAATGGCCATGGTCCATTCTCTTCTTCCCCCTCTTCTTGAGCCGGTTGAACTTGAACTTAGAAGGGAATACCCCGCTCCTCGAGTAAAGAGTGGCCGGATTGGGGTCATAGAGTTACCTTGTTAGGGAGGGTTATCAAGTTGCCATTTCTGAGGTGGAGAGCTTATCCTTCACATTCACAGTACAAGGAAAGATTCATGGTCTTCAGGGTTTGTGTTTGGTGACTTGTTCTGATCTGGATTGTTGAGGAGTCCTGATTATAGAATGGCGGAACTTAGAGGCTGTTGAGTTTTAAACTTAAGTCCAAATAAGGTTCTGATACACTAATAATCCAAAGATCTGATCGAGCTCCATATCTCAATTTAATGAAGGCAAGTTTAATAATCAACCTTGATCCATGTACATTCTCCTCTTTTTCTTTTTCTTTTTCTTTTTCACTTTTTTTTCAAATAAGTGTTTGCTAAGGGACTAGCAAAGTTAAGTATAGGGGGGGTGATGAATACCCATTCATCACTCTTTATTCTTATATTTTAGCTACAAAAACCTTTGCAAATGCATGTAGATATATGTAAATACAAATAATTACCAAAGTGCATGCATTGTGTAAAAACTAATAATTAGCATGTTTTTTGTGCAAAAATAAAAGAATAAATAATTAAAAGAAAAAGAGGGAGATATTTAGAATAAATATTGAGCAACCTAATCCCAGGGGAGGGCTCAGCATGGGCCAGATCGCATAAAAGAAATAGTCTTGATCTCCCTGTTCGACACCTCGGCTAGACCATTCGTCTATGGATGGTATGGAGTGGCAACTCAATGGTCTATGTCGAACTCGCTAGCAAGGGCCTTCACATGGTCGTTGATGAAATGAGACCCCCCATCTGAAATCAACACTCGAGGGACCCCGAACCGCGTAATGATGTGCTTCCTCAAAAATCTGCAAACTGTCCTGGCATCAGCGATTCAGGCGGGGATGGCCTCAACCCAACGACTCACATAATCAACGGCCAACAGAATGTACTCAAATCCTAGACTCTTAGGGAATGGACCCATGAAATCGATGCCCCATGCGTCAAAAACCTCACAGAAGTGAATGGGCTGCATCGGCATCATATCACGCTATCCACAAGTGCCCATCCTCTGACAGTCAGTACACCTCTCCACGAACTCATCAGAGTCCTTGAAGAGGGTAGGCCACCACAAGCCGGATTAGAGCACTTTCTGTGCCGTTCTCCTCCCAGAGTGATGTCCTCCTGCCTCAAGCTTGTGGCAGTAAGTGAGGACACTATGGTGCTCCTCCTGAGGAATGCACCTACGCCAGACGCTATCCCCTCCTTCGTGGTAAAGGATGGGATCCTCCCAGTGGTAGGACTTGGCCTTCGCGAGGAAGGTCTCAAGCCTCTGCCTGGGCTAATCTTGTGGGACTTTCTTAGCAACAAGAAAGTTCACAATATCGGCATACCACGGGAGAGAGGCGATAGCAAGGATCGCCTCATCTAGGAAGGTCTCACAAATAGGGTCAATCAAGTCAGAATCCTCAAGATGCTCTAATCGGGAGAGATGATCCGCCACCACATTCTTGACTCCAGGCTTATCCTTAATCTCAATGTCGAACTCCTGGAGTAGAAGGATCCATCTAGTCAGTCTGGCCTTGGCATCCTTCTTTGCCATGAGGTACCTGATGGCGGTGTGATCAGTAAACAGGGTCACTCTAGATCCAATAATGTACGATCTGAACTTATCTAGGGCGAAAACTATGGCTAGCATCTCCTTCTCTGTGATTGTATAGTTCCGTTGCGCGGAATCCAATGTGCAGCTAGAGTAGTGGATAGCAAATGGAACTCCATCCCTCCCATGTCCCAGCACAGCCCCTACAGCAAAATCGGAGGCATCCGTCATGATCTTGAATGGGAGAGACCAATCAGGCGGCTGGAGAACAGGAGCCTCAACAACACACTGCTTGAGAGTCTCGAACGACAAAAGACACTTGTCATCGAGAAGGAACTCGGTGTCTTTCGTCAGCAGGTCAGTCAACGGTCGGGCAATCCTACTGAAATCATGAATGAATCGTCGGTAGAAACCGACGTGCCGCAGGAATGACCGTAACTGCCGCAAATTGGACGGCGGTGCGAGTTTTCTAATGACATCTACCTTGGCCGGATCAACCTCCATGCCCCTGTTGGAGATGATATGGCCAAGCACCATCCCTTGAGTCACCATGAAGTGACTCTTCTCCCAAGATAACACCAAGTGAACCTCTATATATCGCTGAAGGACTCGGTCTAGGCAGTCAAGACATGAGTCGAATCCGTCACCGTAAACCAAGAAATCATCCATAAAGACATCCAAGCACTCCCCTACCATGTCCGAAAAGATCGACAACATGCATCTCTGAAAAGTCGCAGGGGCATTACATAGCCCAAATGGCATGCGTCGGAAGGCGTATGTGCCGAAGGGACAGGTAAAGGTGGTCTTGTACTGGTCCTCGGGAGCGATGGCCACCTGGTTGTAGCCCGAGTACCCATCCAGAAAACAATAGTGGCTCTTCCCCGCCAGTCTCTCAATGATCTGATCTATAAAGGGCAGGGGAAATGATCCTTCTTGGTAGCCTGGTTGAGTCTCCTGTAGTCAACGCAGACCCGCCAAGAAGTGGGTACCCGTGTAGCAATCTCCTCTCCAGACTCACTGACCACAGTAGTAATGCTCGTCTTCTTGGGAATCACATGCAAAGGGCTGACCCACTTGGAGTCGGAGATGGGGTAGATAAAATTGGTGCTCCACCATTTTGAAATCTCCTTCATGACAACCTCTCTCAGATTCGGGTTCAGCCGCCGCTGGAACTCTCGGGACGGCTTCTCCTCATCCTTGAGATAGATATGGTGGGAGAACAGGGCCGGACTTATCCCCTGGAGATCTGCTACGCTCCATCCTATCGCCTTGCGGTTCTTTTCAAGAACCCCCACCAGACGGGATTCTTGCTCTCCAGTCAAATCAGCGGAGATAATGACTGGGTGCATCTCATGCTCACCCGCAAGGAATCTATACTTCAGCGATGCAGGAAGTGGCTTCAGCTCTGGACAACTGGGTGCTGGTGGATCTGGCCTCTGAAAAGTCTGCGTGAACGCTGCCAAATCTGCATGGGAGAACTGAAACTCTCTATCACTCTCAAAAACTGCAGAAGGCTGCCCTGATGGACTATCTCTACTCGGTCTGCATCTGCCTCCTCCCAATCTGCAGGCTCAGGTGAAATGAGATCCGGTATGTAATCCTCACAATAGGCCAAATCAGAATCTGACTCCAAGGGATCTGTGTTATCCAAGGTGGCATCAGCACCACCATCATCACAAGAATCAGTCTCGCGGTCGAGAACCGGCTCCGCTGCCTCAAAAGTATCCTGAACCAGGAATGTGCTCTCCAAGCTCTCCTCTGTTGTCGTCTCTGCATCAGCGGAATCTGAAAGTGAGAGGATGGCCTCTGCCTCATCGTTTGTGATCACAAAGTCACAGTCCTAGTGGATGTCTAGCCCTATATCTGTCAGCTGCTCTGTGTCTGAAGTAGTCTCTGAGCATGCTCTGTCTCTGGCTTTGCTGTCCTCGACCGTCTCTATTTGTACACTTTCACCCTCGATGCGAAAGTATACCTTCTCGCTATCATGGTCGGTCACTGCCTTGGTTGTGGCCAAGAACAGGCGACCGAGAATGATGGGGGTATCGGTCACTGAATCAGGGATCTCCGTGTCCAACACTACGAAGTCCATGGGGAATTGCAGGCCCTAAATCGTGACAACAACATCTCTCAACAACCCCTTCGGCCTCTTGACAAATCGACCAGCAAACTGAAGGACTGTCCTACTCTGTCTAAGAGTGTCCAACTCGAAGCGATCGAGAAGGGCTGTCGGAAGTAGGTTGATCGACGATCCGCTGTCTAATAGAGTGCGGTCAAACCTATGCTCGCTGATATGGCATCTGACATATGGGGCTCCTGAATCTTGCCTCTTGGCCGGCAGACGGTTCTGGATCGCGAAACAAGTGGCTCTCGTCAGCACATGAATCTCTGAGTGGTGGTTCCTCCTCTTCCTCCTGACTGTAGTCCTGTCTCTGAGTGAACGCTGAAGAAGAGGGATGTGCTGCAAAGCCTCCTGAAGAGTCAGTTGTATGTGAAACCGATCTATCATCTGCTGGCTAAACTCTTCATGCTCTCTCTTTTTGGGATTTTCATTTTTCTTCCCCTCCCCATCTGAGGGCTCTAGGGAAGGGGATCACAGGGTCCTTCTCAGATGAAGGACTAGGAAAGGGTCTAGACGGTTCGACGACCGGATCCACACATACATCATGCACCACAATGGGACCAGAAGAAAATAAACCCTTTCCTTTATTCACAGAAGTGTTCCGAGATACATCAGTAACAGGAAAAACAACAGGAATCTCAGAAGACTTGGTGGCATTAGCAACACCATTGGTTGGTAGACGGGCGGCCTCAGTACCGCGCTCTGGCTCGACAACATGGGTGGCCTCAGTACCACCTCCTCCAACTGGTGAAACGACGGCCTCAGTACCGCCGGTGGGATCATCATCCATGGTGGCATCAGTACCACCGTCATCATCTCTAGCGGCCTCAGTACCGCTCTCCTCCTCGCCTGGCGCTCTAGATGTATCCTCAGGGTGTCACTCAGACGAGTCGCCTCCTGCTGGCATCCTACCGCTCCTAAGTGTGACAAAATCAGTATCAAACAGATATGAAGACATATCACCAAAAGTATCACTCGGAGTGGCATACTCAGTACAAGCTACCTGCTCAGATTTCCTCTTCAGGTTGTTGGGATTCGACTCAATCTGGCCAGGGATGGCGGCCTTCCCGCTCACGATGTCCCGCATCTCCTAGCGGAACTCATCCATCTCCCATCGAAAGGTAGCCTGCTAATCTGTGAGAAGGGGGCTATATCATCCAAGGCGGGGCTCTCATGAGAACCCGACGGGTAGCCTCTTTGGTAGTGAGGCTGCTGGAACTAGTGCTGTGGTTGAGAGGAGTAAGAATGTGGCTGATGCTGCGGCTGGTGAGGCTAATCACACCTTCAAGACTGTCCCTGCTGATAGGGACGATGACCATACTATGACTGCTGCTGCTACTGTTGTGGGTACACTGGGGGTTGCTGTTGCTGGTGGTGATCTCTCTGATGGCCGTACTGGCCACCCTGTCCTGACGGCTGCTGCTGGGGCTGGGTACCTCCGGTCCCCCAACGGAATCTGGGATGGTCTCGTCGAATACAGGGCTGGGGGAGGTCATACCAAATCCCGTTGACATCCATCAACGACTTTGCATCGTACTGGGGTGGCGGGAGCACTGCCAGAGGCTGATCCGACTGGTATACCACCATCTACATGTCTGGAGATGGCGGTGACTGGTAGGTGGGATGCGGCTGCTGGTACGGCTCGGCCTGTACAAGATGGACCTGTCTAGGCTGCTGGTGGGAGATGGAGCGCTGGGACGAGCTACCGGAGCTACTCGGATCGCCTCGTGCCTGAAGACGGGGCTGGGAAGCTGTCTGTGCCTCCTGGAGACACATGAGCTGTGTCTTCAGGTCACTCAGAGTCTGTGCCATCTGCTCCATCTGCGTGATGCCATGGCACTGCTTCTTCTCTATGATTTCCATCAGGTCCAGCTTCTCGCTGATAATCCCCATGTCTGCGGCTGATGACTCGGCATGTGCTGCTGCTACCGCGGACGAACTGGAAGGACCGGCGTCGACTCGTGCTATCCTCTGGTACTGCACAGTCTGTGGCTGTTGGGGTCTGCCCTGAGTGTACAATCGGGTCTGGGACATCGCCATATAGTTCTCGACGATCTCCTCGTAGATGGCCCAGACCTGATCGTGATCCTTGGCGAAGTAAGACCCGCCACAAGAAGCGTTCACCAAGCACTGAAGCTCTGATGTCAGCCCGCTGAAAAAGCTCTGAATAAGGTTCGGCTTGGAAATGTCATGGTGCGGGCATCTGTCGGTAAGCTCTCGAAACCTCTCACGTGCCTCATGAAACTAATCATTGGGGAGCATGGAGAAGTTGCTGATCAGGGCTCTAGCGGCGTTCGTCCTACCGAGTGGATAGTACTTATGCAAGTACTCGGTGCGGAGCTGCTCCCAGGTGTAGACGAACTTCCCCATATGTTTCAGCCAGGTGGCTGCTCTGTCTGCTAGGGAGAAGGGGAAGGCAATCATCCGTATCGTGTCCTGGTCCACCTGACGGTCGTGGACGGTGCTACAGATCATCAGAAACTCCTGGAGGTGGAGATGGGGCTCCTTTGTGGCGAGCCCATGGAAACGAGGGAGGAGATGCAAAGTGTTCGGGGGAACTTGAAGTCCCCCACGATAGCTGGTAGCACAACCAGTGATGCATCAGGGTCGATCCGGGGTTGTGTAACTCCCGCATCGGTCTCAGCTGCTCTTCTCATGCCGCGGCTGCGGCGGCTGCTACGGCTGTTGCTGCCTCGTCTGAGATCCTTGGCCTGTCTCTACGCTGCTCTCGATCTGTTCTGAGCTGCTCCATCTCTCTCCTCATGTCTATCATGAACGCTCCCTGATCCCTCAACTGCTGTTGCACTGTCTCGAGGGAGGCAATCAGGGTGGAGTTGATCGCACCCTGATCCAGAACGAAATGCTCATGCTGCAGACCTCTCGTGTGATCATCGGAACTGCCGGCCATAGTCTCTGCAAAATCAAAACATCTCAACTCAGGTGTCGATAAATCATCTGTCAGTCTCTCCTCTGGCACTGGTATCTCGGCCTCATAAGAATAAGGGGGATCGAAGGGAAACATGGTGGAATCGTACTCGGGTTCGGAGAGCGGGTCTCGGCTCTCGCGAACCAACCTAGATGAGCGGGTAGACGCGCCCGAAAGCGGTGCAGCCAGAGGCTGCCTAAGAGATCGTCTGCCCATCATCTTGATGTGGCAAGTAAGGCGGATGAGATCTGGAAACAACTATGATCACAAGCGAACCCCCAATTCACCAACGCAACGTGAGCTGAAGACCGTAAAGGCTCGGTCAATTATCTTGTCAATTTTATATTGGTGAACAGTCACGATATCAGAGCGATTACATGACCTATTGGGTTACCAGATACTTTCCCAACCGACTGTCCCGCACAGAAATAGTCGGTAATCAGTCGAGAAGAGTATAGGAGGGCTCTACCTAGTGTTCGGGGTCACTCTCTCGTACAATCAAACCAGACAATGAGGGAGTGCTCTCCCCAAGACAAGTTTTTAAGTGAGGTGTCTTTTAGGGTCGATAGTATTAGCAGTCCCAAATTTTATTGTTTTTCCTTTTTAGATATTTTTCAATAAAAACAAAAACACCTAACGAATTTTTCGGTTCTCCTGGTTATTAAGTCAAACACAGGGGGGAAGACGAAAAAGCCGATGCGTGATGAAATCAATGATGCATGTAGAGTAAGAGATGCGTACCTGACTCCAACAGTCTACATGCAATATGGTCCGCGTAGAATTGAAAGACAAAAATAAAACTACCTAAATGTTGCTAGCGAAAAACCGAGTCCCTAAACAGGCAATTTCTACTCGAAAGAACCATCTAGCTGATCACTAGCCTCCGATCCAAAGAGTCCAGTCTTGGTCTACCCCTCCTCCTCCCGACAAATTGGGTTCAGGAGCAGCGCTTGGCAGGGCAAGCTGCGGCACGTAGGCTCGAAGGAAGCAAGTCAGCTATTTTTATTAATCTTTTATAATAGGTCCAAAAAACCGCACTATAGGAACATGTAATTATATTAGGATGTTTGGATCCTATGAGCTACATCACAATAAAACAGAAATTCCTAAATCTAGGGGCTCGAAAAAACCGCGTGAAACTGGAAAAGGCAGCGAAAAACAAAAAGTCGCGTAAAAAGCCGCGAAGAAAACTAAGGGTCCCCCGAGCACACTGGTGCTCAACGAAACAGACCTGAAAGAGTGGCTAAGTCTTGTTGAGTTGTCCCTGTGTTATTACAACAATTCAACTAAACTGAAATAAAGTCTAATCTACTCCTCTCCCACTCAGCTACTCTCTCGTGCTCTCCTGCGGCTCCGTGCAGACGGGAGCCGCCTCCAAACACCTCGGTTGCGCCGGCTTCTCTAGAGTCGTTGCCTCCGTCCTCGGGCCCTCGCAAGAAAACAACAGAGTATTACCAACCAAATAAAATAATCAAATAAAGGCAGGAAAAGTAAACAGGGACATATGTGCAAAAACAGAAATAAAATAAACAAGCAAAAGCAAGCAAAAACAAAAAAATAAAAGAAAATAAAATAAAACAAAAATAAAAGAAAAACAAAAGGCCATGAAAAGTCACGGACTCAGAAAGAGCCGCGGAAAACCGTGAAAAAGAAAAGAAAAGAAAATAAAAAATCAAAACAGACTACTAAGCCGTGCTCCCCGGCAACGGTGCCATTCTGATGGCCAAAAAATCCACGAGACTCGGGTGAATAAAATAGATCAAGGGTCGTTGCGACCCGGATCTCGGAGACAATTCGGTCAATCAAGAAAATAAGAGATCAGACCACCAAAACAATGTAAAAATCAAAGAAACTCAATAGTGGCCCTGGCTATTAGATTAGCCTGGTATAGCGACCAGGGTCGGACTCAGGGAGCACGTGATGGCCTCGCGGCCTACGAACGTAGTCAGAAATGAGATAAAATAAAAGAAAGTGATTTTCTTGTGGATTTTTAATCTTTTTATATTTTTTTGGATTTTTAAATTAATAAAGAAAATAAGGAAATCAATAAACAAGCAACTTGGATGATTTATTTAATTACTCAAAATACATCCAAAAATTCAAACAAAAATGTTTTTATGTTTTTTATATTTTTCTATGTTTTTGATTAATTTTTGGGGTTTTTCTGATTTTTATAGAATTTTATAAAAATAAAACAAGGCTGGAAATTAAAGACATTGTCCAGTCACACTTGGAGGACCAAAATAAAATGGATAATGGTCCTATCAAGGTCTAAAAGTAATTTTCCTGTAAAGTTTAAAATACAAGAAAAATTTAGGCACTAGATTTATTAATTGTAGATTTTTCTTTTATGTATTAGAATTTTTATGGGTTTTTAGGGGTTTTGTAATTTTTATAGGTTTTATAAATCTAAAAATGACCAAACTTGGTCAGAAAATCAAATAACATAAAACAAACAATATCTAATTTTTTATAATTTTTAAAGTTGATTTAATATTTTTTTGTGAATTTTCTATCTGGACAGTAAGAAAATTGCTTGTTTTTGAATTTTTAAAAATAGGCTAAAGAGTCAAAAATGTCTCCAAAATTTAGAGAAATTTTTACACCATGGCAAGAGACATGTATCCAATTTTCATCAATTTCGGAGTAGGTTTGCTATTTTATTAAAATCAAAAACAAAGGCACAGTGCATAGGGACCTGTATGCAATTAAAATAAATTCCAGGGGGTCCGGTGCAAATTCTCCAAGAACTCACAAGCAAAGCACGTGACCTGGGCACTCAGGACCAATTTTCAATAAAACTTAAGTCCCTGGACTAAATAGTAACACGTACTAAAATTCCAGGGCGAAAGTGTAAAATACCCACGATATATTGCACATGCACAATTAAAACACTCACAGGGGCATTTCTGCAAATACTAAAAACATAATTTCATTCATGCACACCCTGAAACATCCGGCCCATACATGCAAATATGCCACAAAATCATGTGTCGAAGCATGTGTCCCACAACGTACAGGGGTATAAAAGCAAATAAACTAAATGACGAGGTCCTCCATGCAATTTACCAAACAGAAATAAAACTTCTAAAATATTTACAGGGCTAAATATGAGCAACTAAAAAGATGAGGGCCTAAGGGTAATTTACCCTTTATTAAGTCGAGGGCCAGATGGTTGCTACGTGGTGATCTGACGGTTGAGAAGAGGCACGGCGAACCCTCGACGATCGGACGGTCCTCGTCTATCCTCCACTGATCGGACGGTGGTGGCTGCTCCTGGCGTTAACAGATACGATCTAATCTGGAGCTGGAGGCCTAGATGGACGGCTATGGAGGATGCTCGATGAACTCAACGCCGGCGAGTTTCATCGGGCTCGTGTGCGTGCAGGAGAGCTCCTCGGAGGCTTCTGAAGATCGGAGAAGATACATCTTGTCCTCCCGCATCTGAAGATAGCCTCCGATGAAGCTGGAGGCATCGGAGGTGGTCCAGCGACCATGGCGGAGCTGGAGCTGCTGCTCCTGAATGTCGAGCCCACAGATGGGCTCTTCTGGACCTGCAAAGCTATACAACACACTCCATGGTCGAGGGCAAAGTGCCTCGACCCGGTTAGGGGTGGTGAAGGTGAAAGGTGCATCGAGGTGAAGGGGCTCCGGCGAAGCGATGGCGGTGGAGCCCCAATCCCAGTTCCTGTGCGAACTGGGTTGGATGGATGGGTGCAGAAGATGCGCGGGGGAAAGGAGAAGGTGGTGGGCGATTCCGATGATCGAGATGTAGGCGAGGGTGGTCGGAATCAGAGGTCGTCGGCAACGGAGCGATTTGGGCGAAACTCCAAATTAGCTAAATAGAAAAGGGAAGAAGGCTACCTACTGGATGAGATCGACTGGGGAAGAGCTGGGGAAGCTACAGGCCCTAGCCTCAAGGGCCGTCGGTGCCCGAGGTTCGAGCACCACGTCGGAGCGGCGCACGGCGGTGCAAAGTCGCCGGATCAGTGGTCCGGTCGCTCCCTCCTCGCTGCGACACGGCCAAACGCAAGTTGTCACTCTCTCAGTGGCTATGGAGGTCCTAGGGTGGAGTGAAACGATCCAAAGATGCGAGAAAATGGAGGCGGAGCTCGGACTATATATGCCTAGGGGTCCGGCTATCTGGGAGTCGGGCGAGAAGCTCGGAGCGCGGATCCCCAAAATCCACCCCGGGCGTGGATCAGGTTTGATCAAGGTCGGATTAGGTTCCGGGGTTAATGGATTAGTGGTCGGATCGAGTCTAGAAAATGTTGAGATATCGGGTCGAAACTCAGATCCGGGACTTTGTGGTCCAGGGGGGAGTTGACCAGGGGGTCAACATCCCCCGTGGACCAGTCAGAAGAGACCACGTGTAATTGATTTGAAAATTCAATTTAAAATAGAAAATGGCCGAATTATTAAAAACCCAAAACATGAAAAGTGTTTCTTTTATTTTATACTATTTTTTTGTGACTTTTAATTAATTTTTTGATATAAAAATAGAGTATGTACACTATAGTACTATGTATAGGTATATATACAATATTGATTTTAAATTTTTGATTTTTAATTAATTATTTTTGTACACTTTTATTCCCATTTTATATTTTATTTATTTATAGCATAAAATTAGGAATAAAAAGGTATTTTTATTTAATTTTTATTATTTATTTACAAGGGTAAAATAAATAGATGTGTGGTCTTATGTACATGGTGAATAGGTACAAGGAAGGTTATTTTTATTTCCTTTTGAATTTTTCTATTTTTATTTTGATTTTACAAATATATACAAGCCCATTTTATTTTATTTTTAGAGGAAAATATTTTTATTATATTTACAGGTATATTTACACATGAGCTTCCTTATCTCTCTCTACTTGGGCTTTTATGCGGTCAGGCCCATGCTGAGCCCTCCCTTTGGATTAGGTTGCTCAATATTTATTCTAAATATCTCCCTCTTTTTCTTTTAATTCTATATTCTTTTATTTTTGCACAAAAACATGCTAATTATTAGCTTTTACACAATGCATGACTTTGGTAATTATTTGTATTTACATATATGTACATGCATTTGCAAAGGTTTTTGTAGCTAAAATATAAGAATAAAGAGTGATTAATGGGTATTCATCATATACACACTATAAGGAAGGTGTTATTTTATTTTAGAGGGGATAAAATACAAATGAATAGGTGGATATTTTACAGTGGATTTTACAAGTGGATTGGCTTCTTATTTAAATGCAAAGATGAATGCTAAAATGCATATTTTGTGTATTGATGCATGAATGCTATTTTTGCAAGATAAAGGGAAATATGAAGCTAAATACTCGGGGACAAAGATTTATTTTCAACTTTAAGAGTGATGAATCACAGATTCATCAACCCCCTATACTTAATCCTTGCTCTTCCCCAAGCAACTAAAATGACATGCAAGGGTGAAATGATTTTGGATTCCAAACCAAGGTCATGAACACAAGTTGAGAATGGAGCTTGACTCAACCTTTGGATTAATTGTGTGGTGGAACCTTATTGAGATCTGAACTTAAGACCTAACAGACTTCAAGTTCAACAAGTCTTCTATTCAAGACTCCTCAATAGTCAGGTCAGAACAAATCCTCAGACGCAAATTTCTGATAACTATGATTCTTACTTGTACTGTGTAAGTGAAATGTAACTCTCCACATCAGAAATTGCTAAGAACCAGCCTCCTCTAACAAGGTAACTCAAATAACCCGGTCTAGTAACTCTTTCCTCGTGGAGCGGGGTATTCCCTTCTAAGTTCAAGTGCAACCAGCTCAAGAGGAGGGGATAGAGAAAAGAATGGACAGTAGCCAGTGTAGCTACCTATCCCGGGATGCCTGACCAGTGTAGCCAAGTCATTTAGCTGCATTTCCTTGCTAATATACATACTCCGATAGGTATTTTATTTTTACTTGGACCTGTCTAATTTTTTTGGAGTTTTTGCATTTTTTTCGAACTATATACAGAGTGCAGCATGTACATCAGGAGTTTTTCCTCTTGAGCCAGTAGACTATCCCTCTTTTGAAGCATTATTGCAACCCACAGCATCCCGTCCTTAGATGTCAACACCATCAGACTAGGTTGAGATGCACCACCCTCCCTAGAGGAGGACAGATGTTTCCACCCATGTGCTACTCCAAGCTGAAGGATTCTACTTCCTCACCACCTAATAAATGAAGAGCTACGTGCATAGTGCTTGTCCAAGTTAGGTCACTGTCTAAAAAAATCATGTGTGTGCACGAGATATTCTACTTAGAATAATCAAGATGACATGTGAACATAGACTTGCGGACTCAAAGAATTAAGTCACTTGACCTGAGAAATATTAACTCCAGTTCCTATAAGGTTCCTCTGAAATAAGGTGGATTAAGGTAAAATCAAATCCATCCTCAATATCTACTCATAACTTGGTTCAAAATCCACTAGCTTTTCACCTTGCTTATGCAAGATATGCGGATGAGATGCAGATGTCATGCTATGAATAAAATGCAAGAATGTTTTTTCTTTACTTTTCTGATGTAGAGATGATATGCAAGAGTAAATAAGAAGCCTTTGACTTTTTCACATTTTTTTAAATTATTTGGTATACCTCCTATGTTACAACAATTTACAAGAGTATTATACAAATTATACAAGTGTATTTTACAAAAAAAAATCTCCAAATTTTTACCCCAGCCCGTAATTATTGCAAAATATATACAAAGATACGTGAAAGTACGAGCTATGGGTAAAGTATATATACATGCCCCCCTATACTTAGTGTGTGCTATGTCCTCATAGCACAAAAAGCGAGGAAAAATGCATAGCTCGTGCTAAGCGTAAGAGAGCCAAAGAGAACGAAAAATGTAAAGAAGTCATCCTGCCCCCCTATACTTAGGCTCTGGCAGCCTAAGTGTAGAAGAAGGTCAAAAAATGGGGCGGGCGAGGTAAAGAAGAGAAGTGGATGAATATACAGTACGGGCATTGGTCCCCCCATACTTAAGCTTAGGTCAGCCTAAGTATAGAATGGAAGTGAGTATGAGGACCAATGTGATCTGGAAGATGTACAGAGAGCAGACTCAGGTGGCTTCTCCCCCCTATACTTAGGATCTGGTCATCCTAAGTATAGTCCAAGATGGTGATTAATGAAGCTGGGATGAGTTGCAAGAGTCACGGGGAAGAAAGGTCAGAATGTACAGGAATGATGGTATATACAAGTGAGTCGGTCTGAATCTTTCAAGATGATGTTGATGGCTAGAGCTCACTGCTGCAAGGTCTCATGCACGACTCGAGGTGTATTTGCTGAATTTGTCTTGCGCATGAATACAATCTCCTCAATATGTACTAGCTGCTCATTGGATTCGATGAAGTGCTTCAACAGTTGTCCATTCACTAGGAATGTCGGTGCGTCATCTGCGAGATCGGAGATCTCGACACATCCACTATCGTGCACCGTACGGACGACAAATGGGCATGTCCACTTGGACTTCAACTTGCCTTGGAAGATCTTCAGTCTAGCATTAAACAACCATACCTTCTGTCCAGGAACAAAGGTCTTTCGTCTGATATATCTATCGTGCCAATGCTTAACCTTGTCCTTGTACACCAAATTGTTGTCATATGCGCGGTTTCTGACTTCTACAAGCTCATTCAGATCCATATCTCTCTGCTTCTGCCCAAGCTACGTGTTCCAATTGACCTTCTTGATTGTCCATTCTGATTTACGCACTAGTTCTGCGGGTAGATGGCACAAATTTCCGAATACCATTCGGAATGGGGAGGTTCCTAACGGTGTCTTGTAAGCTGTCCTATACGCCCATAGGACCTGATCCAAAATCTGAGACCAGACCTTCCTGTCTGGGCGGACAAGCTTTTACAATATAGTCTTCACCTCCCGATTTGACACCTCAGCCATACCATTAGTCTGTAGGTGGTAAGGACTAGCGACGCGGTGCTCGATGCCGTAATCCTTCAAGAGTTTCTTCACCTCTCGATTTACTAAGTGGCTACCCCCATCTGATATCATCATTTTGGGGATTCCGAACCTAGAGATGATGTGCTCTCTGATGAATTTACAGACAGGCCTGCTGTCTGCAGCTCGGGTTGGGATAGCCTCCACCCACCTGGATAGATAATCTACCGCAAGAAGGATGTACTCGAATCTGTGGCTAACAGGGAATGGTCCCATGAAATCGATGCCCCAGGCGTCAAAGACATCAAAAAATAATAACAGGCCGCATAGGCATCTCATCCTTGGAACCAACGGTTCCTCCCATTCTTTGGCATATTGGGCACAACTTCGCAAAGGTGATGGCATCGCGAAACAGAGTCGGCCAGTAAAAAACACACTGAAGTACCTTCCATGCGGTCCTCTTCCTGGAGTGGTGTCCTCCTGCCTCCAAGCAGTGGCATAAAGAAGGACACTGTGGTATTCCTCCTGAAGAATACACCGTCTCCATACACAATCCAGTCCTTCAAAGAAAAGGATCGGATCCTCCCAATTGTAGTATCTAGCATCCGACTTCAGTCGGTCAATGTGGCTCTTGGGCCAACCTTCGGGAACCTTCTTAGAGACAAGATAGTTTACGATGTTGGCATACCATGGGAGTGAGTCGACAACAAAAATTGACTCGTCAGGGAAGGAGTCTCGAATAGGCGAATCCTCAGAAGTATTAAGATCTTCGAGACAAGAGAGATGATCGGCTACTATGTTCTTCTTTACAGGTTTATCACGGATGTCCTAATCAAACTCCTAGATAAGTAAAATCCACTGAAGAAGACGCGCCTTCGCGTCCTTCTTCTCCATAAAGTATCGTAGCATCGTATGGTCAGTGAACACGATAACCTTGGATCCGATTAAATGAGATCTGAACTTGTCCAAGGCAAACACTACCGCAAGCATCTCCTTTTCCGTAACTGTATAGTTACGTTGAGCGCTATCAAGCACTTTGCTTGCGTAGTGGATTGCGAACGGGACGCCATCCCTTCTCTGTCCTAACACAGACCCAACAACAAAGTCTGAGGCGTCCATCATGATCTCAAAAGGAAGAGACCAATCTGGGGCTTGTAGGATAGGTGCGTCCATGATCATTCCTTGCAATATCTTAAAGGCCTCAAGACATTTGTCATCAATAACAAACTCCATGTCTTTGCCTAAAAGCTCAGTTAGCGATCGGGCAATCTTAGCAAAATCCTTGATGAATCTCTGATAGATTCCGATATGCCCGACGAACGACCGCAACTGCTTGACGTTGGTTGGTGGCTGGAGTCATCTGATCACATCCACCTTGGTAGGGTCGACCTCCATTCCTCTCTTGGAGATGACGTGCCACAACACAATGCCCTTTGTCACCATGAAGTGACTTTTCTCCCAGGAGAGCACAAGATTGACCTCACAACGACGTTTGAGGACTCGGTCCAGATTCCTAAGGCAGGAATCAAAGGAATCGCTGTGGCCTGAGAAGTCGTCCATGAAGACTTCCAGGAATTCGCCGACCATTTCGGCGAATACAGCAATCATGCACCTTTGAAAAGTACCGGGAGCATTGCATAACCCAAAGAGCATGCGCCTGAAATCATAGGTACCAAAGGAGCATGTGAATGTGGTCTTTTCCTGGTCCTCTAGAGCTATGGCTACTTGGTTGTAGCCCGAGAACCTATCCATGAAACGGAAGAACTCTTTCCCCGCTAGTCTGTCTAGGATCTGATCAATGAATGGCATGGGAAAATGATCCTTCTTCGTCGCGGCATTCTGGCGTCTGTAATCCACACAGACATGCCACGACGTGGGTACTCGCATCACGATCTCCTCTCCGTCCTCATTGGTGGTCGTCTGAATTCCCGGCTTTTTCGGGACCACATGAATTGGGGTCACCCATTTCAAGTCGGAGATGGGATAAATAAAACCCACGTTGCACCATTTCTCTATCTCCTTCTTCACTACCTCTCGTAAATTTGGATTTAAACGACGTTGGAATTCACAAGAGGGTTTGCCTTCATTCTCCAAGTAGATATGGTGCGAACACAGAGCGAGATTTATCCCGTGGAGATCAGAAATGCTCCAGCCTATTGCCTTGCGGTTTGTCTCCAGGATCTCTAGCAAGAGAGATTCCTGCTCCGTGGTCAATCGCTAACTGATGATGATCGGATATTTCTTGTCTTGACCTGCAAGGAAGGCGTATTTCAGTGTTGTGGGTAAAGGTTTGAGCTCAGATAAGGTGTAATCGTCTAGGAAATCTGGCTCAATTGAATCTGGTTCGGTGTTAGAAGTGGCTGGATCTTTCTCTGTAATTGCAGCCACCAAATTATTCGGCTCTGGAGTCGGATCGTCAAAGGTCTCCATGCAATCGATGAAAGCCACGCCCGACTCGTCATCCTCATCTTCCGATTGTCCTAAGGAGGGAAGGACTGACAGGCCCAGATGGGCCTCTAAGTCATCGAAGATGTAGGGAGATGCAGGTTCTGAGTTGTACTCTTCTCTGAGGACCTCGCAAACTGACTCATGCATGGGATCATCTCAGGAGGAGAGGGACTCATCGGTGCTGGTTGGGTTCTGTCTCCATGGTCCAATTGTGTCTACATGATCGCAGTCTGCTTCGGATGAAGAGTACTCGGTGCTGGATTCGGAATCTGGTCTCTGCCATCTGGTTTGCTTTATCTCAAGTTCCTCATCTCTGCCTGGAGTTTGGAACTGGATTTTCCCGATCTTATAATCAAACAAGGCCCATGCTGTCCTGAGGAAGGGCCTGCCTAAGATGATCTGGGAGTCTCTCCAATTACGAGGGGTTTCCATATCCAGGACAGTAAAGTTCACCCTGTATTCTTGACCCTCGACTTTGATCACAACATTCCTCAATTCTCCTTGGGACCTCTTGGTTGATTTATCAGCGAACTGTAGGAGGGCTCTAGATTTCCTAAGAGGTCCGAGATTAAGCCGCTCGTAGAGGGTTGTAGGCATTAAGTAAATTGTGGATCCGTTGTCTAGGAGAGTGCATGCAAACGCAATGTCATCGACATGACTCACCACATAATGTGCACCCATGTCTCTTCGTTTCCTTGGAAACGAGTTCTTTATTGCACAAGTCGTGGCTACTGACAAAACGTGTTTCTCAACATGGCTTTTGATCTTCCTGCTAACCCTAGTAGGTGTGCATCTCACCTTAAGGTACTTCTGAAATGCAGGAGTCATTTCCACGTACTTGTCAAAGGGGATTGTGACCTTGATATATTTGTTGCAGAACTCAGCCATCTCAGGGTCATCTTTTTGGATTTTTTTAATTTTCTTCTTTCCACCCTTAATAGCTCGGAGGAAAGGGATTATTAACTCTAACTCAGGTTCTGAAAGTGAAATGTTTTCATTGAAAGTTGGAACTGAGTTATGCACAAGACTCGGACTCTGAAACAGACTCGGACTCTGACTCTGACTAAAAGGAAAATGATGTGGCGAAACCGGTGATGTGTCTTCCGTGACTTCTTGATGGTCCTCCTCAGATGGAGGTGCATGCTCTTCATCGGTTCCGTCGGACTCTCTGCTGGTGCGGGTTTATTGTTGCTTCGAGGACCCAGAAGTCCTCTTCTTCTGCCGGTGATGGTGATGGTGGTGTTGCTCCTCTTCTTCCTCCAAGTCCTCCACTGGTATAGACTTGGTGGCTCCTTCCTCTGGTGCCTGTGACCGATCAGGTAAGATCACGATCCTTCTGCTCCTGAGGGACATATGGTTCACATTATCACATGTAAGGATCTCATGGTCAGATAAAGAATTATCTAAATAATATACCTGATCACGAGGTCGGTTCTGGCCCTGAGTTAAGCTGTTCGGGTTGGCCTGAACTGGGCGGGAATTGGGGTCTTTGGCGCCATTTGTTGATCCTGGGTACGAGAAACATGATTCAAATTGGTTCTCATATCCAGATAGTCATTCTGGATCTGTTGGACCCTATCAGACAGGGTCTAGATTGCCAAGGTGAGGGACTCCAATTCGTTGGGCTGGGTTTGCTGATGCTGACTTGCGGATGAGGTTTTGTACTGGCCCTGCTGGCCATTCTGATACTGTTGCTGCTGATGGGACGGTGACGGGCCCTGCTGGCTCGAGTATAATGTGCGCTGATGCTGCTGGTGCTGCTGAGGCCGGTACCCACGTTCAGGCTTAGATTGAACAAAGCACGATGCGGGGATGGAGCTGGTTTCCTGGTAAGCTGGGGAAGGTCAGTGAGGCTGACCATTCCCCATCCCCGAATGTCTGCCGACGAGGTCACGGTTGTACCACAGACCGTTGATCTTGAAAACCTGTGGAGGCTCCTCGTATCCTGTCTCCACTTGTGGGGATCCATGCTGGTCCTGCTGGGTGTAAGTCTGATCCTCTATCCAGCCACTCTGAGGCCACGGTGCCTGTTCCTGTACAAGATGGAATTGGTGTACAGGTACAGGTGGTGCAGAAGGGGCAGGTAGCTTCATTTTAGCTACCTTCTCAATAAGTTCCTCCACTTGCTTCCGTAGATGAGAGAGAGACTCAAGGTCAGTGACCCTCTTGTGGATCTGCTCGACCATGGTTAACTTGTCACCAATCATCCTCATGCTGGGAACGAGGTCCTCTGTCAGATCCGCTACAGTCTTTCAAGTTGTCTCATTGGATAGGATTGAGGAAGACAACTGATAGGCCCTGGTGGCCTGCGACCTGCCGGTTTATGCCATCTGTTCTAGTATCTTCCATACTGCATTCTCGTTCTTATTCAGATAGCTTCCTCCACAGGCGGCACTGAACCCCTGCATCTCTGGGGTCATGCCACAGAACAAGGTCTGGACTAAGATCGCCTTAGAAATGCCATGGCAGGGACATTTCTGAATTAGGTCGTTAAACCTATCCCAGGATTCATGGAATGGTTCAATGGGTCCCTGAGAAAATCTAGCGATCTTCGTTCTCATTTGATTAGTTCTACAGAGGGGGTAGAACTTCTTCAGGAATAGGTCCTTGAACTGCATCCAGGTTGTACATATCACCCCTAGGTTCTTCAGCCAATGAGCTGCCTTATCTCCTAAGGCAAATGTGGTGGCCTTCAGTCTAATGTAATCCTGCCAAACCTTAGGATGACTAAGATTGTTGCAAACCTGCTCGAAGTCTCTGAGGAAGGCATACGGTTCTTCATTGGCATTTCCGTTGAACTTCGGTAGCAGGCTAAGGAAGTCGGGCTTGAGCTCAATGCTTCGGGGGGAACCGCTGGTGCCAACCAACTGTGCATCTCGTTCTCCACTGGGTTGTAGGCATCAACCATTGGTCGGTCGATTCCTCCTGCCGCAATGATCTGTACCATTCTGGCTGTGAGATCTGTATTTTGATGTTCGGCTGTGGCGAGGTGATTAAGAATTTGTCTCAACTGGTCCTCATCCGGTGGTTGCTTAGGTGGCATCTTGTACTCTAGTCCTGGGTATGAAACATGGTCTGTGTCTGAGGAAAAATCAAGGAAGGGATTCTTACCGAGACGTGGTCTTCCTCGGTAAGCTTGGAGGAGAGGAAAGGGTTGGTTTGAGAGTAACCACCCTGGGTGTGAGGGAACCAGAACTCAAGAGGGTCATGAGTCCTGGGTGGTCCAAGGTGCGCTTAGGCCGGTGAAGAGGAGTTTCGTGGGGGGCTCAAAGAGAGATTGGTGAATAAAGAGTCGATATCCCCCCAGTCAATTATCTTGATTTGGCGAGAAGAATCGGGAGTCCTAAGTGAAGATAGGATATGACTCCTACCTGAAGCAAACAATTCAATCCAAGACCCTAAGTTCACACTCAACATAGTGAAGGACCCGAAACCGAGTCCAATTAATCTTGTTAATGTTAAGTGTGATTTAACCTGCCGCCTTCCTTATTTAACCTGCCGCCTAAGATACCTCCAGTCCTTCCTTTCTTTGCTTCTATCCCAAGTTGATGGATTCAAAGACCTGCCCCTATCTACATACAAGCAGGCAGAGGCTGACAAGGCCGAAACTTCACCCCGGGGGGTTACTAGCAACTAGTCATGAAGTACCGCAATTTCGCCCCTATCTACCTGAGACAGGCGGAGGCTACTTGGTACTAGTCAGTGAACCTTAATAAATTTAACTTGTGATATTTGCTAGGATTAGTCAGAACGTGATATGGAAGACGAGGATTTGGGCTCTGCCTTTAGGTGTTCTCACACACTCAAGTACCCTCACTCATCCTGAAAACAAGGTCAGGGATTAGTCTCCCGCAAACAGATTTTCCAAATTTTATTGAATTTTTTTATCAATAATGTTAGCAGTCCCAGTTTTAAGTTAAGTTCTCACTTGTTAATCCAACCACACAGCACGCCTATAGTCCAGTCCCAATTTCCGTTTAAATTAAGTTTGAAAACAGAGGAGGAAATCGAGAAAGTCGATGCATGAAAAACGATGATGCGTATGCAGAGTAGAGAATACTTACAGTGATCCCTTCGGTTTTTATGCAGGATGCAAAATAGAATTGAAATCTTCTACACTATATGTAAATTCAGGCGATAAAAATCCGCTCCTAGACAAGCAGTTCTATTAGCAAGTGAAGCACAGGTTATTTTGACTAGATCTGCGGTCTAGGTTCATCTTTTAAGTGTATTGTGTGGTCCTAAAAATTTACGAGCACAACAAATCCTAGAGTGGCTCGAGGAGCTTCTAGTACAAGCCTAATTTACCATTCAAACAACACAACACACGTGGATACGGTTCCACTATCTTTACACACGCGAGAACCAAAACGAGAATTGTTGGAAATGATGCGAAAAGAATAAAGAAATAAAATAAAAATACAATCTCTCTCAAATCACTCAAGAAATTAAAATGCCGATTCCTTGAAGCGTCTTCGACTCCTCGCGTTCCTTGCACAGAAATAACTTGAGGTCAGAGAATGGCACAAAAAATACAAAAATTAAAAGACAGAAAATATTCACAAGAAAATAGGGAGTTAGACTACCCGAGGATAGAAAATCAAACACTCAGAAATAATTGCAAATTAACCTAAGTCATGCCTCCCCGGCAATGGCGCCATTTTGAAATGTGTCCCCCTACCCTTGTTAATTCGATCAAACTAATGTTCAAATTAATTAAGAATGTTCATTGCAGTCGGATAATGAGAGAAGATCGAAAACCACTTTTAATTAAAACAAGTTAATCTCGAGCGGCAATTTTTTTTTTACTTGGGCAAGCCCAAGGTCGAACTCATAGAGGTTGTTGTTTCCTTAGGTAAATTTTTAGCAAAGTCCAAGGTCTGATTTTCAGAGAATATTTTTTTTGGTCTTTTTCGATTTTTTATGCAAAACACATTCAAAATCAGGCAATTAACAAGTTAATTCAGAAAGATGGTCAAAACAAGTCCAAAAAATATGAAATTTGGCCAGATGATGAAATGGGATGAAATTAAGGTATACTAATTTTTTTGGAATTTTCTGACACAAAATAAAATTACTGTGAATTAAATATGAATGCAAGGTGATTTTGACTAAACTAATTTTAATAAATATCAAATCACAATATTTTTGGGAAAAAATTATCCTAGATAGATTTGAAGGTGAGGAATCCAGGAAAATTATCAAACTTAAATTTTGATGTGAAATGAACCTATTAAAAATTAATTAAGGGAATCACTAAATGAATTATTTAGGCCTCATGATGCGTGCAATTGAGATGAAATTTTTATGCAAGGTAAAGCTAATTATCCTAGATCTAATGTGATTTTTTGGGGATTTTTGGAGTTATAGAGAAATTTCTATCAATTAAGAGGCATAAATAGGCAAAATATAGCAAAACCGAACCAATTAATTAATAGAAAAATTCACTGATAATAAAATAATATGCCAAGTGTCACATAATGAAGAGGACAATGTAAGCTACACAATGCAATTTTCCAAACTGAAAAATGAATTAATATGAATGCCTAAATATGTATGCAAAGACAGGGGTGTAAATGCAATTGGAGGAATTAAAATTGCTAAAAATAAACATGCTGACGGGGACTAATATGCAATTACCTATAATGTAGAGGGGGTAGATGCAATTTCTCCACAGGACACGTGCTCCTCACGTGGGTCGCCTGGTAGGGACTGAAATGTAATTTTGAAAACCTTCAGGGGCCTCGATGCAATTTGTCCAGCACGCACGTACAGATCACGTGGGGGTCCGGGTCCCTTGGATCGGTGGTCTTCGGAGCCTTAGAGTGAGGCTTGGACGGCTCTGGAGGTTAGGATCTGGCTCGGAGAAGCTTCGGGTGATCTGAGCCTAATGGTCGGGGAGGAGGCTCGGATCTGACGACGTAGACGGATCTTGACCGTGGATCAATTGATGATCCGACGGTGATGAGCTGGTGTCGCATGGCTTGTCTTGACCCGTTTGATCAAGATCGATCAAACGGTCCTTGAAGCTCGTTGAAGAGGGCTACGTGGACGATCGAGCGCCGCTGGATCAGGATGAATCCAACGGCCCTCGGATGCTCTGGCAGTTGGTGACGTGGCATGATCAAGTCCGTAGGAGGAAGGATGATCCAATGGCTGCAAGGTGAGGCAATGTGGATGGCTCCCGATCGTTCGATCAAGAAGATCGAATGGCTGCTGGCTGTCGTCCCCAACGGCCCTCCGCCTCCTGCGGCGGAGAGGGTTGGGCTCCGGTGAGGCCGGCCTAGCTCCACCTCGTCCTCCCGTCATCGGCGAAGGACGCTGGAGGCTCTGGCATAGCTCGGAAGGATCGTGGAGGGGCAGCGAAGCATCAAGGGATGTTTGCTGAGGCTGGTGTGACCTGGAGGCCACGGGTGATGGAGCTCGAAGAAGCGCCGGTGAGTTCTCCGACCAATTAAATAGATGGTACCTGCAAGGGTTAGAATATAGCCGAAGCACGCATTTTGAGCGTGGAGTGCCGTAGAGTGAAGTGCGAGGCCTATAGAGCAGTGGGGGTGACCGGTGATCGGACTCCGCCATGGTGGCGGAGCTGGCGTCGGGTGAAGGTGAAGTGCGTCGTCTGAGGAAGCTAAGGGTAGCGCGAAGATCAGAGCTCCGTTGCGGAGCTCGGAGGATACTTGGCAGAGCGAGAAGGTGCTCGTGGAGGGTGAATTAAATCGGAGAAAAAGATGAAAAAGAAGAAGAAGATCGGGGAAGAGATGGAGGAGTCTACCTGGGGTCAGAAGCTCCGAGGAAGCTTCCAGGTCTTCGCTCGAAGGCCGGTTGGAGGACCTGAGCTCGTGCAGCACCTTGGAGGAGCTACGACACGGCGGTGGTCGGCCGTGGGTCTCGCTGGAGGTGTTCTCGGCCGTCGCTTGACCTAGGATCAAATCGTTGTCACCAATATGAAGGTGGGAGCTCGGAGTCACTCTCCGTGGTGGCAGATGGGGGTGAAAGTGGCCAGAGGTGACTGATTTATAGGATGAAGGTGATGGGGTAGCTGGCGACGAGGTGGAGTTCGTGGCGTTTGTGGAGCGAGATTGAGGGTTGACATGGGGGTCGAGGGGGCTGGCGAGGATGAGGGATGAGTGGGTGACGTCGTGGAGGCGTCAGTGGTCGGAGAAGGTGGTCGGCGTGGAGCCGAATATAGAAAGCGGGCGGCCCCTTGCGCACAGTGGAGAACGCGGACGCGAGGCGTGCGGAGGTTGACGACGACGTCTAGACCATTGGATCTCGCAATCCAACGGTCCAGATGAAGGCATGGATCGACGCCTGAGATCAGATCTACGGTGCGACATCGGAAGGCTCTGAACACACCACGTGGCGTGCTGAGTGATGCAGCGTGACTCGACAATATAGGGCCGAATTTTTAGTTAATTTTAATGGTCAAATTTATTTACGTTTATTTAAATTATCGTATCTCTTATTAAATAATTGAGATCGCCTAAGATCTCCCACAATTATTCGTAGATTTGATTTTAAATTTGGTCAGTTAATTAGTTAGAGTCCAATTAGGATAACTAATGGTCAAATTAAATTAGTTTTCTATTTTTGTAATGCCATCCCTCCTATATAAAGGGATGAGGGTCCAGTGTTTTTATTCAGTCAAGTATTAATCAAAATTTGAGTTTATCTCGTTCTCTCCCTCTATCTCTCCTCTCTCCTCCCGAGATCTTCGCGTTCTTCTCCCTCAACCTCTCGTATTCCCGACGAGTTCTTCTTCTCAACCCCTCTCTTTTCGTCTACCAAAAATCCACCATAAAAAGTTTATTATTTTCGTCAACGCCAATTCGTGTTTGCATCATTTGGTATCAGAGCATGGATACGGAATCGTCCCTACGATTCAACGATCCCGTCGCGTATTGGAAGGTGCAATTTAATTTGAGTTGCCTGTCTCCGGATTCGCGTACACGCGTACGATGACACAAGTTCAAGCGACGTCTTGTCTCAATCATTAAAGTCCAAGAATGGCTGGATGCGCAAGTCAAAGAAGACCCGTTCGTCAACAACGAAAGTCAGACCGTAGAAGCCGCTGTGCAACCCGATTTCGAACAAAAAAATGAAGATCTAGCCACCAACAACGAGAATCTTGCCGCCCACAACGAACCGGCCGCTGTCCCGGCCGTTTTAGAAGGAAAAAGCGACGAGACGACTGCTGTCCAGAATATTTCAGATCTGATGCCGCTAACGGAGTTGGTCCCATCACCCCCTCCGACCACCCTGGCACTGCCCAAACCATCCCATGTACTTTCCCTGCCATCCTCAATCACAACCCCAGTCCCAATCCCATCCCTGTTGCCGCCGCTGACCCCAACACCTGCTACCCCAACCCCCGCGTTACCACAGGCCCACCCCTTGCTCCTAACCCTCCCAGCCCAGCCAACCGACACCCGCCTTGCCCTCGGCAAGCCCAGCCCTGCACCATCAGACCCGCTCCTCACAGCCCCGGCGACCCCAACCCCGCCCCCAGTTTCGCTAGCGCCTCCTCCTCCTAGTTCCAACCCGACCTGCCGCCTCCTACCCATCCCCACCCCCTCTCGCATACTGCACCCTTCCCTTCCTACCTCGCTTCGCGTCGCCACGCTCATCCATCCTCCTCCCCTCCACCTTCATGCGGCAGCCCAGCGCCCCCCTACCTCGCCTGCCTCCGCCGACTCCCCTCCTCCCGACTTCGCCAGCGCCCTCCCCCCTCCACTTCTCTTTCCCTCCCGATTCTGCCCCAGACACCCCCTCCTCATTTCCCCGCACACAGGCGCCCTTATCGCGCACATCCGCCTCTTTCACCCCCCTCCAGCGAGCCCCTTGGCCATCTTGGCCTCCGACAGACCGTCCCCGTTCCTCCCAATCTTGGCTGCCCTCACGAGTTCTCCGCCCCCGCCCATGTCATATGCGCAAAAGGAACGGGCAATCCCTAATCGGGGCTCGATGAATGCGGAAATTGCATCCCATCCCATGTGGGATTGGAGGTTATTGTGAAAAATTTACAAAAAGATCCCCTGACAAGAATTTTTACGGAAAGGACCAAGTGCAGGGTAAACCATGTTATGTAGGCAATGGAGATAAAGGGATACGAAAATTGAGCCCAGGCCCCTGGCTGCAAAAATATTTAAAGAAGAAGGCTGCAAATCAGGAATCTGGGAACCCTCCTTATCCAAATAGGACTAGAGCCTTGGGCTTCCCCTATATAAGGACCCCATGGCTTCATTCTTTGGACACATCTCCTCCCCTCCTCTCCTTGAGTCATCACTTTGCTATGGATTCTCCAACGGCCGTGTTGTTCATGCCTCATCAATTCTTCAATCACAACGAGGAAGCAAAATTTAAGACGACGCCACCGTTCGCGCCACACATGTTCTTCAATCACGAAGGCTGCGTCACCCACGCCCGCGTATGGACTCCGCCGTTCGCTCCACACCAGTTCTTCCAAAAGATGACTGAGCACGCCGATTCTATCTCCCAGCCTGCAGATCAAGCAATTCGTCGGCAGACGAATTTTTAAAGCGGAGGAGAGTTGATGCAGCGTGACTCGACAATATAGGGACGAATTTTTAGTTAATTTTAATGGTCAAATTTATTTACATTTATTTAAATTGCCGTATCTCTAATTAAATAATTGAGATCGCCTGTGATCTCCAACAATTATTCGTAGATTTGATTTTAAATTTGGTCGGTTAATTAGTTAGAGTCCAATTAGGATAATTAGTGGTCAAATTAAATTAGTTTTCTATTTTTGTAATGCCATCCCTCCTATATAAAGGGATGAGGGTCCAGTGTTTTTATTCAGTCAAGTATTAATGAAAATTTGAGTTTATCTCATTCTCTCCCTCTATCTCTCCTCTCTCCTCCTGCCATCTTCGCGTTCTTCTCCCTCAACCTCTCGTATTCCCAACGAGTTCTTCTTCTCAACCCCTCTCTTTTCTTCTACCAAAAATCCACAATAAAAAGTTTATTATTTTCATCAACGCCAATTCGTGTTTGCATCACTGAGGCTGCAGCGCTAACGGGCGGCTGAGATGGACTCAGGGGTTCGATCGAGTGGTTAAAACTAATTGCGGTGATGAACGGTGAAGATCAAGGCGCCTGGAGCGAGATCGGAGGGCGTACAGAGTGCCACGTGGTGCACTCTGGGAAAAGCGTGAGCGGGCGGTCCAGATTGCATCTGGAGATCGATCGGAGGGTTGAGGGCAGTCGCGGGTTTGGACGGTGAAGATTGGATGTGAGATGAGCTGTCGAACAGTGGAAAAGATGACACGTGGTACCAGGGGAAAGAGGCGCTAGCGGATGGCTTGGATGAGATATGGGACATGATCAGACGATGGTGGAGCTAAGGCATACGTGGAGATCCTCATGGCGTTGGATCAAGAAGGGATCCAACGGTTGGCGGTGAGGGCGGATGAGTCAAAGGGAGTGGGTCGTGTGGCGCAATCAGAGGGCACCACATGGCCAGCTGTGAGTGGCTGAAAAGAAAAATAAGATTTAGAGGAAGAAGGAGGCCGAATTTGGAAAAGCTCAAAAACATGAAAGTTGTAGATCTCGATGAGATCTACAAGTTTCATGTTGACCAAAAACGGAGATGAGGTCAAATATGATCCATAAATACAAGAATACAAATATACAGATGTATAGTATACAAGGAGGCCCAAAAACCCAATTTTTGCCCACGAGCTCCGAATTGAATGAAATTAGTCTCAATTTAAAGGTCATTGGATGTGTATCAATATTATGGTGAGTAGACCTAATTCAGAGTTGGTAAGAGAGAGATATGGGCATTCTAAGGTCCAGGAGGTTTTGGGGTTTTATTGGGTATTTTACAAGAGAGGGACTCTGGTCTTCTTTCCTATATTATTAACTAATGGTGTACACACTATAAGGAAGGTGTTATTTTATTTTAGAGGGGATAAAATACAAATGAATAGGTGGATATTTTACAGTGGATTTTACAAGTGGATTGGCTTCTTATTTAAATGCAAAGATGAATGCTAAAATACATATTTTGTGGATTGATGCATGAATGTTATTTATGTAAGATAAAGGGAAATATGAAGCAAAATACCTAGGGACAAAGCTCTATTTTCAACTTTAAGAGTGATGAATCACAAATTCATCAACCCCCTATACTTAAACCTTGCTCGTCCCTGAGCAACTAAAATGAGATGCAAGGGTGAAATGATTTTGGGTTCCAAACTAAGGTCATGAACACAAGTTGAAAATGGAGCTTGACTCAACCTTTGGATTAATTGTGTGGTGGAACCATATTGAGATCTGAACTTTAGACCTAACAGACTTCAAGTTCAGCAAGTCCTCTATTCAAGACTCCTCAATAGTCAGGTCAGAACAAATCCTCAGACGCAAATTTCTGATAACTATGATTCTTACTTGTACAATGTAAGTGAAATGTAACTCCCCACATCAGAAATTGCTCAGAACCAGCCTCCTCTAACAAGGTAACTCAAATAACCCGGTCTAGTCACTCTTTCCTTGAGGAGCGGGGTATTCCCTTCTAAGTTCAAGTGCAACTAGCTCAAGAGTTGGGGGTAGAGAAAAGAATGGACGGTAGCCAGTGTAGCTACCTATCCCGGGATGCCTGACCAGTGTAGCCAAGTCATCCCGCTGCATTTCCTTGCTAATATACATACTCCGACAGGTATTTTATTTTTACTTGGACCTGTCTGATTTTTTTGGAGTTTCTGCATTTTTTTTGAACTATATACAGAGTGCAGCATGTACATCAGGAGTTTTTCCTCTTGAGCCAGTAGACTATCCCTCTTTTGAAGCATTATTGCAACCCACAACATCCCGTCCTTAGATGTCAACACCATCAGACTAGGTTGAGATGCACTACCTTCCCTAGAGGAGGACAGATGTTTCCACCCATGTGCTACTCCAAGCTGAAGGATTCTACTTCCTCATCACCTAAATAATGAAGAGCTACGTGCATAGTGCTTGTCCAAGTTAGGTCACTATCTAAAAGAATCATGTGTGTGCACGAGATATTCAACTTAGACTAATCAAGATGACATGTGAACATAGACTTGCGGACTCAAAGAATTAAGTCACTTGACCTGAGAAATCTTAACTCCAGTTCCTATAAGGTTCCTCTGAAATTAGGTGGATTAAGGTCAAATCAAATCCATCCTCAATATCTACTCATAACTTGGTTCAGAATCCACTAGCTTTTCACCTTGCATATGCAAGATATGCGGATGATATGCAGATGTCATGCTATGAATAAAATACAAGATTGTTTTTTTCTTTACTTTTCTGATGTAGAGATGATATGTAAGAGTAAATAAGAAGCCTTTGACTTTTTCTCATTTTTTCAATTATTTGGTATACCTCCTATGCTACAACAATTTACAAGAGTATTATACAGATTATACAAGTGTATTTTACAAAAACAATTCTCCAAATTTTTACCCCAGCCCGTAATTATTGCAAAATATATACAAAGACACGTGAAAGTACGAGCTATGGGTAAAGTATATATACACGTCCCCCTATACTTAGTGTGTGCTATGTCCTCAGAGCAGGAAAAGCGAGGAAAAAGACATAGCTCGTGCTAAGCGTAAGAGAGCCAAAGAGAACGAAAAATGTAAAGAAGTCATCATGCCCCCCTATACTTAGGCTCTGGCAGCCTAAGTGTAGAAGAAGGTCAAAAAATGGGGCGGGAGAGGTCAAGAAGAGAAGTGGATGAATATACAATACGGGCATTGGCCCCTCCATACTTAAGCTTAGGTCAGCCTAAGTATAGAATGGAAGTGAGTATGAGGACCAATGTGATCTGGAGGATGTACAGAGAGCAGACTCAGGTGGCTTCTCCCCCCTATACTTAGGATCTGGTCATCCTAAGTATAGTTCAAGATGGTGATTAATGAAGCTGGGATGAGTTGCAAGAGTAGCGGGGAAGAAAGGTCAAAATGTACAGGAATGATGGTATATACAAGTGATTCGGTCTGAATCTTTCAAGATGCTGTTGATGGCTAGAGCTCACTGCTGCAAGGTCTCATGCGCGGCTCGAGGTGTATCTGCTGAATCTGTCTTGCGCATGAATACAATCTCCTCAATATGGAATAGCTGCTCATTGGATTCGATGAAGTGCTTCAACAGTTGTCCATTCACTAGGAATGTCGGTGCGTCATCTGCGAGATCGGAGATCTCGACACATCCACTATCGTGCACCACACGGACGACAAATGGGCATGTCCACTTGGACTTCAACTTACCTTGGAAGATCTTCAGCCTAGCATTAAACAACCATACCTTCTGTCTACGAACAAAGATCTTTCGTCTGATATATCTATCGTGCCAACGCTTAACCTTGTCCTTGTACACCAAATTGTTGTCATATGCGTGGTTTCTGACTTCTACAAGCTCATTCAGATCCATATCTCTCTGCTTCTTCCCAAGATGCGTGTTCCAATTGACCATCTTGATTGCCCATTCTGATTTATGCACTAGTTCTGCGGGCAGATGGCACGGCTTTCCGAATACCATTCAGAATGGGGAGGTTCCTAACGGTGTCTTGTAAGCTTTCCTATACGCCCATAGGACATGATCCAAAATCTGAGAGCAGCCCTTCCTGTCTGGGCAGACAAGCTTTTACAATATAGTCTTCACCTCCCAATTTGACACCTCAACCATACCATTACTCTGTGGGTGGTAAGGACTAGCGACACGGTGCTCGATGCCGTAATCCTTCAAGAGTTTCTTCACCTCTCGATTTACAAAGTGGCTACCCCCATCTGATATCATCATTTTGGGGATTCCGAACCTAGAGATGATATGCTCTCTAATGAATTTACAGACAGTCCTGCTGACTGCAGCTCGGGTTGGGATAGCCTCCACCCACCTGGATAGATAATCTACCGCAAGAAGGATGTACTCGAATCTGTGGCTAACAGGGAATGGGCCCATGAAATCTATGCCCCAGGCGTCAAAGACATCACAAATGATGACAGGCCGCATAGGCATCTCATCCTTAGAACCAACGGTTCCTCCTATTATTTGGCATACTGGGCACGACTTCGCAAAGGTGATGGCATCGTGAAATAGAGTCGGCCAGTAACAGACACGCTGAAGTACCTTCCATGCGGTCCTCTTCCCGGAGTGGTGTCCTCCTGCCTCCATGCTGTGGCATAAAGAAAGGACACTCTGGTATTCCTCCTGAAGAATACACCATCTCCAGACACAATCCGGTCCTTCAAAGAAAAGGATCGGATCCTCCCAATGGTAGTATCCACCATCCGACTTCAGTCGGTCAATGTGGCTCTTGGGCCAACCTTCGGGAACCTTCTTATAGACAAGATAGTTTACGATGTTGGCATACCATGGGATTGAGTCGACAACAAAAATTGACTCGTCAGGGAAGTAGTCTCGAATAGGTGAATCCTCGGAAGTATTAAGATCTTCGAGACGAGAGAATGATCGGCTACTATGTTCTTCTTTCCAGGTTTATCATGGATTTCCAAATCAAACTCCTAGATAAGTAAAATCCACCGAAGAAGACGCGCCTTCGCGTTCTTCTTCTCCATCAAGTATCGTAGCGTCGTATGGTCAGTGAACACGATAACCTTGGATCTGATTAAATGAGATCTGAACTTGTCCAAGGCAAGCACTACCGCAAGCATATCCTTTTCTGTAACTGTATAGTTATGCTGAGCGCTATCAAGCACTTTGCTTGCGTAGTGGATTGCGAACGGGACGCCATCCCTTCTCTGTCCTAACACAGCCCCAACAGTAAAGTCTGAGACGTCCTTCATGATCTCAAAAGGTAGAGACCAATCTGGGGATTGTAGGATAGGTGCATCCATGATCATTCCTTGCAATATCTTAAAGGCCTCAAGACATTTGTCATAAATAACAAACTCCATGTCTTTGCCTAAAAGCTCAGTTAGCGATCGGGCAATCTTAGAAAAATCCTTGATGAATCTCTGAAAGAATCTGACATGCCCGAGGAACGACCGCAACTGCTTGACGTTGGTTGGTAGCTGGAGTCATCTGATCTCATCCACCTTGGCAGGGTCGACCTCCATTCCTCTCTTGGAGATGACGTGTCTCAACACAATGCCCTCTGTCACCATGAAGTGAATTTTCTCCCAGGAGAGCACCAGATTAACCTCACAACAATGTTTGAGGACTCGATCCAGATTCCTAAGGCAGGAATCGAAGGAATCGCCGTGGCCTGAGAAGTCGTCCATGAAGACTTCCAGGAATTCGCCAACCATTTCGGCGAATACAACAATCATACACCTTTGAAAAGTACCTTGAGCATTGCATAACCCAAAGAGCATGCGCCTGAAATCATAGGTACCAAAGGGGCATGTGAATGTGGTCTTTTCCTGGTCCTCTAGAGCTATGGCTACTTGGTTGTAGCCTGAGAACCAATCCAAGAAACAGAAGAACTCTTTCCCCGCTAGTCTCTCTAGGATATGATCAATGAATGGCAGGGGAAAATGATCCTTCTTCGTCGCAGCATTCAGGAGTCTGTAATCCACACAGACGCGCCACGATGTGGGCACTCGCATCACGATCTCTTCTCCGTCCTCGTTGGCGGTCATCTGAATTCCCGACTTTTTTGGGAACACATGGATTGGGGCCTCCCATTTCAAGTCGGAGATGGGATAAATAAAACCCGCATTGCACCATTTCTCTATCTCCTTCTTCACTACCTCTCGTAAATTTGGATTTAAACGACGTTGGAATTCACAAGAGGGTTTGGCTTCATTCTCCAAGTAGATATGGTGCGAACACAGAGTGAGATTTATCCCGTGGAGATCGGAAATGCTCCACCCTATTGCCTTGCGGTTTGTCTCCAGGCTCTCTAGCAAGCGAGATTCCTGCTCCTCGGTCAATCGCGAATTGATGATGATCGGATATTTCTTGTCTTGACCCGCAAGGAAGTCGTATTTCAGTGTTGTGGGTAAAGTTTTGAATCTCAGGTAAGGTGTAATCGTCTAGGAAATCTAGCTCAATCGAATCTGGTTCGGTGTTGGAAGTGGCTGGATCTTTCTCTGTAATTGTGGCCACCAAATTATTCGGCTCTGGAGTCGGATCGTCAATGGTCTCCATGCAAACGGTGAAAGCCACGTCCGACTCGTCATCCTCATCTTCCGATTATCCTAAAGAGGGAAGGACTGACAGGCCCAGTTGGGCCTCTAAGTCATCAAAGATGTAGGGAGATGCAGGTTCTGAGCTGTACTCTTCTCTGAGGACCTCGCAAACTGACTCATGCATGGGATCATCTCTGGAGGAGAGGGACTCATTGGTGTTGGCTGGGTTCTGTCTCCATGGCCTAACTATGTCTACATGATCGCAGTCTACTTCAGATGAAGAGTACTCGGTGCTGGATTCGGAATCTGGTCTCTGCCATCTGGTTTGCTTCATCTCAAGTTCCTCATCTCCGCCTGGAGTTTGGAACTAGATTTTCCCGATCTTATAATCAAACAAGGCCCCTGCTGTCCTGAGGAAGGGCCTGCCTAAGATGATCTGGAGTCTCTCCAATTACGAGGGGTTTCCATATCTAGGACAGTGAAGTCCACCCTGTATTCTTGACCCTCGACTTTTATCACAACACTCCTCAATACTCCTTGGGACCTCTTGATTGATTTATCAGCGAACTGCAGGAGGGCTCTAGATTTCCTAAGAGGTCTGAGATTAAGCCGCCCATAGAGGGTTGTAGGCATTAAGTTAATTGAGGATCCATTGTCTAGGAGAGTACATGCAAACGCAATGTCGTCGACATGACTCACCACATAATGTGCATCCATGTCTCTTCGTTTCCTTGGAAACGAGTTCTTTATTGCACAAGTCGTGGCTACTGACAGAACGTGTTTCTCAACACGGCTTTTGATCTTCCTGCTAACCTTAGTAGGTGTGCATCTCACCTTAAGGTACTTCTGAAATGCAGGAGTCATTTCCACGTACTTGTCAAAGGGGATTGTGACCTTGATATATTTGTTGCAGAACTCAGCCATCTCAGGGTCATCTTTTTGGATTTTTTTAATTTTCTTCTTTCCACCCTTAAGAGCTCGGGGGAAAGGGATTATTGACTCTAACTCAGGTTCTAAAACTGAAATGTTTTCATTGAAAGCTGGAACTGAGTTATGCACAAGACTCGGACTCTGAAATTGACTCGGACTCTGACTCTGACTAAAAGGAAAATGCTGTGGCGAAACCGGTGATGCGTCTTCCGTGACTTCTTGACGGTCCTCCTCAGATGGAGGTGCATGATCTTCATCGGTTCCGTCGGACTCTCTGCAGGTGCGGGTTTATTATTACTTCGAGGACCCAGAAGTCCTCTTCTTCTTCCAGTGATGGTGATGGTGGTGTTGCTCCTCTTCTTCCTCCAAGTCCTCCTCAGGTAGAGACTTGGTGGCTCCTTCCTCTGGTGCCCGTGACCGATCAGGTATGATCATGGTCCTTCTACTCCTGAGGGACATATGGTTCACATTATCACACATAAGGATCTCATGTTCAGATAAAGAATTATCTGAATAATATACCTGATCACGAGGTCGGTTCTGGCCCTGAGTTAAGCTGTTCGGGTTGGCCTGAACCAGGGCGGGAATTGGGGTCTTTGGCGCCATTTGTTGATCCTGGGTAGTAGAAACATGATTCAAATTGGTTCTCATATCCAGATAGTCATTCTGGAACTGTTGGACCCTATCAGACAGGGTATGGATCGCCAAGGTGAGGGACTCCAATTCGTTGGGCTGGGCTTGCTGATGCTGACTTGCGGATGAGGTTCTGTACTGGCCCTACTGGCCATTCCGATACTGTTGCTGCTGATGGGACGGTGATGGGCTCTGCTGGCTCGAGTATAATGTGCGTGACTGTTGGTGCTGCTGAGGCTGGTACCCTCGTTCGGGCTTAGACTGAACAAAGCACGGTGCGGGGATAGAGCTGGTTTCCTGGTAAGCTGGGGAAGGTCAGTGAGGCTGACCATTCCCCATCCCCGACTATCTGCCGACGGTATCACGGTTGTACCACAGCTCGTTGATCTCGCACACCTGTGGAGGCTCCTCGTATCCAGTCTCCACTTGTGGGGATGCATGCTGGTCCTGCTGGGTGTAAGTCTGATCCTCTATCCAGCCACTCTGAGGCCCCGGTGCCTGTTTCCGTACAAGATGGACTTTGTGTACAGGTACAGGTGGTGCAGAAGGGGCAGGTAGCTTCATTTTAGCTACCTTCTCAGTAAGTTCCTCCACTTGCTTCGATAGACGAGAGAGAGACTCAAGGTCAGTGACCCTCTTGTGGATCTGCTCGACCATGGTTAACTTGTCAACAATCATCCCCATGCCGGGAATGAGGTCCTCTGTCAGATCCGCTACAGTCTTCCAAGTTGTCTCATTGGATAGGATTGAGGAAGACAACTGATAGGCCCTGGTTGCCTGCGACCTGCCGGTTTCTGCCATCTGTTCTAGTATCTTCCATACTGCATTCTCGTTCTTATTCAGATAGCTTCCTTCACAGGCGGCACTGACTAACCACTACATCTTCGGGGTCATGCCACAGAACAAGGTCTGGACTAAGATCGCCTTAGAAATGCCATGGCAGGGACATTTCTGAATTAGGTTGTTAAACCTATCCCAGGATTCATGGAATGGTTCAATGGGTCCCTGAGAAAAACTAGCGATCTTCATTCTCATTTGATTAATTCTACTGAGGGGGTAGAACTTCTTCAAGAATAGGTCCTTGAACTGCATCCAGGTTGTACATATCACCCCTAGGTTCTTCAGCCAATGAGCTACCTTATCTCCTAAGGCAAATGTGGTGGCCTTCGGTCTAATGTAATCCTTCCCAACCTTAGGATGACTAAGGTTGTTGCAAACCAGCTCGAAGTCTCTGAGGAAGGCATACGGTTCTTCATTGGCATTTCCGTTGAACTTTGGTAGAAGGCGAAGGAAGTCGGGCTTGAGCTCGAATGCTTCGGGGGGAACCGCTGGTGCCAACCAACTGTGTATCTCGTTCTCCACTGGTTGTAGGCATCAACCATTGGTCGGTCGATTCCTCCTGCCGCAATGATCTGTCCCATTATGGCTGTGAGATATGCATTTTGATGTTCGGCTGTGGCGATGCGATTAAGAATTTGTCTCAACTGGTCCTCATCCGGTGGTTGCTTAGGTGGCATCTTGTACTCTAGTCCTGGGTATGAAACATGGTCTGTGTCAGAGGACAAATCAAGGAAGGGATTCTTACCGAGGCATGGTCTTCCTCGGTAAGCTTGGAGGAGAGGAAAGGGTTGGTTTGAGAGTAACCACCATGGGTGTGAGGGAATCAGAACTCAAGAGGGTCATGAGTCCTGGGTGGTCCAAGGTGCGCTTGGGCCGGTGAAGAGGAGTTTCGTGGGGGCTCAAAGAGAGATTGGTGAATAAAGAGTCGATATCCCCCCAGTCTTTCATCCTGATTTGGCGAGAAGAATCGGGAGTCCTAAGTGAAGATAGGATATGAATCCTACCTGAAGCAAACAACTCAATCCAAGACCTTGAGTTCACACTCAACACAGTGAAGGACCCGAAACCGAGTCCAAATAATCTTGTTAATTTTAAGTGTGATTTTTTAAGCAAGATAGCAAGGATTACGCAACCTAGAGGGAAGTCGGCTCAAAGCCGGATGCGTCTTCCCTGTTTAACCTACCGCCTAAGATACCTCCAGTCCTTCCTTTCTTCGCTTCTATCCCAAGTTGATGGATTCAAAGACCTGCCCTTATCTACATGCAAGCAGGCGGAGGGTGACAAGGCCGGAACTTCACCCCAGGGGGTTACTAGCAACTAGTCGCGAAGTACCGCAATTTCGCCACTATCTACCTGAGACAGGCGGAGGCTACTTGGTACTAGTCAGTGAACCTTAATAAATTCAACTTGTGATATTTGCTAGGATTAGTCAGAACGTGATATGGAAGGCGAGGATTTGGGCTCTGCCATAAGTTGTTCACACACACTCAAGTGCCCTCACTCATCTTGAAAATAAGGTCGGGGATTAGTATCCCGCAAACAGATTTTCCAAATTTTATTGATTTTTTTTGATAAATAATGTTAGTAGTCCCAGTTTTAAGTTAAGTTCTCACTTGTTAATCCAACCACATAGCACGCCTATCGTCCAGTCCCAATTTCCGTTTAAATTAAGTTTGAAAAACAGAGGGGGAAATCGAGAAAGTCGATGCATGAAAAACGATGATGCGTATGCAGAGTAGAGAATACTTACAGCGATCCCTTCGCTTTTTTTGCAGGATGCAAAATAGAGTTGAAATCTTCTACACTATATGCAAATGCAGGCGACAAAAATCCGCTCCTAGACAAGCAGTTCTATTAGCAAGTGAAGCACATGTTATTTTGACAAGATCTGCGGTCTAGATTCGTCTTTTAAGTGTATTGTGTGGTCCTAAAAATTTACGAGCACAACAAATCCTAGAGTGGCTCGAGGAGCCGCTAGTGCAAGCCTAATTAACCATTCAAATCACACAGCACACGGGGACACGGTTCCACTATCTTTACACACGCGAGAACCCAAACGGGAATCGCTGGAAATGATGCGAAAAAAAAGAAATAAAATAAAATAACAATCTGTCTCAAATCACTCAAGAAATTTAAATGTCGATTCCTCGAAGCATCTTCGACTCCTCGCGTTCCTCGCACAGAAATAACTTGAGGTCAAAGAATGGCACAAAAAATACAAAAATTAAAAGACAGAAAATATTCACAAGAAAACAGGGAGTCAGACTACCCGAGGATAGAAAATCAAACACTCAGAAATAACTGCAAATTAACCTAAGTCGTGCCTCCCCGGCAGCTGCGCCATTTTGAAACGCGTCCCACTACCCTTGTTAATTCGATCAAATTAATGTTCAAATTAATTAAGAATGTTCATTGCAGTCGGATAATGAGAGCTGATTAAAAACCACTTTTAAATAAAATAAGTTAATCTCGAGCGGCAATTTTTTTTTACTTGGGCAAGCCCAAGGTCGAACTCAGAGAGGTAGTTGTCTCCTTAGGTAATTTTTTAGCAAAGTCCAAGGTCTGATTTTCAGAGAATAGTTTTTTGGTCTTTTTCGGTTTTTTATGCATGACACGTTCAAAATTAGGCCAATTAACAAGTTAATTCAGAAAGATGGTCAAAACAAGTCCTAAAATTATGAAATTTGGCCAGATGATGAAATGGGATGAAATTAAGGTATACTAATTTTTTTGGAATTTTCTGACACTAAATAAAATTATTGTGAATTAAATATGAATGCAAGGTGATTTTGACTAAATTCATTTTAATAAATATCAAATCATAATATTTTTGGGAAAAAAATTATCCTAGATAGATCTGAAGGTGAGGAATCCAGGAAAATTATCAAACTTAAATTTTAATGTGAAATGAACCTATTAAAAATTAATTAAGGGAATCACTAAATGAATTATTTAGGCCTCGTTATGCGTGCAATTGAGATGAAATTTTTATGCAAGGTAAAGCTAATTATCCTAGATCTAATGTGATTTTTGGGGATTTTTGGAGTTAGAGAGAAATTTCTATCAATTAAGAGGTATAAATAGGCAAAATATAGCAAAATTGAACCAATTAATTAATAGAAAAAATCACTGATAATACAAAAATATGCCAAGTGTCACATAATGAAGAGGACAATGTAAGCTACACAATGCAATTTTCCAAACTGAAAAATGAATTAATATGAATGTCTAAATATGCGTGCAAAGACAGGGGTATAAATGCAATTGCAGGAATTAAAATTGCTACAAATAAATGTGCTGACAGGGACTAATATGCAATTACCTATAATGCAGAGGGAGTGGATGCAATTTCTCCACAGTACACGTGCTCCTCACGTGGGTCACCTGGCAGGGACTGAAATGTAATTTTGAAAACCTTCAGGGGCATCGATGCAATTTACCCAGGACGCACGTGCAGATCACGTGGGGGTCCCTAGGCTCGGTGGTCTTCGGAGCCTCAAAGCGAGGCTCGGGCGGCTCTAGAGGTTAGGATCTGGCTCGGAGAAGCTTCGGGTGATCCGAGCCAAATGGTCGTGGAGGAGGCTCGGATCTAGCGATGTAGACAGATCTAGACCGTGGATCATTTGATGATCAAACGGTGATGAGCTGCTGGCGCGTGGCTTGTCTTGACCCGTTGGATCAAGATCGATCAAACGGTCCTTGAAGCTCGTTGATGAGGGCTACGTGGACGATCGAGCGTCACTTGATCAGGATGAATCCAATGGCTGTCGGGTTCGGCGATGTGGATGGCTCCCGGTCGTTCGATCAAGAAGATTGAACGGCTGCTGGCTGTCATCCCCAACGGCCCTCCACCTCCTGCGGCGGAGAGGGTTGGGCTCCGGTGAGGCTAGCCTAGCTCCACCTCGTCCTCCCGTCGTCGGTGAAGGAAGCTGGAGGCTCTGGCGTAGCTCGGAAGGATTGTGGAGGGGCAGCGAAGCATCCAGGGATGTTGGTTGAGGCTGGTGTGACCTGGAGGCCATGGGTGATGGAGCTCGAAGAAGCGTCGGTGAGTTCTCCGACCAATTAAATAGATGGTACCTGCAGGGGGTTAGAAGATAGCCAAAGCACGCATTTTGACCGTGGAGTGCCGTAGAGTGAAGTGCGAGGCCTATAGAGCAGTGGGGGTGACCGGTGATCGGACTCCGCCACGGTGGCGGAGCTGGCGTCGGGTGAAGGTGAAGTGTGTCGTCTGAGGAAGCTAATGGTAGCGCGAAGATCAGAGCTCCGTTGTGGAGCTCGGAGGATGCTTGACAGAGCGATAAGGTGCTCGTGGAGGGTGAATAAATCGGAGAAAAAGACGAAAAAGAAGAAGAAGATCGGGGAAGAGATGGAGGAGTTTGCCTGGGGTCAGAAGCTCCGAGGAAGCTTCCAGGTCTTCGCTCGAAGGTCGGTTGGAGGACCTGAGTTCGTGTAGCGCCTTGGCGGAGCTGCGACACGGCGGTGGTCGACCGTGGATCTCGCTGGAGGTGTTCTCGACCGTCGCTCGACCTAGGATCAAATCGTTGTCACCAATATGAAGGTGGGAGCTTGGAGTCACTCTCCGTGGTGGCGGATGGGGTGAAAGTGGCCAGAGGTGACTGATTTATAGGATGAAGGTGATGGGGTAGCTGGCGACGAGGTGGAGTTTGTGTCCTTCGTGGAGAGAGATTGAGGGTTTTTATGGAGGTCGAGGGGGCTGGCGAGGATGGGGGATGAGTGGGTGACGTCGTGGAGGCGTCAGTGGTCGGAGAAGGTGGTCGGCGTGGAGCCAAAAATAGAAAGGGGGCAGCCCCTTGTGCACGGTGGAGAACGTGGGCACGGGGCGTGCAGAGCTTGACGACGACATCTCGACCATTGGATCTCGTGATCCAACGGTCCAGATGAAGGCACGGATCGACGCCTGAGATCAGATCTACGGTGCGACATCGGAAGGCTTTGAACACACCACGTGACGTGCTGAGTGATGCAACGTGACTCGACAATATAGGGCCGAATTTTTAGTTAATTTTAATGGTCAAATTTGTTTACGTTTATTTAAATTATCGTATCTCTAATTAAATAATTGAGATCGCCTGTGATCTCCAACAATTATTCGTAGATTTGATTTTAAATTTGGTCGGTTAATTAGTTAGAGTCCAATTAGGATAATTAGTGATCAAATTAAATTAGTTTGCTATTTTGTAATGCCATCCCTCCTATATAAAGGGATGAGGGTCCAGTGTTTTTTTTTCAGTCAAGTATTAATGAAAATTTGAGTTTATCTCAGTCTCTCCCTCTATCTCTCCTCTCTCCTCCCGTGATCTTCACGTTCTTCTCCCTCAACCTCTCGTATTCCCGACGAGTTCTTCTTCTCAACCCCTCTCTTTCCTTCTACCAAAAATCCACCATAAAAAGTTTATTATTTTCGTCAACACCAATTCGTGTTTGCATCACTGAGGCTGCGGCGCTAACGGGCAGCTGAGATGGACTCAGGGATTCGATCGAGTGGTTGAAACTAATTGTGGTGAAGATCAAGGTGCCTGGAGCGAGATCGGAGGGCGCACAGAGTGCCACGTGGTGCACTCTGGGAAAAGCGTGAGCGGGCGGTCCAGATTGCATCTGGAGATCGATCGGAGGGCTGAGGGCAGTCGCGAGTTTGGACGGTGAAGATTGGATGTGAGATGAGCCGTCGGACAGTGGAAAAGATGACACGTGGCGCCAGGGGAAAGAGGTGCTAGCGAGGGCTTGGATGAGATCTGGGACTTGATCAGACGGTGGTGGAGTTAAGGCGTACGTGGAGATTCTCATGTCGTTGGATCAAGAAGGGATCCAACGGTTGGCGGTGAGGGCGGATGAGTCAAAGGGAGCGGGCCGAGTGGCGCAATCAGAGGGTGCCACGTGGCCAGCTGTGAGTGGATGAAGAGAAAAATAAGATTTAGAGGAAGAAGGAGGCCGAATTTGGAAAAGCTCAAAACATGAAAGTTATAGATCTCGATGAGATCTACATGTTTCATGTTGACCAAAAACGGCGATGAGGTCAAATATGATCCATAAATACAAGAATACAAATATACAGATGTATAGTATACAAGGAGGCCTAAAAACCCAACTTTTGCCCACGAGCTCCGAATTGAATGAAATTAGTCTCAATTTAAAGGTCTTTGGATGTGTATCAATATTAAGGTGAGTAGACCTAATTTGGAGTTGGTAAGAGAGAGATATGGGCATTCTAAGGTCCAGGAGGTTTTGGGGTTTTATTGGGTATTTTACAAGAGAGGGACTCTGGTCTTCTTTCCTATATTATTAACTAATGGTGTACACACTATAAGGAATGTGTTAATTTATTTTAGAGGGGAAAAAATACAAATGAATAGGTGGATATTTTACAGTGGATTTTACATGTGGATTGGCTTCTTATTTAAATACAAAGATGAATGCTAAAATGCATATTTTGTGGATTGATGCATGAATGCTATTTATGCAAGATAAAGGGAAATATGAATCAAAATACTTGGGCGCAAAGTTCTATTTTCAACTTTAAGAGTGATGAATCACATATTCATCAACGGATCATCGTTGACAGGTTGACCAAGCCAGCACATTTCATCCCGATCAACATGACATATACACTAGTGCAACTAGCCAAGTTATATGTTCAGCACATTATTTGGTTGCATGGGATACCTAACGAAGTAGTGTCAGATAGAGATTCTCATTTCACATCACACTACTGGGGAGAGTTCATGAGAGCCTTGAGGACAGAGCTACATATGAGTTCAGCCTACCATCCACAGACAGATGGGCAGTCTGAGAGGACCATCCAGACCATGGAGGATCTACTACGAGCCTGTGCGGTTGAGTGGAAGGGATCTTGGAAGGATCACCTCCCACTAGTTGAGTTTACTTACAACAATAGCTACCATGCTAGTATAGACATGGCACCCTTTGAGGCATTGTACGGGAGGCGGTGCACCACGCCTTTGTGTTGGCAGCAAGTGGGTGACAACACCATGTTCACCCCGCAGATCATTGAGGAGACCTCAAGAGTGGTGGACACTGCTAGGAAGAAATTGTTGACTGCGCAGAGCCGTCAGAAGAGTTACGCCGATTGTCGGCATAGAGACCTCGAGTTTCAGATATGTTGTCGGGCAATTATACCCTGATGGGCAATTTTTAGTCAATCCTATGTGACTAAGAGTTTCTCATGATTACAGGTTGGGGACTTCATGTTCTTACGTGTGTCCCCAATGAGGGGCGTACAACGCTTCGGTGAAAAGGGCAAGCTAGCACCGAGTTTTGTGGGGTCATTCGAGATTTTGGCCCGTGTTGGGAAAGTGGTCTACAGGGTGGCCCTTCCGCCACACCTCGAGGGCATCCATGACGTGTTCCACATGTCGAATCTAAGGAAGTACATTCGATACCCCCGACACGTGATCAGCTATGAGGACTTGGCGATGGAGCCAAACCTCTCTTTCCCAAAAGAGCCGGTGCAGATTTTAGACCACGCGGCCAAGAGGCTGAGGCGGAAGGAGATCCCTTTGGTCAAGGTCCTGTGGCGAAGTCAAGACGTCGAGGAAGCGACATGGGAAACTGAGGCGGACAAGAGGGAGAAATACCCTTATCTGTTCACTGGTATGAGATTGAAACCATAGTCAAGTTCCCTTTGAGATTTTTATGGGTTTCGCTCTCTTTGAGATTTTTATGCGTACATCTCTCTGGGAGACTTGGATACAACAGGGTTCGAGTGATGAAATCGATTAGGGTCATCCTAAGTCTCGGGGATGAGAATTCCTTTGAGATTTTTATGATGTGAAGACCCCGAATACCGAACATGGACTAAAATGCGAATCTTGGTTGAGTATGGACTTAATTACAAAATCTGTACTTGTTCAGTGACCAAAAAAATTCTAATAAGAAGTCCATTGCATAGAGCTCATCGATAGCTTTCAAACAAGTCCAAAAACGCTAAAATCCGACTTCGGTAGTCCGAGTTATTGCCATTTTAGCAAGAGGGGGTCCAGGCCATATACGGATCCGGACCCGGATCCGAATCCAAGTCCCAACCTATATACCAGCCCTCCCCCTTCGTGAAACTCACCCAGAATGCCCCCAAATCTCCCCCTTCGACCTCTAGCTTCATTCCTCTTCTCTCTCCTTCACCAAACTTCACCGGAGTGCCTTGAATCGATGACCCGAAGCCATGCTCGTGTGGATAAGGTACGATGCTCCCCCATCCTCTTGCTATGGTTCCACACGAATTTCCACCGCTATGATCTGAATACTAGTATCACCTTCGAATTTGATCACCGTATTCAAATCCATAGCTGTTATTCCAATGGTGCCTTTTAATATTTTCAATCTACATCTGATTCTTATAGTGTGAGTTGGTACTTAGGAATATTAGTTCTTTTGTATCATATGTTCATAGGTATCAAGGTGTATTCATTGTGTGCCCTTAAGTTGAACTAGAAACAAGAAGGCCAAATGCTATTTCACTTTGGTTTCCATCCCTGTAATGAAGTACCATCCACGCATGCAAGTTGCTGGAAGTGAGGAAAGGCTTATTTGGTTCGACCTATAGCAACACAGTGGCTAAGTGGAAGCCATTCCTGGTGGTTGATGCATGATCCTATTCTTGTGGTTGGGAGCTCTCTTTTCAACCTTAGGCATTTTCCTCTTCGCCATGGAATGATAATAGGTCTGGAATCACATACGAGGGTTTATAAATAAGAATTTCAAAAGGAATGGCTTCTAGAAACCTGCCATTTAGGAAAACTCCTGTAGGGATTTCCCCCTTTTATTTTAATGCAAGCATAGATGTTCTTTGTAATTGGTATTGGGGAAGCAATATCTCGATCACATGACTTGATGCATAGTGAGCACCAAAGTAATTCCTATTATGAAGCAATTGAACACCTTATCTTATGCTTAATTAATTACTAATGTCCATTCACTAGTTCCTGGAAATAGAATTTTTATATCCTCTTGATCTTATTGTTGACTTGTGAATTTCGAACATGGTCCATGAATAATTTCTAATGGGTTAGGAGCAAGACTTGAGGTTTTGTTGGTGCTTCTGCTTAAAACTAATAGTCTCGTCATTCAATAACATAGCCATGTAGAGTGTAGGATGTCTATTTTATCTGTACTGCCCCAAAGATCAGTAGAATGTGAATGCTGAGTAGATTTCATCTAGTCGCGTGATTAGATGAGCTATTTCCCTGTAATTCTTGACTGGATATCATGGCTTTATTGGGCAAATTTCAGAATTTTTTTGACACTACTTTAAATCTTGCACAAAGGTGTTGTTGTTCAGGACCTTCCCTTTTTCTACTTTCTACATGGTTGGGGGACATGTTGCTTGGCACATCGAGGTGCTAATCTGACGGTGTTGGCCTCGGCACTTGCGTGCTTTAGCCCGATGCTTGAGCACGGGCCAAGTAGTCGTGGTTGGTCTCCTAGTGTTTTGCTTGTCACTTAGAGTTACCACTCGTATACAGGCCAATGTAGGCCACATTGGTCGGTATTTCGAGTGGGAGCGCTAAAAGGGGAGTTCCGGGAAAAATATGGTTAATGAAGTTGGGAATGGGACGCGAATCTCCTGTGCATAAGGAGTATGGTTTACTCGCGATGATTCATGGCTTGGAATCTAAATTGTGAATCGGAAGTATCATTGGGAAGTAGGGCTAAGTGGACGTGTTGGGAACTTAGTTAGGATGCATTATTATCCACGAAGCTTGGTTACTCATATCCATACTAATAGCAAAAAAAGGAAATGTAATTCTTGTGAGATCATTTATCCATCTCCTTTCTCTTTTGCACACATTTAAATTATATATTGCTTGTTATTGTATAGTTGTTTAAATCGTATTGAGCAACTTTGCTCATAACATACCTACGTGTGGATCCGCAAGTTCGCAACAGTGACTAGTTGGAGGCACCATACTTTTGTGCAGTCTCATGACAGTTTTTGTAGTACAGTTGTTGGTAGTAGTTTTACTCTCTTTCTTCACTTGTAGTATTTTGTTGAGAGACATGGCATGTAATGTATAACTGTGGACTCCTATTTTATGCTTACATGTATATTTTTTTCATGGACATGGAAATGATCAATGGAATGTAATGGAATTGATGAATGCAATGAAAATTTTTAAATTTCTAATGTTTTGTGCTATTTTCTCCTGCTTTTTTGAATGTCAAGTATTCGATTGTGGAAATGTGTATGCATGAAAATGAATTTGCCGAGTACCCGGATCCTAGGGGTGCCACAACGTGATCTCAAACATCATCTCCCGAACTGATGGTAATCCAGGTAATTCATCTAAAATACATAGGGAAACTCACGCCCAACTCTAACGTCCTCTATCGTCTGATCCTGTTTTGTTGATTCTACCACGTAGGCAAGGTAGCCTAGACAACCCTGGTTGAGAAACTGGTGTGCCCTCAAGGCAGAGATATACTCGATCCTGCCATCAGATGTGTTTCTTGACTTAAGAGAGAAATAAGAGAGACATATGTACATGTATTTAATTATGTTATTCTCCTTTGGACTCGTATTGGGTCAGAAGACTTTCAACACCATCTAGTATTCGAATACCAATAAAGATGATACACGTGGAATGGAATGGAGTACCACTGCTCTGAGACGAAGTTGTGATGCCCTCGTTCAAGTACGCAGCAAATCGATTCTACGCATAGACATTCCACATTCGAATCACATGATATACATAGTAAGCAGGATAAAACAACACATGGAATTTAAAATTTCCTTTCCATACACCAATTTCCATTACATTCCATTGTCCATTTCTAGGTCCGTAAAATTATACATGTAAGCATAAATATAGATTTCCACAATTATACATTAAATGCCATGTTTCTCAAAAGAAATTAAGTGCAGAAAAAAAAAGAACTGCCAACTATTATGCCACAAAAAAGATGAAGCTGCACAAAAGATGGTGCCTCTAACTAATCACTGTTGTGAACCTACGGATCCACACGTAGGTACGTTATGAGCGACGTTGTCCAATACGATATAAATAACCATACAACAACAACTAAGATATAAGTTAAAGGTGTGCAAAAGAACAATTGGATAACTGATCTCACAAGGAATTACGTATTCTTATTATTGTTTGATCTGGATATGTGTAACCAGCATCATGGATAGTTTGTGGTATTGGTCTTGATGAGACGTCACACTATGACTCTAAGGCAAAGAGGATGCCTTAGGGTTGGGGTGCCTCTGTAGACATGGCATGTAATGTATAATTGTGGACATCTATATTAATGCCTACATGTATAATTTTGTGGACCTTGAAATGGACAATGGAATGTAATGGAAATTGGTATATGGAAAGCAAATTTTAAATTCCATTGTGTTATGCTATTTTCTCCTACTTACTATGTATATCTTGTGATTCAAATGTGGAATGTATGTGCGTAGAATCGGTTTGCTGAGTAACCAAATCCTAGGGAGACGAGGGCATCACAGTATATATGTAGTAGATACTACAATATATATCCCTAATAAGGTTTCATTCAAGTAAACTGGAATCTAGCACCAAAGAGTACTACTTCATTAGGAAGATAAAGCATGGTATTAGATACCTACTTTATGACCTTGAGATTCGTAAAAGATTTCATCTCTAAGGATATGATTCTTAGAGGATGACTCTCTTGAGAATTAAGATGAAAATGAAGTAAAGGAACTCATTTAATATTGAGAATATAATGAGGCTCCTGAAATCGGAAACTAAAAGGACAATTAAAGATGAAAAACTAATACCTCTTCAAATGAATTTGAGGATGGATTCCATGTGTCAGTTAAGTCTGACAATGATCTTACCTCATATGATAAAACTTCTGAAGATCATAACATGGAAAGATGGATGTTAGCAATAAAGTCTAAAGTAGACTTCATATATAAGTGTTGTATATGGACCCTCGAGGATCCACCTATATGGGTAAGACCCGTTAAGGTGTAAATGGATCTTCAAGATAAAGAGGGAACCTGATGAGAAGATAGAGACCTTCAAATCACGGCTCAAAGAAGGAGCTACACACTAAAGAGAATCACTTGTGATGAGACTTGCTCTTTAGTGACCATGCTTAAACCCATCAGAGTATTTCTAACTATATCTACACAACTTGACTTTGACATCTACAAGATGGAAGTCAATATTACATTCCTCTATGAATATCTCAATGATGTTATATGAAGTATCCCTAGGCTTCATAGTTGAGGAACATTGGATTTGATGAAATCATAAATGTTATGATTTCATATAGAATCTTGATGAACTTTGTGAAGCTTAGTGGGAGTGCCATTGTGTTCATTGTGCTAAATGTAGAAAATATCCCAATCATTTGGAATGATATAAGGATGATAATAATTGTTTTATAATCTGGTTGTTCCATATCTTGAGATATGATCATTACCTCTTAGATCTTAGTTCTGGAGTTGTTCAGAACCAACGAGAAGAGGACATTGGAACCGTCACATTAGTGGTACACCTTAGGCATATTCCAATTTTTGGGAAAACCCCAGTAAGGCTTCCTTCCATTAAGATATGGTGCCGACCTGTCTAAAGGGATAGCACCTCAAAGAGTTGAGGATGTGAATGCCAAAGCTACATGCCCTAGTGCATTAGCTATAGGAAGCTTAGTGTATGATAGATATGTATAAAAGCCAGATGTCTGGCATGCAGTGGGAGTAGTAAACTGTTTTTAATCCTACTATGGAGATAAAACACTTTATAGAAGTAATAACAATATCTTCAAAAAGGACAAGACTTTCGAGATAATGATCTCTAAGTTTTATCTTCAAGAAATTGAGACTTTATATGTTGAGATCTAAAAGGTCTTAACTGTAGATACCTTAGAAGATAGAGATCTCCAGGAATAAGGGTATTCTGACAAGGATAATGGAAATTACATACTGATTATAATGATTATTGAATTGTAGTGTTAAAGATACTATAATGAACAAGATTGAGTGTTGGTTGCATAAGATGCAACACTCGCATTGGATGCGAGCATTGTTACTAGGAGATATGCAAGTGTCGTAAAAGGACTTGGCATAGTCTCTTGGGAACAGAGTGACTGATCAAATTACCTAGCTATTTTTATAAATAGCATATGATTCTCACATGAGTGTGGGTTTAAGATTAGCCCATTAATGGCTCTTTGGGATAGTGGGAGATTGTTTCACATGCGAGCCCACGATGAGCCATTATGCAATAAATGTTATCGCAAATATCATTCCCTGATCTGAAATTAAGAATAATTAATTTGCATAATAGGTCCCCTAGTACAATTAGGGTTATGTACCATGGCCATCTTAATGATCATACAGTTGTTGATTCAATTTTTGAATCATAGAGACTGGTACGTGGCTGAATATCTAAAGAGTTAGATTGAGGACTCATCATGCACCATCAAATGATTATTAAGAAATGATCTCCAGCCTTAGAAGGAGATGGCAATCCTTCTCTAAAGGCTGATATCTAACTGACCACTTTATACAGGTCCTCTGCATAGGAATAGAGATTCAGAGGTGTTAGATAAGTTTGGTCAAAGAGTTGACTTAATGCGATCGAGATAACCAAAGACCTATTGATGAGACAAAATCCCGGATCGACTAAGGTAGAAAATAAGTAGTGTCATTGTCCCTAATCAATCGAATTGTTCAACACGAAAAATAAACCACTCAAAAAATCAAAAACAATCAAGCACAAATGTAAGCGATCTCGCTATTTATTTTTACCTGGTATAGCAACCAGGGTCGAACACAAGGAGTACGAGAAAACCTATGAATTACCTAACTCTCATAAATGAAATAACATGTTTTTTAGTAGTTTTTAATTTTTGATAAATGTTTTAAATTTTTTTAATAAAGAATCAAAATCAACAAAGAAGAAAACAAGGCAACACATAAGTCTTTTTGGATTTTTCTTTATAGTTAGAAATGTCAAAAAAATTTAATGTAAAAATATTTTTGAGTTTTAAGGTTTTGGAATGTTTTTAGTAATTTTTTGGGGATTTTATGATGTTTTTGTGATTTTATAAAAATCAAACAGTGACTAAAAGAGAAAATAATGCATAACCAGAATTAAAATTTATGACAAAATCTAAGAAAAATCTACAAACATGAACTGAAATGAGTATTTTTGAATTTTTCTTGAATTTTATAGAATTTTTATAAGATTTTAGGTGTTTTGCTCTTTTTAGGATTTTTATAAGGGTTTTTCAAACAAAATTGTTGTAGTAGATAAAATACACAAAACAAAACTAACATTAATTTTCGTAGAAATTTTGAGATACTTTTTGAATTTTTATGGATTTTTAAAACTAGACAGGACACTTTTTAGTGGTTTTTGATTTTTCAAAAATACTAAATGCAAACAAATGAACCCACAAAAATTACACTAAATACTACACTACAACAGGGTGTGAGGGTAATTTTTAGGTAATTTTTGGAATTTATTTGCTAATTATTAAGTCCAAGATACAAGTCGTAATTAGATACAGTTTACAAGGATCTAAATGCAATTAAAATAAACTTCTGGGCTAAGCATAACATTGTTAACAGGTACGGGGCCTAAGTCACAAAAAGTCCAAGCCAACATGTGCACAACACGTGAACCAGGCTCACAGGGGCATAAGTGCTAACACTAAAAACCTTCCATTCATATCATAACAAAGATAAACATAGGGAAAAGAATGTAAATTACCCAAAAGTCATGTGGGACTACACATGCTACAAGCTGGCAGGGACTAATATGGAAATATAAGAAGTACGAGGTCCAAAATGTAAAAGTTTGTTACTACAACTTTTATTTACTGGACTAAAGCTAAATATCGAGACATGCAAGGATAAGATGGAAATATACCCCTAGGGCACGTGCGGGGCGTGTGGGGTCTCTGGATGCTCTGATCGTCACCAGGAAAAGATCTGATGGCTCTGGCGTGTCGAGGACGTGCGTTTGTGATTCGCTGCTACAATACAGATCTGACAGTTTTGAAGGCGTCATGGATGTACAGCGCAGATTTTTCCCAAACCCTGATCAAACCGTTATGAGTAGGGTGTGGATGTACGGTATGGATCAGATCTGGGGGTGAAACTCCTCATTGACGGCGAAGAAGGACCATGGATGAACTCGTTGAGGGGGAACTTCAATAGAGCGAGGATGGAAATCCAATACACCAATGAAGACTCAAAGGTGTCCAACAAGGTCATAGATGTGCTCCGCATCTAGTGGGATGCTCGGATGAAGGATCTAGCGGTCGGATGAGCAGGACAGGGTTGCTCTACCTGCAACTGCTCTGCTTGAGAAGTTGGGGCTTCAGATGATTCTCCCTACACGCACGGGTACCTACAAAGGGTAGAGCGACTCGGAGGGGTCTCTCCAGCCGAATTATTGCCTGGCAAAACATAGATAAGCATGGGGGTTATGGAGTTCGACCTCTGACGAATGTTGAGGGAGGAGGTCTCGGCCTTGATCTCAACCTGAAGGTCAAGTCTGGGGGGGAGGGGGTCAGGTTGCGTAGGAGGATGGCTGGCGATGCGTACCATCGATCGGAATGGGCGGATACGTGAGATGGAACCCTGACTAGATAGTCAGAGCAAAGGAACCACAGCGGAGGCGGAAACGAAATATGGAAATGAACTAGGGAATGCAAAGGCTAAAGTGGATACCTGAAGGTTGGAATGTGTTCTTGAGCTTCAGGCGAAGATGGTCATCAGGGTAGTGGCCTCAACCACGTTGTGCTGGATGGGAAGGCTACTCCTGTTGGAGTTCTGGCCACAATGGTCAAGTTGAGTCGTCGTTGCACCAAATCGAGCTCCAAAGGGTGCTCCAGACAGCTGTCACTCAGCTGGAGGTGGCTAAGGGTCGAGATGGGGCCGAGAATGAGCTACGACACTAGGAGGCAGAAGAAAGGGTTTTATAAGAGAAGTGAGGGTCCAGAAATATCGATGCGGAGCATGAAACCCTTAGGAGATCCGGATAAACCTAGGGATCCGCGAGGATCACAGAGGTCCGAGGAATCCCAGGGATCTGCAAGGATCACGGAGGTCCGAGGAATCCTAGGTCCAAGGATCAAGGAAAGAAGAGCTTAGAATCGGGTGGGAAAATCAGAGAAAGAGCTCCGAAGAGGAGGCTCCTATCCGACCCGAGCTAGGAGGGAGCGTTGACTGAAGTCAACAAAACTCCATGACCAATCAAAAAACTTGAATTTACAAAATAATTACAAATTCAATAAAAAATAGCAAATGAATTCAAAATAAAAAGTGTATAAAATTTAAAAAATGCTTATTATATTTCAAACTAGTTTTCTGTTATTTTTAATTGTTTTTATCAAAAATAAATTATTGTATATACAATATATAGTATTATATAAAGGTATAATATACCTATGTATTATGTACATATACTTTTATTATTTTTTTACACAAATACTCTTGTTTTATATTTTATTTATTTACAACATATTTTTAGAAGTACAAATTAATTTTTATTTTATTTTTACAAATTAATAAGGGTATATAATAAATAGAGTATGTAATAACACGTCTTTTATACAATGAATGGAGAATTTTAATTTTATTTAATTTTTTTTCTGATTTTTACTTTATTTTATATTATTTCAAAAAATATGTACAAGGGTGTAGAAAGCATAATTTAAGTTAATTTTGTCAAAAATAATTATGTAAAATAATATATACAAGTATAGGTAATATCTACAATACATAGTGAACCCTATCTCTATCTACTTATTTTATTTTACGATCAAGTCAAGGCTTGACCTTCTCTTGGGATTTGGGGTCACTCTGTATTTATTCTAAATACATCATTCCTTTTGTTTTTCTTTATTCTTTTTTTTGCTAAAAATACATAGTAAATATGCAATATTAACTCAGGCATGAAACTTGCTAAATTATTGTATTTAGATGAATTTACATGATACTTTGACAATAAAAAGAGCTAAAATAAAAGAATAAGGAGTGAGAATCATGGAATCATCACTTATGTTGTATGTTTTCATGATATATGAACGCATCATCTTATTAGAGACAAATGTGTTACTATATGTCTGACTATGTACATTTGGTAGAACAAAAGGTTGATGACCTAACCAAGGTCTATACACCGGTGCGCTAGTGGGCATGCAAAGGCATATGAGTAATACAATCTCTGAAAGGGATCATACAAGTTGAGTTACTGAATCGGAAGATATGAGCTCACTCATGAGATATTGGGAAGAATCAAATTTCATGTAAGGTTTTCTCCCTTTGGAAGCTTGACTGAATTTGTAGGTTTGATATATGCCTTTGAAAAGTATATCATCAACACCTAGGTATTATATATTCTTTTGGAAAGTATATTATCATTACCGACTCCTAATGATCGAATTAAAAACTTAATGATAAAAACCTGAAGTAGACAATGTACAATTGATCTAATACTTCATGTTTATTCTGGGTCTTCCAGTATACAGTATGTATAGGTATTAGGAATACCTGAGGGTGATGTCATCATAAATGATTCTATAACCATGACGCTACCATTCCTAGGGAGTGATGAAACGGGTCTGTTAGTGACTCCTCTCAGCTGAGAAGTAATCTGATCTTGGTCCAAATGTTGGACATTGATCTGGATGTGATTCAGATGCTATGAGAATATTAGATTTGTGGTCTTGATTTAATCAAGCATCTATGAGAGGTTCGTAGGATCTGGATTTGAGATATGATCTCAATATCAAAGTCACTATACGTGGAACAATACAATTGCCCTGTCCTTATCTCCAAGTATGTACGGAGAAAGCGTATTATCCTTGAAAGAGTTCATGGATAATTTCATTATTGATATATGTATCCGAGCACATAGAAAAAGGATAATTAAATGTGATTTAATTATCAATAATATGAATTTGATTCATATTATAAGAAGAGTTATCTAAGATAATTAAATATGATTTAATTATCAAAGATGTGAATAATGTGAATGTGATTCGTATTATTTGGGCACATGAGATGGAGATCGAAGATGATTAAATGTGATTTAATTATCATGGATATGAATGATGTGGATAGTACTATCCTAATTATTCATATTTATTATAAATGTGATTTATAATGTATTAGAGAGATCCTATTATGACTTATATTTGTTGATTAATTATTGGTGTGGATAGGATTCACATTGGATAATTAATTAAAAATATAAATCACATTTTATTTTGGGTTGTGAATGTGATTCACAATTTTCCAATGGAAAGATTGCAATATTCACAAAATAATTATGAATTGTTTTTTGGAATAATTTACAACAAGTGTTGTAAATATTGAAGCTTTCCATGGAATAATGTAATCTCATGAGATTGCATGGAGATTGCACCTTCCCACTAAGGAGGGTGGACGACCACCAATTCCCATTAGGAAAGGGTGGTCGTCCACCCCCCTCTTAATGGAAGGAGGCAATCTCCCTTCCATGTATCTTCATGTTTGATTGATTTAATGTTGGATTAATTTATATTGATTTTTCAATATATATTTAATCTAAATTAAATTAATTGTTGTTGTGATTTTACAACAAAATCTTGATCACTGAGAGTAGCACACATCAATCTCATCCATTGATTTTGTGTAGTCCGTGGATTGTGATCCATGGACTCCCAAAATACTATATAAGAAGAGGCACCCGTTGCTCTTCAAAGTCACAAGAATATAACAACAACATATACTCTCTCTCATTCTCTACATGTATTCTCTCTCTCTCTCATTGTGTCATCCACCATGGAGCCATAGAGAGAATCGCCATCGTCGCAACATCATCGTTATGATGTCGGATTGTTTGCTCCTAGATCTCCATCTCCTTCGATGCACCTCACTCATGAAGAAGAAGTTGGATCCCATGTGATGAGATTAGGAGATTCGCCGCTTGGATCATCAACATGGATTGCGAGAAGCACGCGTTTCATCAATGCGCTCGCAAGAGTCTCCTCCATCGGATCGAACTTGAGACAGGAGGTCTCTTCGTTTAGAGACTCGATCGCAACCACACTTCAAGAGGCAAATCTAGTACTTGTTTGTGGTTTAGATGAAATGATCTGAGAAGTGTTCTTGGATCATGTAGATTTATAACATTAAAATTTTTTATATTCCACTGCCTCGAGCAACTGGTGATACTACTCACTCCCGATCGCATACTTTGCGATCTCCATACTTCTGTGATGAGCTTGAGGATCTTACCATATCCATCAAGATCTGCCACACTATTCATGATCATTGTGTCGTGATTGGAGACTTCTGTGTTGTTAGATTCAATCACAAAAAGTAGGGAGGCCGACCTCCCCTTAGGAAACCCATGGCGGACTTCAACAACTGCATTAACCACTGTGCCCTTCACGGTTGGATTCTTGCGGCAACCCTTGGTCTTGGTCCAGCTCATCTATTGGACCATCTAGGATTGTCACCAGACTGGATCGTGCCCTTGTCAACTCATCTTGTATCTCTCTTTTCCCGCAAAAATATCATTTACTCTCCTCTACCTCGAGTGACCATCTGCTCCTCTCCATGGAGCTTGCACGCATCCCTAACCGCCCCAAGCCCTTCAGCTATTTTGATTACTAGGCTTGCCACCCGTGGTACCAAGATGCCATTTAGAGTGGGTGGGCCCTCCCTGTTCTTGGAAACCCATTGTTTTGCCCTGTTCATAAGCTAAAAAATGTAAAAACTGCTCTTAAGTCCTGGGTAGACAAGGAGGCCAACGTATCTCTGAGGTCAAAAATGCGGAGGAATGCCTAAATCTAATCAATGAGTCTCTATTGATTGACCCCATGGAACCCTTATTAGCTCAGTTGGAGGCGGACGTGAAAGGCCACCTGGATGGCCTTGACATGGACCTCGAATATGATTGGAAGCAGAAGAGTAGGGTGGATTGGCTGAAACTTGGTGTTCGTAATACAAAGTTCTTCCATCTTTCAGCCAAAGTCTGTGTCAACATGAACATTATTCCCACACTTATGGATGGCAAAGAAAGGGTCATTGATAGACCGTCGGAGGTCTCCCTGACGGCCTTGGATAACTTCAGATCCATGTTTAGTCCCGAGTTGTCGGGCCCTGCTAGGGCTGCCCCACCTTCGCCTAAGCATATGATGTTGGATCAACCTAGGACATGACTAATTCATCCTTGCTGTGAGGAGGAAAAATGGAGTTTGTTACGTTAACTCTTATACCAAGGCCCCTGGGCCTGATGTTTTCAATGTGGGTTCCTTTAAGAGGCATTGACATATTGTTAAGGGCGACATCTGCTCAGCCTTGGAGTTCCTCCATCGGGGTGGAAGCATGGTTAGGCAGGTGAACCACACCTTCCTGACCTTGGTCCCCAAGGCTCCCTCCCCCGTCATCTTGGGTGACTTTTGCCCCATTTCTTGCTACAATATTATCTACAAAATTTTTGCCAAGCTTCCGGCCTCCCATCTTGGTGAGGTCCTCCTTCACCTAATCTCGTTGAATCAGTCGGCCTTTAACAAGGGTTGTTCTATTGGTGACAACATTTGTCTTTCCCATGAGTTGGTGTAGGGATTTGACAGGTGGTCGAGCTTTAACAGGGCCTGCCTCAAGATTGACTTGTTTAAGTCTTTTGACTCCATCGAGCACTTTTTCATCCTTAAGGCTTTGAGGGCCATGGGGTTCTACAACACATGGATTAAGTGGATCGAAACTTGAATCTCTACTGCCTCCTTCTCTTTTCTGGTGAACGGATCCCCGTTTGGCCTATTCAGTGGCACTCGTGTTCTACGTTAGGGTAACCCACTGAGCCCCCTTTCTCTTCTCTATGGGGTTGGAATCCCTCTCCTGCCGTGTGAATAAGGCGATGATTAACGGGCGCCTCAGGCTGATGGGCAGAGGTCATCCTCCGCCGTGACCCACTTCATTTATGTTGACGATATACTTTTCTTCTACAAGGGCTCCTCGAGCTCCCTCCTGGCTGTCAACGATATACTTAGCATGTTTCACTCTCTCTCGGGGCTGAGAATGAATGACAGGAAGAGCAAGCTCTTCCACTCCAAACATTTCCATGATGACTTTATCACTACCCTAAGAGTGGGTATTCTTAGCCAGTATCTTTCGACAACCTATTTGGGCCTCCCTCTCGCCTCATCCTACAAGAGGAGTAACGTCACTAAGGCTTTGGAGGATAGGGTGAGGGCCTTGCTTGGTGGCTGGAAGGTAACGACCCTCTCTATGGCTGGCCATGCGCAACTTCTGAGATCAATCATCTCTGGTATCCTCTTATTTTTGGGTCGCTGAACTCTTATCCCACTTTGCACAATCCACAAGATTGATATGCTTGTGCGGATTTTTTATGAGGGCGCAAAGTCATGACATCGCTAGGTCACCGTTTGCCTTTCCAAAATGGAAGGGAGACTTGGAATTCGTTCGTTGTTTACTATATGTGGTACTATGGTTTCTCTGTGGACTTGGAGGCAGCTTTCCTCTGAATCCTCCATTTGGGCTCTTTACATACGGCGAAAATATCTTTTTGCTCGTTGCTTCTGGGAAGTCCTTCCATCCCCTTCTGACAACCGTGCTTGGAAGGCAATCTTGAGTGGTAGAGATGCTCTCCGAGTGGCTATTACCGGTGACAACCTCTCCTACTCGTGGTCACACTCTCCCAAGGGCTTCTCCTTCTTTGACAACATTGACCTCCTTTGCCCCAGTGGCGAGATCCTCCCATGGGTTGCATGTGTCTGGGTGAAAGCTACGCCCCCTAAGTTCTCATGCACTCTATGAACCTCTATATACGTCATTTTCCTCTATAGACTCTGAGTCATGAGGAGAACTAGAACTACCTGATTTTGATGAAGGACTCAATCTGCTCAATTTTGACCTACAGAGCGGTCTTGGAACGTCTTCCTACTTATGATAGGCTCGCTAATTTTTGAATTTGCGCGCCTTCCACTTGTTAACTCTACTCTTGAGCTTAGGAGTCCTATGGCCATTTGCTCTTCAACCGCCACTTCTCTTCTGCCGTTTGGATGGGCACCTGCTATTCCTTAGGCATGTCGTCGCCACTGCCCCTACCGTTGCTGGATATTCTTACCTGGATAAGTAACTTCCCGAAGCATGTAGTTTGTGAACGCCGATGCTTAACCCTTGCCATTGGTGTATGGGAGATCTGGTCTGAAAGAAATCGATGTTGGACCTATGGTTGCCCCTTCCCGACATTGAAGACATCTGGAATTTATTGTTCGTATAGCTCACCTATTGGGCGGTTAAGATAGGGCCTGAGTTTTTGTCTCCTCGGGTCCTACTTCAACCTTCCCCCAGCCCTCTTCAATGAGATCTTATACTGTAATCCCTAGGTCGGATGAGCCCTTTTTGTATACTCTCTTTTACTTTGGAATATATTGAATATTTACCAAACAAAAATTGCATTGGTGTCATTGATACAATACTAAGGTTGGTTGATGGCAGTGGTCTTTGATCTTCCCATCACTCTCGTGTGTTCGTGAGGTTTAGTTTTTATATTTTTGTGGTAGTCGTACATTGTGTTTAGGTCTGTTGGGCTGCTTTTCAAGGTTTAGCTCAGTTTTTTAATATTTAAGGTTTTATCTTTGGGTGACTTATCTAGCTAATATATTTCCCTAGCTTGCTAAAATAAGTTTCAACTTTAAGAAATTATCAAAGTAAGATAAGGGAAAATATGTACAATCAATATTTAGGGTATTTTACAATTATGGTCTTCTTAGATTTTGCAATATCATTTGTTCTGCTCACTTTGTTATAATATTATTTCTACCCCTATGTTCTCACAAAATTCACATGTCTGCCCTCCTGTAATACCAGTTATTCCTCTACTTACCTTAACGAAAGGGCGGAATTATGAATTTTATAAAAAGATAGAGGGACATTTGATATGCACACAAGGAAGGAGCATAACTGATATTGCAGATGCTAAGAGGAGCGTAACAAAAAAACCATTATAAATTGCAATCATTGTCTACTCAACTTCGCCAAAGTCCGTCTCGTACCGACAGGTAAAATATCACGGGTCTACACGCGTTCACATGGAAGACAAATGGGTCATTTATAGAAACATTTTCAGTTTTTACGGAGAAAACAGTTTAGCTTCTGGACTTTGAAATGGATTGCATTTTTTTATCTCAATAGAGAAACGGTAAGTTTACATCGAAACCGAAGGCAAGCGGGCAACAAGCTGCGTCGCTAGACCTTTTTGAACTGCAAAGCCAATTCTTTTAAACACTACATCCATAGATCTATGGTCCATCACATTGTTGTTCATCACTTTTTGGATCCTCTTTAAAAGCTCAATAGCTTCTGGTGCTAAGAAGCCAAAGGTGTCAAAACCAAAGGGGATGAAGGCATGTTGATTCTCCGTACAGGCCTTCTCGTGCTTCACCACTTTTGCTAAAGAAGCTTTAAGTGCAGCATGCCCTGCTGTGAAGGTCCCGCTCTTCAACCCCACCAACGGTGAAACTCCTGTCAAATCTATACAGGCATGTTTTCCTCCTATCCACCCAAAGATCAAAATATCAGCAGGTCTAAGTGTAGATCTTCCCTCCTGTGGGTCAGTTAAAAAGTTCACTGACGCCTCTTTCTTAGCAGCAATACCTGCACGCCTGAGCACATCAAATAAAACATCTCTAACAAGATCGTGCCTGTACTTAAACCCCGGGAGCTCTCTGCAATGAATTGCATGATCACCAAAATTTCCTAAGCATGCCTTGCGACAGATTGGACAAACCTCATTGGTAGGGAATAATGGAATCATCAGACGATATTTGAGAATACTGCGGTACTCCACCGGTGACATGTGAAGTCCAAGTCCGTCTATAGGAAGGGTAAGGAGAAAATCTTGGGCATGATCAGCTTGAAGACACCGAAAAATTGCCTTTTGTCTATCGGACATGTTAAATACCACATCCATATCCACAATTATTTTGCTAAAAAGAGCACCCGTCAAAACATTTTGGGTCTTAGGGGGGACGGTGTCCTTTTTAGAGAAACAACTGAGGTCGAATGAGGGAATCAAACCATTAAGCCTTTGAAGAGCACAGTCGAAGCCGGAGTCCAAATTTTGAATTTTACTGTCCCGTAGTATATGGTCCTGAAGTTCCCAAGATTGCGCTCTAGAAGCCACAAAAGCGTAGGAAGAGGCCTCCACAGCTGAAAGTAGCCCCAAACCACCAAGACGAATGGGTAAAGAAGCCACCCTCCATTGTAGATCTCCAAAAAAGATCCTCCACAAACAAAAATATCTTCAATAGATCCTCGTAAGCCTCTGTCAAATAAAATTGCGGCCTCTTTCATGTACAAGGGTTGACAAGTCCTCAAGTCAAATAAAAGTTTTGATAGGCCCATGCATGAACGAAGTAAGAGAAGCTCACACTGGGGATCTTTCAACTGAGGTAGAAGATGCATCAATTTCACCGCTTTCGCAGCCCTCTCTAAAGCCATGCCTTCAACAAATTTTTGATCCATACTAACAGCCCCTCCAAGCAGCTTCACGCCTAATAAAGGTCTTCCAATATCAGTTGAAATATATGGCCTTAACCCCTCAACCACCTATGGATCTTGGACACGCGTTTAGTATTTTATCGTCTCTGCACTCTTTCAGAGAAATGTTGAGTGCCAGAGAGCATAAAGGCCGAACCAAACGGTATCTGAAAAAATAGCTTTGGAGGTTTAATAATGGGAAAATAAATCCTTCCGAAATCTTTAAGACCCTTTCCGTTTACGCAATCAAAATTCGATGAAACGAATTAAATGGAGTACAAGTCAACCATCCAATTATTGGAATCAACTCTCCACCTCATGTAATAGTCTTCGCATCATCTCTACCATCTCTAAGTCCTCCCCTCCATTCCCATTTCCTCCACAATGCTTATCAAAGTCCCCTGCTCCGCCTGTGGCACTTCCCACCACGTCGCGCCGCGGGTCTCATCGTTGCGTTGCAGCAATTGCAACACCCGCACCACCGTACCGGCCCGTACCTTCAGATCGCCAGATCTCAGACGCTTCGGAAGACCGCAGCAACAGCAGCAGTCACATCCTCCTCCAGCAGCTGGGTTGAGGTTCGAGCATCCGTTCGGGCCGAAACGCGCAGTTGTGTGTGGAATTACGTACCAAGGCACCCCGACTCAGCTCGATGGATGCGTTCGGGACGCCGACCTCGTGAAGCTACTGCTCAAGGAGCGCTTCGGCTTCCCTGAATCTTCCATCCTCCTCCTCACAGGTCAATCCTTCATCCCCTGTTTTGCATCTCATACCCATCTACTATTTCTAATTTGCCTGTCAAATCCTTTCAATTACCCCTCTGGAAATAGACCGCGTGAATTCCTACTGTTAAGCTAACAGTCAGCACAAACTTTGTTGAATCTTTCTCTCCTGCTTCTGGAATTCAACTGCAGATGACGGTGTGATAAATCCACGCAAGATACCAACAAAGGAGAATATAAGGAGGGCTCTACGGTGGCTGGTGGAGGGGTGTCAACCAGGAGACTCCCTCGTCTTCCACTTCTCGGGCCATGGAGGACAGCAGAAAGATGCCGATGGAGACGAGGTGGACGGCTTCGACGAGACCATCTACCCGCTGGACTTCCAAGAAGAAGGAGAAATCGTTGATGACGAGATCAATGAGGTGATCGTGAGGCCCCTCCCTCACGGTGCGAAGCTCCACGCCGTTATAGATGCTTGCCACAGTGGCACAGTTATGGATCTGCCTTATCTATGCCGTATGAACAGGTTAGATGAATAAGTATACGATACCAATGCCATTTGTTGATAAAAATTGTTCAATTTGGATTTTTAATCTAATAGTACTCCGGCGTCATCTTGATGCAGAAGCGGGCAATACGAGTGGGAGTACCATCGCCCACGAAATGGATCCTGGAAAGGCACAAATGGAGGAGAAGCCATCTCCTTCAGCGGTTGCGACGATCATCAATGCTCCTCCGACAGCGTGGTAAGCTTCTCTCACGAATCTAATTCGCAATAAAGAACAGTTTCTTTCAAGAAGACATTGACGAGCTCTGCGATCTTCCGCGAACAGATGATCACAGATGGAATCACGTCGGCTGGGGCTCTGACGTATAGCTTCGTTGAAGCTATTAGAAGTGGCGGACAGATGCTTACCTATGGAGGGTTGCTGAACTCCATGCGGAGGCTCATCAGGACTGCACATAACAGGGGACCAAACAGCACCACTCCATTTAAACTCGACGATGGATATAGACAGATACTGATGCAGGTATACATCTCGGTGCCCTAAATTCCTATACTTCATCTCCTCCGTCGGAAGCTGAATCCATCTTATGAGAAGTTCAGTAAGTGGAGGTCTGATTCAGAATATTAAAGTGTGACGAATAATCTGTTCAAGCATCTGCTATCATATGTCCGTGTAGTTACAAGCATCTAACATGGTCTTAATATACTTCTGAGTATCAGCCCTTCCTAAAGCGTATTGTTCAGAATTACTAGTTCAACGCTTAGCTATACTATAGCCAAATTAGAAATGCAGTTCTCATTTCCATAATCACGAACTCACTCTTGCTTGTACGCCTAAATTAAAGCAATCTTGAATCCAGCCAAGCTTTTTTCTTCCACTATTGAAATCTGAAAATTTAATAAAGCACAAGAAAATAGAAAGATGCAGATAGTCAAAACCTATAGAAAAAGATGGGATATGTTAAATTCCGGACAATATTAAATTAGCATGGCATCATTCTATTATTAGATCTCCTGAAGTCTAAACTAGTTTGTTGTTACTGCGTCCTTGTTTGCAGGAGCCGCAGTTAACATCCAATGAGGAGTTCGATGTGTACAAGAAGAGCTTCTCTCTTTGATCTCGATTCGCCATGGATTTAATCAGAAGTCCCATATTTCCGAAAGAGTGGCCACCGAGATATTAGAGAGTTGAGTCAATATTATGTACTACTTCCTTTTACTGTTATTTGCGCATGAATTATGCAATGAAACTTTTCTCAAATTTTTTGTCATTGTCATGATTAATTGTCATGAATAAAAGAGAAAAATACATCATCATGGGTTTCAGTGTTATATTTCGAGCTCTCCCAAAGGGAGATATAAATAATTCCAATTTTTAGATCCAACTTCAGGTCATATTTTTTTAGTTGCTGCTTGAAAACTTAAATTTTAGATTTTGCCTCAAAATCCTTATTATATTTTTTAATTTTTTGTCCGAGATTCCAAGTTGATCCCTAATTAATATACTGATTGGAGGGTTTCCCGCCTTGTGGGAGCTTAATTCTTAAATAAATCAATGAATAGTCTTATTTGCAATGGGTTCTTATTGGAAAAGGAAATCGAATACCTTATGGGAATATGAGGACTCTGATTGAAATCATAATTATATGGGATTTAGGACTTCAAGCTTCCTTGTTTGTCCATCGAGAGTATCCATCTAAGGAGAGAACTCAAGGAGTAAAAGAGAGAAAGAAGAGAGTATCCATCTAAGGAGAGAACTCAAGGAGTAAAAGAGAGAAAGAAGAAAATAAGCTACTCATTGGCATGTATTTGGCGCACGATTGGAGATTGAAGAACATCTAAGTTTTCAAATGTGTGGATATCTATTGTTTCAAGGCATCTATTAATCGATGACTGATGATCGCAAAATCACGAAGACGTGTGAAGGTATAAAAGCACGGGTCGTTGTGACTCGGATCTCAGAGATCGATCAACAAGAAAATCAGACCACAAATCAGAAAATAAATCAAGAAAGCACGAATAGCGATCTCGCTATTTATTTAACCTGGTATAGCGACCAGGGTCGAACTCAAGGAGCACAGGTTGGCCTAATCGGGCTACGAAGTAGTCAAAAATAAAATAAAATAAAGAAAGGTATTTTTGATGGATTTTATATATTTTTAATTTTTTTGTATTTTTAATTATGAAGAAAAGGCTAAAAAGAACACATTCAATAATTTATTCAATGCATCAAAACAACCCAGAAAATTCAAATAAAATTGTTTTTGTGTTTTTTATATTTTTAAGTGTTTTTGGTGATTTTTTCAGAATTTTATAATTTTTATTTGATTTTATAAAAATAGAAAAATGCGAAAACAATGAACTAATGTGCAGCCAGAATTGAAAGGCTAATTAAAAATAGATAATTAGTATAAAAATATGAAGGCAATTTTATAAAAAGTAGAAATAAAAACTAAGCTACAGAAATCAAAATTGTAATTTTTTTATTTTTATATAATTTTTAACAATTTTTATAAGATTTTAGGGTTTTATATTTTTTATGGGTTTTATAAGTCTAAACAAGACAAAAATTGATCGGAATCAAGAAAACACTAAAACAAACAAGTCCTAATTTTTTTAGAATTTTTAGATGAGTTTTTATATTTTTGATTGATTTTATAAACCAAACAATAACAAAAATGAAGGTTTTTTATTTTTTAAAAATAACAAACAATAATAAAAATGTCCCAAAATTTTTGTGAAATTTTTACACAGTGGTAGGGGCCACGTATCCAAATTTCATAAGATTTGGATTTTGTTTGATATTTTATTCAACCAATACAAAAGCTACTGCACACAGGGACCTATATGCAAAGAAATAAAGTTCTGGGGGGCTAAACAAAAACACGTGCAAGACCTATAAGGGCATCGATGCAAAATTTACATCCATTCAACACATGTTTTAAACAACCACGTACAGGGACATTTCTGTAATATTCAAAACATAAAATGCAATTCAGACCATCCAAAAATCCCAGCCCAAATCAAGCAAAAAACCCACGATATCATGTGGCAAGCACGTGGTTCACAATTAGAGGAATGAAACTGTCATTCCTATTTATAAAGATTTAAATCATAACATCTAGAAACCTGAGCGCCTTACATGCAATTTACCCAAAAGCTCACGTGTCGAAGCACGTGTTCCACACAAACAAGGGCTAAATCGCAAATATGAGAAAGTCTAAGGTCCTCAGTGCAATTTTCCAAAAATAAAAGCAACTACTCTATGTATTTATAGGACTAAACTATAAATGCAAAAAGAATAGGGGGCTAAGTGATATTACCCCATTATTGCAATCCACGGCTGAAGAGGAGCCACGTGTGAGATCCGACGACTGAGAAGTGCTGGTACCCCTTCGCGATGGACAGTGTAGATGAGCTCCTCAGATGATCGGATGGCTGAGTACTCTCCCAAGATGAGTGGCTGTGATGGACCTGGAGCGAGGTGCTCAATCGAACGGCTTCTGGAGATCCTCAAAGAATAAGTCGCCGGCGAGTTTCACCGGCCCAATGCGTGCACGGAGGACCTCTCAGGTGTTGCGGAGGTGGGCGAATTGACGAGGAAGATCGTCCGCAGCAATGGGTGTGCTCAGATGGGGCCAGGAATGTCGGAAGAGCTCCAGCGACGGGGATGAATTGGAGCACGTGTGCCTGAATGGTTTTACCTCCAGATGGGGTCCTCCTTCGATGAAACTTGCACAGAAAGAACGCTGGGTCGAAGGCAAAGTGCCTCGACCCGGTTATGGGTGAAGTAGGTGAACAGGTGAATCAAGGCATGGTCCTCCGACGAGTGGCAGCGGAGAAGGACCTAGCTCCTTGTTCCGGGGCGAACCAGGATGATCGGAGGTGCGGAGAATGTGGGGCGAAGTCTCATGAAGGTGATACGATGATCAGATGAGAAGATAGTCGATCGGAGCGGGGTGAATTGACCGGCGAAGGCCGGCGGCGCAAAATCGAAAAATCCAGATTAAAGATACTCTACAGGATAGCAAGGTCACCCGATGGTCAGACGCGTTTGTGGGGGAGCTGCGGAGTCTCCTAGGGTCCTTGCCTCGATGGAGCAACGCCTCCAATGGCTCGTGCTCGTCGGTGGCAGAGCTCGACGGTGTTGACCGCCGGACCTGGGGCTAGGGCGCCTCAATCCTCGCTGCGACACCTCCCAAAGCTTGCTGTCACTCAAGGCAGGAAGGTGGAGTTCCTGGGAATCGAAGATGGTGGCCGAAGGTGCGTGAAATGGCGGAAGGAGGCGATGCTATATAGTGGTAGGGGTCCGGCAAGAAGAAGATCGGGCACGCAATCCGATGCTTGGATCCCTAAGAAAAATAGCGGGCATGGATCATGGATGTATAATGGATAACCAGGGCCCGGGGTTTAAGGAAATGGGAGGCAGATCGCATCTAGAAAATTGGTTGAAATCGGGTCAAAAGCACAGATCCGCGAGGGTGTGGTCATGGGGGGAGAGTTGACCGGGGGTCAACAATCCCCTGGGGACCAATGGGAAAAAGCATTGGAAAAAGATTTGGAAAATCAAAATAAAATAGAAAATGACTTTATTTTAAAATAATTACAAAATAAAAAAATGTTTATTTATTTTCAAAGTAATTTTTAGTGATTTTTATTTATTTTTTTGAAAAATAAATTATGCATTTACATTATATTATTATTATATACAGGTATATATACCTATGTATTTTTGGATTTTATTTTTATTATTTTATTTATGTATAACTATTCCAATTTTATATTTTCGTTAATTACACCATAAATTTTGGAATTTAAAAAGTTTTTTATTAATTATTTACAAGAGTGAAATAAATACACCTTTTATTTTATATATATGGTATATGTATACCGGTGAGAGAGAAATTATTTTTTTATTTTTCATTTTATTTTTCCCATTTTTATTTTATTTTTATAAATATATACAAAATATGGGGAACACATAAATATTTTTATTTTTGGAAAATAAAATATGTACACTAAGAGGAGGTTTTGCACAATATTGCGTCACCCTATCTCTCTCTACTTATTTTATGTTGCGGTCAGGCTCATGTTGAGCCTTCCCTTGGGTTCAGGTCACTCAATATTTATTCTAAATATTTCCCTCTTTTTCTTTATTTATTTATTCTTTTATTTTTGCACAAAACATGTTAATTATTAATGTTTACACAATGCATGCTTTTTGATAAATTATTCTATTTACAAACATATACATGGTGTTTTGCAAAGGTTTTTAGCTAAAATAAAAGAATAAAGAGTAATGAATGAGGATTCATCACCCCCTATACTTGACTTTGCTAGTCCCTTAGCAAACACTTGTTTGAAAAAGAAGTGAAAAAGAAAAAAAAAAGGAAAAGAGGGGAAAATGAATGAATCAATGCTGATTATTAAACTTGCCTTCATTAAATTGAAGTATGGAGCTCAGTCAGATCTTTGGATTATTAATGTGTCGGAACCTTATTTGGACATAGGTTTAAAACTTAACAGCCTCTAAGTTCCACTAATCCATACTCAAGACTCCTCAATAATCCAGATCAGAACAAGTCTACATACACAAATCCTGAAGACTATGAATCTTTCCTTGTACTGTGTAAGTGAGGTATAGTCTCCACCTCAGAAGTAGCAAATTGACAACTCTCTCCAACAAGGTAACTCTAATGCCGTAATCTGGCCACTCTTTCCTCGAGGAGCGGGGTATTCCCTTCTAAGTTCAAGTTCAACCGGCTCAAGAAGAGGGGGAAGAAGAGAATGGACCATGGCCAGTGTACCCATGTATCCCTGGGAGCTCAACCAGTGTAGATAAGTCTCCCTGCTGCAAGCTTCATAAGATGGAACATGAGTCTCAAGCTTTGCTTATTGCACTATATACACTCCGGTGGGATTATCATTTTCTACCAGACCCACCACTTTTTTGGAGTTCTTTTCTTTTTGCATTTTTTTGATGTGCATCTGTACTACAAAGTACAGCATATATACATAAGGAGTTTTTCCTCTTGAGCTAGTAGACTATCCCTCTTTTGAAGCATTATTGCAACCCACAACTCCTGTCGTTAGACCTCATGGCAACCAGACCAAGTTGAGACGCACTTCCTTCACTATAAGAAGAAGAGAGGTTCTGCCTAGAAGTACTACCGTCATATGCTACCCCAAGTCAAGGAAGACTGCCTCCTCACCACCTCGTCCATAGAGAGATCGGTGTAAAGTGCTGGTCCAAGTAAAGCCATTGTCTATATGAGTCATGTGTGTGTTTTTAGGTGCTCTACTTAGGCTCATCGAGATGACATATGATCATAGCCTAGTGGACTCAAAGAATTAAGTCACCATGGACCTGAAAAGTCTCAACCGTAAGCCCTATAAGGTTCCTCTTAGAATTAGGTGGATTAAGATCTTAATCAAGCTCCATTTTTCAATTTAATTCTAGGCTAGTTTAAATGTCAACTATGATCTAGGAAAAACTATACAAGTATTTACAAAGATGCTATTTACAAAATATTTACACATGTGCAAAATTTTTGAAAAATGTTTTTAAAACATGGATGTATGCATGAATGTAAGTTTTGCAAAATATTTACACAAATTTACCCAAGGTTTTTGCAAACTTTTGATTTTCAAAACATTTTACAAAAATTTTGTACTATATACATAATTTTGATATCAAAATATTTACAAGCTATTTACACAAAAAAATTTTACAAACATTTTTACAAAAATAATTTGTACAACTAGCTATGTATGTGCAATAAAAGAATTTTATTTACAAGGAAAATTTTTAATTTTTATGGATTTTTGGATTTTAGCCATTTTTATTTATTTACACACTCACACAAAGTACGAGTTATGGCTAAAGTATATATGAAATATATACGACACCCCCCTATACATAGCTCGAACAATGTCCTCAGAGTCAAGAGCGATGAAGAAGACATAACTCGTGCCTAGTATAGGGAAGTGAAAAGGAAGGCTATATACAAAGACGAATGAAAGAATAGAAATGCAAGAGGCTCTCTGGATTTCCCCTTATACTTAGGATCAAATAATCCTAAGTATAATAGGCTGTACACGAAGGGAAATCCGAGTGAGAATGTACAGGGTCTACCTCCCCTATACTTAGGGTAAAACATCCCTAAGTATAGGAAGCAAAACAGAGGTAGAAATGAATCAAAAGAAACTCAAAAGTCTCACACCCCCCTATACTTAGGGTAGAGTGCACCCTAAGTATAGAAACGTCGAAGATGTAAATGGGGTGTTGGTCTGAAGAATAGTGTGATATGGACAACTGGATCTATACAAGTCAGAGGAACAGTGATAATCAGGCGTGAGATGCAATAGATGTGAGTCAAGAGACCACATCTCACGCAAAATGAATCGGGGCAACGTCAACAACCAACGGTTCATGATCTAGATATGGCTTGAGCCGCTGCCCGTTTACACGAAAGGTACTCTCAGAAGACAACTCAGATATATCAATACTCCCATTGTCGTGTACCTTTCTAACCAATTAGGGTCCCTTCCATTTGTTTTGTAGCTTCACTGGAAATAATCTCAACCTGGCATCAGGCAACCATACTCGTTGTCCTGGCTCAAACTGCTTGTGGCTGATATGAGAATCATGCCATTCCTTCACTCTCTCCTTGTACTGTTGACTGCTCGAAAAGGCTGCATCACGAAGCTCCTCCAGGGCTGCTAACTCTTCCCTCCTCTGATCTCCTACACTCACTGGATCCATGATAATGTCTATGACTACCCAGAGTGACCTATGTCTAAGCTCAACAGGTAAATGACAGGGCTTGCCATAAACGAGGCGAAAGGGATACGTACCCAACGGTGTCTTGAAGGACGTCCGATGTGCCCACAAGACCGAGTCCAAAAGCTATGACCAATCCTTTCGGTCAAGGCGGACGACCTTCTGCAATATAGTCCTGATCTCCTTGTTCGACACTTCAGCAAGACCATTGGTCTGAGGATGGTACGGTGTGGCTACTTCATGGTCTATGCTGAACTCGTTAGCAAGGGCCTTTACCTTGTCGTTGACTAAATGAGACCCCCCATCAGATATCAACACTCTAGGAACCCAGAACAATGAAATGATATTCTTCCTCAAAAATCTGCAAATAGTCCTAGCATCTGTGGTTCGGGCGGGGATGACCTCAACCCAACGACTCACATAATCCACGGCCAACGGAATGTATTCAAATCCCTGATTCCGAGGGAATGGACCCATGAAATCGATGCCCCATGTGTCAAAAACCTCACAGAAGTGAATGGGCTGCATCGACATCATATCACGCTGTCCACAAGTGCCCATCCTCTGACAGTCAGTACACCTCTTCACAAACTCATCAGACTCCCTGAAGAGGGTAGGCCACCATAGGCCGGATTGGAGCACTTTCTGTGTCGTTCTCCTCCCAGAGTGATGTCCTCCTGCCTCAAGCTTGTGGCAGTAAGTGAGGACTTTGTGGTGCTCCTCCTGAGGAATGCACCTACGTCAGATGCTATCCCCTCTTTCATGATAAAGGACGGGATCCTCCCAACGGTAGAACTTGGCCTTCGCGAGGAAGGTCTCAATCTCTGCCTGGGCTAATCCTTTGGGACTTTCTTGGCAACAAGAAAGTTCACAATATCGGCGTACCACGGGAGAGAGGCGATATAAAGGATCGCCTCATCTGGGAAGGTCTCACAAATAGGCTCGATCTGCTCAGAATCCTCAAGATACTCCAATCGGAAGAGATGATCCGCCACCACATTCTTGACTCCAGGCTTGTCTTTAATCTCTATATCAGACTCCTGGAGTAGAAGGATCCATCTGGTCCATCTGGCTTTGGCATCCTTCTTTTCCATGAGGTATCGGATGGCGGTTTGATCAGTGAAGATGGTCACTCTAGATCCAATGATGTAAGATCTGAACTTATCTAGGGCGAATACTATGGCTAGCATCTCCTTCTCAGTGACTGTGTAGTTCCTCTGAGTGACTGTGTAGTTCCTCTAAGCTACATCCAATGTCCGGCTAGCATAGTGAATAGCAAAGGGGACTCCATCCCTCCTCTATCCCAGCACGACCCCTACGGCAAAATCGGAGGCGTCCGTCATGATCTCCAATGGGAGAGACCAATCAGGCGGCTGAAGGACAGGAGCCTCTAAGACTAGACTCTTGAGAGTCTCAAATGACGTTAGACACTTATCATCCACAATGAACTCGGTGTCTTTCGTCAGCAGATCAGTCAACGATCAGGCAATCCAGCTGAAATCATGAATGAATCATCGGTAGAAACCGACGTGCCCCAGAAAAGACCGTAACTGCCGTAAGTTGGATGGTGGACTCAGTTTCCTAATGATATCCACCTTGGCCAGATCAACTTCCATGCCCCTGTTGGAGATGATATGGCCAAGCACCATCCCTTGAGTCACCATGAAGTGACTCTTCTCCCAAGAAAGCACCAAGTGCACCTCAATACATCGCTAGAGGATGCGGTCTAGGCAGTCAAGACAAGAATCGAATCCATCACCGTAGACCGAAAAGTCGTCCATGAAGACCTCCAAGCACTCCCCTAACATGTCCGAAAAGATGGACAACATGCACCTCTGGAATGTCGCCGGAGCGTTGCACAATCCAAAGGGCATCCGTCTGAAAGCATATGTTCCAAAGGGACAGGTGAAGGTAGTCTTGTCTTGGTCCTCTAGCGCAATTGCCACCTGGTTGTAACCAGAGTACCCGTCCAAAAAGCAGTAATGGCTCTTCCCTGCCATCCTCTCAATAATCTGATCAATAAAGGGCAGGGGGAAATGATCCTTCTTGGTGGAATGGTTCAATCGTCTGTAGTCCACACAGACCCACCAAGAAGTGGGTATCCGGGTAGCGACCTCCTCTCCAGACTCACTGACAACTGTAGTAATGCCCGTCTTCTTGGGCACCACATGCAATGGACTGACCCACTTGGAGTCAGAGATGGGGTAGATAAAATCAGCGCTCCACCATTTCGAGATCTCCTTCATGACAACATCTCGAAGGTTCGGGTTCAGCCGCCGCTGGAACTCACGTGACGGCTTTGTATCCTCCTCGAGATAGATATGGTGGGAGCACATGGCCTGACTTATCCCCTGGAGATCAGCTACACTCCAACCTATCGCCTTGCGGTTCTCTTCAAGAACCCCCATCAGACGAAATTCCTGCTCTCCAGTCAAATCCGCTGAGATAATGACTGGGTACATCTCCTGCTCACCCGCAAGGAACCTATACTTCAGCGATGATGGAAGCGGCTTCAACTCTGGACAACATGGTGCTGGTGGATCTGGCCTCTGAAAGGTCTGAGTGGATGCGGCCAAATCTGCATGGGAGAATGAAGACTCTCGCTCACAATCTCAATCAGACGATGGCTGCTCCGCTGGTGTATCTCTGCTCTTTGTGGAATCAGTCTCCTCCCTAGTTGTAGGCTCTGTGGAAGTCAGAAACGGTATCAAGTCATCAAACTCAGCCCAGTCAAAATCTAACTGAGGGATCTATATCAGAATCACAAAAATATGCCTCACGATCGGGAACCGGCTCTGTTGCCTGAGATGTATCTTGGACCAGGGGTGTGCTATCCAAGCTCTCCTCTACTGTCATATGTGCATCAGCAAACTCTAAAGGTGAGAGGATGGCCTGTGCTGCTAGGTCTGCCTAAACTGCCTCGTCATCTGTGACCACAAAGTCGCAGTCCTGGTGGATGTCTTGCCTTGCCTCTGTCATCTGCTCTGAATCTGAAGTCTGCTCGAAGCAAGATGAATCTCGGGCTCTAGTCTCCTCAATCGTCTCTATTTGTATACTCTCGCCCTCGATGCGAAAGTATACCTTCCCGCTATCATGATCAGACACTGCCTTGGCTGTGGCCAAGAACGGGCGTCCTAAAATGATGGGGGTATCAGTCACGGACTCAGGGATCTCCATGTCCAACACACCGAAGTCCACGGGGAATTTCAAGCCTTGAATCCTGACAACAACGTCCTTCAGCAACCCCTTCAGCCTCTTGACAGATCAATCAGCAAACTGAAGGACCGTCCTACTCTGTCGTAGAGGGCCTAACTCGAAGCGGTCGAGTAGGGTTGTCGGAAGTAGGTTGATCGAAGACACGCTGTCTAATAGAGTACGATCGAACCTCTGCTCCTGAATGTGACATCTGACATACGGGGCTCCTGCATCTGGCCTCTTGGCTGGCAGACGGTTCTGGATCGCAAAGCAAGTGGCACGAGTGAACACATGGATCTCTGACTGGTGGTTCCTCCTCTTCCTCCGAACAATGGTACTGTCTCTGAGTGGTCTCTGGAAGAGAGGGATGTGCTCCAAGGCCTCCTATAGAGTCAGCTGTATTGGAAATCTGTCCATCACGTGCTGGCTGAACTCTAGCTGGTGGGACTTTTTTGGATCTTTTTTGGTCCCCTTAGCCAAGCGGAGTGCTTGGGGGAAGGGGACTGCTAGGTCCTTCTCAGATGAAGGACTAAGAGAGGGTCTGTGCTGCTCAAGCACGGCAGAATCCACACATACATCATCATGCAACACAGGTGGATCAGAATAAATCAAACCCTTGCCTTTATTCACAGAAATGTTCTGAGGTACATTCATAGAAGGAAAAACAACAGGACTAGCAGAAGAAGTAATGGTGGCCTCAGCACCACACTCAGCATCTGGATCTGCAGCATCAGTACCACGCTCTGTCTCGGCAACAAGTGTGGTGGCATCAATACCACCTCCTCCATCTAGTGAAATGACGTCCTCAGTACCATCGGATGGATCAACATCCGTGGTGGCATCAACACCACCATCGTCATCTCTGGCGACATCAGCACCGCTCTCCTCCTCACCTTGCGCACCTGAAGTAGCATCGAGTCGTCGCTCAGATGAGGCGCCTCCTGCTGGCATCCTACCGCTCCTAAGTGTAACAAAGTCAGCATCAAAAAGATATGCAAAAATGTCACCAAGTGAATCACTAGGAGTGGTGGTCTCTGTGAACTCTACCTACTCAAATTTCCTCTTTAGGTTGTTGGGGTTTGGCTCAATATGGGCAGGGATGGCGGCCTTCGCTCTCACGATCTCCCTAATCTCCTGATGAAACTCATCCATCTCCCGTCGAAAAGTAGCCTCCTGCTCGGACATGAGGTGGGCTAGGTCATCCAAGGAGAGGTTCTCATAGGTCGGCCCATGAGAACCTGACGGGTGGCCTCGCTGGTAGTGAGGCTGCTGCTGCTGGTGGTGAGGGTGAGAGGGGTACTGGTGATGATACTGCTGCGGAGGCTGCTCTCGCCTCCAAGGTTGTCCCTGCTAATAGGGACGAGGACCATACTATTGGTAGTGGGATGATTGCTGCTGCTGCTGCTGAAGTGGGGGCTAGGGTTGCTGATGCTGCTCACGCTGCTGGCCATACTGACCACCCTGAACTGGAGGCTGCTGCTAGGAACTGGTGCCTCCAGTCGACCAGCGGAATCCAGGATGGTCTCGTCGGATACCAGGCTGGAGTCGGTCGTACCAAATCCCGTTGACATCCATCAATGGCTCATGCTCGTACGAGGGTGGGGGTAGTACTGCCAAGGGCTGATCCGGCTGGTAGACCACCATCTAAGTGTCCTTGGATGGTGGTGGCTGGTAAAACTACGGTGGTTGCTGGTACGACTCCACCTGGACATGGTGAACCTATCTAGGCTGACTGGAGTGCTGGGACGAGCTACCACTGCTGCTCGGATCTCCTCGTGACCTGAGACGGGGCTGAGAAGCCGTCTGTGCCTCCTTGAGACACATGATCTTTGTCTTCAGGTCACTCAGCGTCTGTGCCATCTGGTTGATCTACGTCATGCCCTGGCACTGCTTCTTCTCAATTAGCTCGATCCGATCTAGCTTCTCGCTGATGATACCCATGTCTGTGGCTGTAGACTCGGCCTGTGCGGCTGCCGCGGACGAAGTGGAAGGACCGGTATCGACCCGTGCTATCCTCTGAAACTGCACGACCTGTGGATGGGGGTGTCCCTGAGTGTAGAGTCAGGTCTGGGACATCACGGTGTAGTTCTCGGCCATCTCCTCGTAGATAGCCAGACCTGATCCTCATCCTTATCGAAGTAGGAACCACCACAAGAAGCATTCACCAAGCCTTACAGCTCTGGTGTCAGCCTGCAAAAGAAGCTCTGAATAACGTTCAGCTTCGAGATGTCATGGTGCGGGCATTTGTCTGTAAGCTCTCTAAACCTCTCCCATTCCTCGTGGAACTGCTCGTTAGGGAGCATGGAGAAGTTGCTGATCAAGTCCCTCGTTGCATTGGTCCGCCCGAGTGGATAATACTTGTTCAAGTACTCGGTGCGGAGCTGCTCCCAGGTAGTGACAAATCTCCCCAAATGCTTCAGCCAGTTGGCTGCTCTATCGACCAGGGAGAAGGGGAAGGCATTCATCCGAATGGTATCCTCGTCCACCTACCGATCATGGACGGTGCTACAGATCATCTCGAATTCCTGGAGGTGGAGATGGGGCTCCTCAGTCGTGAGCCCGTAGAAATGGGGTAGAAGCTGAATAGTCTGCGGGGGGAACTTGAAGTCTCCCACGATCGTCGGAAGAACAATCCATCGGTGGGTAAGCATCGATCCGGGGTTGTGCAACTCCCGCATCGGTCTGTCTCCTGCTGCTGCTGCTGCCGGCTGGACCGACTCATCAGGCTGATCTGGTATCTCTGACCCATCTCTTGCGGGCTTGCACTACTCGCGGTTGGCTCTCATCCGCTCCATCTCTCTCCTCATCTCAACCATGAAAGCTCCCTGATCCCTAATCTGCTGTTTCATCGTCTTGAGGGAAGCTATCAAGGTGTTGTTGATCGCACCCTGGTCCAGGACATAGGTCTGCTCTGCTCGTGGGCCTCCAGTGCGGTCGTCACTGCTGCCGACCATGGTCTTTACAAAGGCAAAAAACCCAAGCTCAGGTGTCGAAATATAATCTGTCTGCTGCTCTACCTGATCGGGCACCTCTGGACTGTCAGAAAAAATGTGGTCGGGGGGAACATGATGGAAGTGAACCCGAGTTCGGAGAGCGGGTCTCAGCTCTCACGATCCGACTAGATGAACGGGCCAGAGTGCTCGTAAGAGGTGCAGCCAAAGGCTGCCTAAGGGACCTCCGACCCATCATCGTGATCTGGCGAGTCGGGCGGATGGGATCTGGAAAGCAAACTGGATCAACAGTAAAACCCCCAAAGCATCAACGCGACACGATCTGATGACCACAAGAGTTTGGTCTTTTATCTTGTCATTTTTTATTTTGGTGATAATACAGTCTAACAGAGTGATTAAGCGAGTTGTTGGGAATCCAACGCCCCCAGAAGACTGTCCCGATCCCGAACAAGATCTTTCCCAGCCAGTACAAGCCACGGACCGTTTACCGGCTACCCTATCAGCTTGCTCTATTAAGGATATCGTGGCCTGCTTTACCGGAAACCAGAGCGATCCTCACTGGAGAATGACTAGCCCAGAAGAAGTAGTCTGAAAAGGGGTCGGATGTGGCTCTACCTAGTGTGCAGGTCACTCTCTCGCCCAATCAAACCATACAAGGTGGGGGTTGTTCTCCCAATGCAATTTTTTGGGTGAAGTGTTTTTTAGGTCCAATTTGCTTTATCAGTCCCAAATTTTATGATTTTTCCTTTTTATATATTTTTTAAGAAATCAAATGCCTAACGAATTTTTCAGGTTCTCCTAATGCTATGTAAGTCTAGAAAATGGTGGTAGAAGACGAAAAAGCCGATGCGCGAAGAAATCAATGATGCATGCAGAGTAAGAAATGCGTACCTGACTCCAGTACTCTACATGCAGGGTGATCCACGCATAAAAGTAAAGACAAAAAATAAACTACCTATATGATGCACGAGGAAAACTGCCTTAGACGAAGCAATTTCTACACGGAGAGAACAAATAGCGAACGAGTCAACAGGAGGAGTCGGAGTCCGGTCTCTGATGCCATTCGGTGTCCGCCACAACAGATCCTGCCCAGTGCTATATACGGCCTCTAGTGGCATGTGACCCCTCAAGTGACCAGGTTAGCCTTTTCTTTATTAATTTTAGTTAGGTCCAATTACGATCTATTAGGAGCAGGCAGATAATTAGGGTTTGGATCATAATCAAGTATGTCACAATTAGAAGAAAATCCTAAGCAAAGGCCAAAACCGCGTAAATCAGACAGACAATTAGAATAAAATATGAGAAAAACTTTAAACCCGCGAAAAACACGATGAGGTCCCCCGAGCACACCGATGCTCAGCGAAAGAGACCCCGGTAGTCACCGATAAAGTCCAAGTGTCTGAGAGTCTGGCTGTCCCTGTATTATTACAATAATCAAATAATCTGAAAATAAAACTATCCTAAACCTCTCCTCTCCTTTTCAACCTCTCACTCTCTCTTGCGGCTCCGTACAGAAGGGAGCTGCCTCCAGCTTCCGCGGTTGCTTCAGCTTTTCGAAGAAAGCCGCCTCGATCCTCAGGCCCTCGCAATAAATAAAACATGAGTGTCAGACACAATTATTATAAAAATGCATAGAAAATAAAATAAAATAAAAGGACAACTATATGCAAAAATGGTAATAAATAAATAAAGTAAAACAAACAAAAACAAAATAAAATGAAAGAAAAGAAAATAAAAAGAAAACAAAAGAAAATAAAAAAAGTCGTGAAAAGCTGCAAAAAAAAGAAAAGCTGCGGGAAAAGCCACGAAATTGAAAACCGAACAAAAATGAAAAACAAAAGACTACTAAGCCGTGCTCCCCGGCAACGATACCATTCTAATGATCGTAAAATCACCAAGACCCGGATGAAGGTATAAAAACACAGGTCGTTGCGACCCGGATCTCGGAGATCGATCAACAAGAAAATCAGACCACAAATTAGAAAATAAATCAAGAAAGCATGAATAGTTGTCTGGCTATTTATTTAACCTGGTATAGCGATCAGGGTCAAACTCAAGGAGCATGGGTTGGCCGAATCAGCCTACGAAGTAGTCAAAAATAAAATAAAATAAAGAAAGGTATTTTTAGTGGATTATATATATATTTTTTTTAATTATGAAGAAAAGGTAAGAAAATGCTAAAAAGAACACATTCAACAATTTATTCAATACATCAAACAACTCAAAAAATTCAAATAAAATTGTTTTGTGTTTTTTTAACTTTAAATGTTTTTGTTGTTTTTTTCAGAATTTTATAATTTTTAATTGATTTTATAAAAATAGAAAAAGGCAAAAACAATGAACTAATGTGCAACCAGATTTGAAAGACTAATTAAAAATAGATAATTAGCCTTTAAAAATATGAAGGCAATTTTTAGGAAAAGTAGAAATAAAAACTAAGCTACAGAAATCAAAATTGCAATTTTTTGATTTTTATATAATTTTTAACAATTTTTATAAGGTTTTTAGGGTTTTATATTTTTTATGGGTTTTATAAGTCTAAACAAGACAAAAATTGGTCTGAATCAAGAAAACACTAAAACAAACTAGTCCTAGTTTTTTTAGAATTTTTCGATGAGTTTTTATATTTTTAATTGATTTTATAAAATAAACAGTAGTAAAAATGAAGTTTTTTGATTTTTTTTAAAATAACAATAGTAATAAAAATGTCCCAAAATTTTTGTGAAATTTTTACACGGTGGCAGGGGCCACGTATCCAAATTTCACAAGGTTTGGATTTTGTTTGACATTTTATTCAACTAATACAAAAGCTACAGCACACAGGGACCTATATGCAAAGAAATAAAGTTCTGGGGGCTAAACAAAAACACGTGGAAGAACTATAAGGGCATCAATGCAAAATTCACATCCATTCAGCACATGTTTTAAACATCCACACTTAGGGGCATTTTTGTAATATTTAAAACATAAAATGCAATTCAGAACATCCAAAAACCCCAGCCCAAATCATGCAAAAAGCCCACAGTATCACGTGGCAAGCACGTGGTTCACAATCAGAGGGACGCAACTGTCATTCCTATTTATAAAGATTTAAATCATAACATCTAGAAACCCGAGCCCCTTACATGCAATTTACCCAAAAGCTAACGTGTCGAAGCACGTGTTCCACACAAACAGGGGCTAAATCGCAAATATGAGAAAGTTTAATGTCCTCAATGCAATTTTTAAAAAATAAAAGCAACTACTCTACGTATTTACAGGACTAAACTATAAATGCAAGAAGAATAGGGGCCTAAGTAATATTACCCCATTATTGCGATCCACGGCTTAAGAGGAGCCACGTGTGAGATCCGACGACTGAGATGCGCTGGTACCCCTTCGCGATGGACTGTCTAGATGAGCTCCTCAGATGATTGGACGGCTGAGTACTCTCCCAAGATGAGTGGCTGTGATGGACCTGGAGCAAGGTGCTCAATTGAACGGCAGCTGGAGATCCTCGAAGAACAAGTCACCGACGAGTTTCGCCGGCCCAATGCGTGCGCGGAGGACCTCCTCAGGTGCTGCGGAGGTGGGCGAATCGACGAGGAAGATCGTCTGCAACAATGGGTGTGCTCAGATGGGGCCGGGAACGTCGGAATAGCTCCGACGACGGGGATGAACTGGAGCACGTGTGCCTGAATGGCTGGACCTCCAGATGGGGTCATCCTTCGATGAAACCTGCACAGAAAGAATGTTGGGTCGAGGGCAAAGTGCCTCAACCCAGTTATGGGCGAAGTGGGTGAACAGGCGAATCGAGGAAGGGTCCTCCGACGAGTGGCGTCGGAGGAGGACCTAGCTCCTAGTTTCGGGGCGAACCAGGATGATTGGAGGTGTGGAGAATGTGGGGTGAAGTCTCATGAAGGTGTTACGATGATCGGATGGGAAGATAGTCGATCGGAGAGGGGTGAATCGGTCGGCGAAGGCCGGCGGCACAAAATCGAAAAATCCAGATTAAAGCTACTCTACGGGATAACAAGGCCACCTGATGGTCGAACGCATCTGTGGGGGAGCTGCGGAGTCTCCTAAGGTCCTTGCCTTGATGGAGCGACGCCTCCAGAGGCTCGTGCTCGTCGGTGGCGGAGCTCGACGGTGTTAACCGCCGGACATGGGGCTAGGGCGCCTCAATCGTCATTGCGACACCTCCCAAAGCTTGCTGTCACTCAAGGCAGGAAGGTGGAGGTCCTGGGAGTCGAAGACGGTGGACGAAGGTGCGTGGAATGGCGGAAGGAGGCGATGCTATATAGTGGTAGGGGTTCGGCAAGAAGAAGATCGGGCACGCAATCCGATGCTCGGATCCCCAAGAGAAATAGCGGGCGTACATAGATGTATAATGGATAATCGAGGCCTGGGGTTTAAGGAAATGGGAGGTGGATCACATCTAGAAAATTGGGTGAAATTGGGTCAAAAGCATAGATCTGTGAGGGTGTGGTCCTGGGGGGAGAGGTGACCGGGGGTCAACAATCCCCTGTGGACCAATGGGGAAAAAACATTGGAAAAAGATTTGGAAAATCAAAATAAAATAGAAAATGACCTTATTTAAAAATATTTACAAAATAAAAAATGTTTATTTGTTTTCAAAGAAATTTATAGTGATTTTTATTTATTTTTTTGAAAAATAAATTATGTATTTATATTATATTATTATTATATACAAGTATATATACCTATGTATTTTTGGATTTTATTTTTATTATTTTATTTATGTACAATTATTCCAATTTTATATTTTGTATAATTACACCATAAGATTTGGAATATAAAAAGAATTTTATTAATTATTTACAAGGGTGAAATAAATACATCTTTTATTTTATATATATGGTATATGTAAACGGGTGAGAGAGAAATTATTTATTTTTATTTTATTTTTCTTATTTTTATTTTATTTTTATAAATATATACAAAATATGGGGAACACATAAATATTTTTATTTTTAGAAAATAAAATATATACACTAAGAGGGGTTTTACACAATATTGAGTCACCCTATCTTTCTCTACATATTTTATTTTGCGGTCAGGCCCATGTTGAGCATTCCCTTGGGTTCAGGTCACTCAATATTTATTCTAAATATTTCCCACTTTTTCTTTATTTCTTTATTCTTTCATTTTTACACAAAACATGCTAATTATTAATATTTACACAATGCATGCTTTTTGAAATTATTCTATTTACAAACATATACATGGTGTTTTGCAAAGCTTTTTAGCTAAAATAAAAGAATAAAGAGTGATGAATGAGGATTTATCAATGACTCCGGTGATAAGTTTGCCTTGACCTATCTCTATTTTTTATGATTTTATGTTATTATAGAGAGTATTGTAGCTTTATGTAAGCTCGTCATGGGTTGAATATTTGATTACAGTACTTAATTTTAATTGTGACCAGTCTCAAGTTTTTTCCCCTCACATTGTAGATTTTTCACATTAAAAATTATTTGTATATCTAAGTAGGATTTTTTATCCATGATTATGGTTTCTTTGGATTGTGTCTTTCTTTGGATTGACACACTGTGCATAATCACTTATCAAATTTGTGTTTTTATTTAATTCAATCTATTCAGGGAAGTTGGGGCATAAAATTGTCGGAGACAACCTCTTAAATAGTGTTTTTTAAATACTATTTAAGAAGTTGTCTCGTGACATTCGGATCTTTTCAACATGGATTTAGGCAAACATTCATATTTCGTTGGGACGTTCCCTACTTGCGATGCATTGCATCGCTCGAATGCAAGGAAAAATTGGTAAGGGTCGCTACATCGATGTCCGGATGTAGTTCAATCTCACATGAGGAGTGCATGCGATTAAATAAGCTAGTTTTGATGCATTGTCTTTCGGATGCAATATAAATTTTACAAGGGTTCTTGCATGATGGACACATGCGTGTAAAGAAGTTAATCCAAAAGAGGTTGTAAAGGAAGTTACAGATAGGTAGTTGGAATATTGGAACTTTGACTGAAAAATTGATGGAGATAGTATATATGATGGAAAGAAGTAAGATTCAAATACTGTCTCTAAAAAACAAAATGGGTTGGAGAGAAATCAAGGGAGATTGACAAGACATGATTTAAACTTTATATTCGGGTAAAGATAAGGGTAGAAACAATGTTGGAGTGGTTGTTCATAAGGATTTGAAAGATTGTGTGGTTAAGGTGCAAAGATTCAAAGATCAGATTACTTTGCTACAATTGGTGCTTGAAGAAGAAATTATGAATATCATCTCAGTTTATGCACCCAAAATTGGTTTAGATGAAAGGATCAATCAAGCTTTTTGGCAGTATCTGGATAAGATTTTGGAAGGAATCCGACAAAGAGAGAAGGTTTTCCTAGGTGGAGATCTTAATGGACATGTTGGAAAGAATGATTTAGGGTATGCTAGTGTTGGCTTCGGAGATAGAAATAAAGAGGAAAAAGTCATTCTGGATTTTGTAATGGCTTATGATCTTTTCATAGAAAACATACTCTTCAAGAAGAGGGAGGATCATTTAAGTACTTATAAGTATGGCCCGACTTGAACACAGATAGATTACTTTGCATTGAGGAGAAGAGATCGGTTGTGTTGCAAAGGCTTCAAAGTAATCTCAGGAGAGAGTTTGACAACTCAACATCGCTTGTTAGTCATGGTTGTGCTAATAAAAGAGCTGATAAAGAAAAGGAGGGCATTCAAGATCACTTGAACTAGATGGTGGAATCTTCAACTAACGTAATCGAGTTTTTGGGAAGAAAGTTTTAGAAGACTTATCTTGGGATTGTAGCGGAAGTGCAAATGAGATGTAGGAGGCGGTAGCATCTTGTATCCGAAGTGTAGCCAAAGAGATGCTAAGTGATTCAAACAGAGGAGCTCCAGGATAAAAGGAGGCTGGGTGGTGAAGTGGAGGGGTGCAAGATAAGCTAAAAATTAAAATCGTATACTTTAAAGCTATGCCTTAGAACAGAACAGAGGGAATTGCACAAACTACAAAATAGCAAAGAAGGAAGCAAAGAAGGATCTAAGCGAAGCTAAGTCAAAAGCTTATGATGTTTTATACAAAAAAATGTTGACTCTAAGGAGGGCCGGAAGTATATATCTAGGTTGGCCAAAGTAAGAGAAAGAAAGACCAAAGACCTTTCTCGAGTGAGATGCATTAAGGATGAGGAAGGTAATGTGCTTGTTACTCATAAGGATATAGAGACTAGATGGAAGCAATATTTCCTTATGCTTTTCATTGGGGAAGAAAATGGAAAGATCACTTTGGATGATCTAGCTAGTAGTGAAAGTTACTTGAATCGTGCGAGCTATAGATGAATACAAAGAAAGGAAGTAGAGGAGGCTTTGAAGGTTATGAGACATAGGAAAGGTATAGAATGAGATGACATTCCTATAAAAGTAGTTTTAGGTAAATGTGGTTTGACTTAGCTTACTAATTTATTCAATTTTATTTGACGAAGTAAGAAAATGCCTAAAGATTGAAGGAGAAGTATCATGGTCCCTCTTTATAAGAACAAATGGGACATTCGAAATTATGCAAATTATAGAAGCATAAAGCTGATAAGTCACACTATGAAAATTTGGGAACGTGTGATTGGAAGAAGGTTGAGGCAAGTTTCCAAAGTAAAATAAAATCAATTTGGATTCATGCCAGGTCGCTCAACCATTAAAGCCTTCCATTTACTGAGGAGAATAATGGAGATTTATAGAGATAAAAAGAATAACCTCCATAGGATTTTTATTGATTTGGAGAAGGCTTATGATTATGTCCTAAGTGGGATATTGTGGAGAGTTTTGGAAAGAGACAAGTACATGTCCTATACATTTACCTCATAAAGGATATGTATGATAGGTTTTATCTTGTGTAATGATCTAGACTGGGAAGATCGACTATTTTAGACATCAACATTGGTTTACATCAAGGTTCAACTTTGATTCCATTTCTTTTTACTTTGATTATGGACCTGTTAACAAATCACATTCAAGATGAGATACTTTGGTGTATGTTATTGTTGATGATATTGTGTTGACTAATGAGGCTAGAAATGGAGTAAATGAGAAGCTTGAGGTTTGGAGATATGCATTGGAGACTAAAGGATTTCATATAAGTAGGGTAAGACTGAATGTATGGAGATCACTTTTGATGGAAGTAATGATGACGGAATCGAGGAGAAGATTGGTGATGATAACATTCAGAAGAGGGATTGTTTCAGATACATGGGATCTATTTCGTAACATGATGGGGAAACAGATGGAGATGTTACTAATAGAATAAATGTATGCTAGATAAAGTGGAGAGGAGTCTCTATTATTCTCTGTGGCTAGAAAATTCCTTTGAAAATCAAAGGAAAGTTTTACAAAACAACATTGAGACCTGCTATTCTGTATGGATCTGAATGCTGGCTTGTGAACCATAGACATGTGTAGAGAATGTCAATAGCAGAAATGAAAATGCTAAGGTGGATGTGTGGACACACATGTAAAGATCGTATTTGGAATGATGCAATCAAAATGAAAGTTGGTGTAGCTCCGATCGAGGAAAAAAAGCGAGAAAACGACTTAAGGTGGTTTGGCCATTTGCAAAGGACCCGATGCACAGGTTAGGAGAAGCAAGTTTTGGGATGTTGAGCCAGTTAAGAGATGGAGAAGAAGGTCCAAGAAGTGTTGGAATGAGACTATACGAAGGGATCTTAGTTTTTTGGATCTAAGCCCGAGAATGACCCAAGATAGATCCGAATGAAAGCAAAGAATTCATGTAGCCGACCCTACTAAATGTGGCAAAAGGCTTTGATGTTATTGTTGTCAATCTATTCAAGGAATCTGTTCCCACCAAGTAGTATTAGAGAAGAGGTGCGGACACTTCATTACAACATATGCCCTCAGTGTCTGCTACCAACAGATTTCTAATTACAGGTTAGACTCCTTTGGACTAGACATACTTGGATGAATTTCTAGCATTATCTTCAGAGGGACATGCTTGCTTAATATCTAATTCTTTATATTTAAATTAATAATCTTGAGTATCACAAAAGCTAATAAATATGACACCATGGCTAAATATTATGAAAGAAGAATCAATTTCCACTGCTCTTTATTGATCATGTTCTCAAAAAATTGATGGGGAAAGAGTTCTTTTTCTTCTTTGATGGGTACTACGGGTACAACCAAATGGTGATCTCCTTGACGATTAAGAGAAGACAACTTTCAATTGTCTGTTTGGCACCTATGCCTTCAATGGATGCCCTTTGAATTGTATAACACACCCGCTATATTACAAAGGTGTATGTTGGTTGTATTCGCCGACATGGTGGGTAGTTTTCTGGAGGCTTTCATGGAGGATTTCTTAGTCTATGGAGATAGTTTTGACGCATGCTTTTCTCATTTAGACTGGGTGCTGAAAAGATGTTGAGAAGTATATTTAGTGCTACCTTAAGAGAAGAGTCACTTGAGGATTACCGTAGGGATTGTGTTTGGCCATATCATCTCCAAATGAAGTATGGAGGTCAACCCAACTAAGGTGGATGTTAAACTTGAGCCACCAAAAATAGTGAAGCATATGAGGTATTTTCTAGGGCATATCGGATTCTATAGAAGATTACTTCAAAACCTAAATAGGATTGCCCGACCTCTTACCGAGCTACTAGGCAAAGAGGCATATTTCATTATTGATGACAGAGTTCTCCCAGCCTTCAATAAATTAAAGAGTTTAGTCACTCAGGTACTTATCCTACATCCATCCGACTGGGCTCTCCTATTCGAGATCATGACGAATGTATCAGATTTTATTATTGGGGATGTGTTACGATAATGTATGGATGGATTACTGTTCGCAACCCTAGATGAGCGAGAAGAAAAATACTTTAATAGAGAAAGAGTTATTGACCATTGTTTTCTCCCTTGATAATTTCATATCTCATATTTTGTGATCAAAAGTAATCATATTCACCGACTACCCTGCTATCAAGTACTTACAACAAAGAGAAGGATGTCGAATGACGTCTACTCCGTTGGATCCTTCTTCTCTAGGAGATTGATTTGGAAATAAGATATAAACCTAGAGTCAAAAATGTAATAGAAGATCATTTGTTCAAATCGAAAGCATAGAGATTCCCTTGAGCAATGTACCGATCATATAAACCTTTCTCGATGAATCAATTTTGATTGTCATATCGCTCCCCTGGTATGCCGATATTGTGTACTATCTCGTCTCTAGAAAAGTTCCACAAGATTGGATGCAAGTAAATAAGGACAAGTTTTTGTCCGATATTCATTTTTACAAGTTGGAAGATCCTTACCTTTTGAGGTAAGGTGTAGATTGCATTTGGGTATTGGTGCATTCCTTAAGAGTACACCATTGTCCTCGAGCACTATCATAATCTCGAAGCAGGAGGATATCATTCTGGAAGCAGAATGGTAGTGAAAGTATTGCAGTGTGGCCTTTGGTGGCCTACACTATTCAAGGATGCTGCAACATATGTAAAAGGATGCACTGATTGTCAGAAACAAGAGGAACCATTGGTTCTAAAGACTCGATTCCACTCAAGTTCATTCAGATATATGATGTATTAAATGCTTGGGCATTGACTTTATGGATTCATTTTCTAACAATCATTGATATGAATACATCCTGCTTGCCATAGATTATGTGAATCACAGGGTGGAGGCTATTCCTGCCCGATCCGTAGTTGGTTGTATGGTTTATCAATTTCCTAAGGACAACATTATCCCATGATTCGTAATCCACAAAATTTCAGCCTCAGATGGGGGTAGCCATTTTATAAAAAAGATGTCAAGAAACTTGTGAAGGAATACGACATTGATCATCGTGTCGTATCTCCTTACCACCTGTAGTCCAATGGTTTGGATGAACTTTTGAATTGGGAAATCAAGATGATCTTGCAGGAACTTGTATGATTGGATAGGAAGAACTGGTCTCAACTTCTTGATTCCATTTTATGGACTTATCATACCGCCTACAAGACCCCATTGGGTATGTCTCCATATCATCTTTTCTGCGGAAAGCCATGTCATCTGCCCATAAAGTTATTCATAAATCACTTTGGGTAGTCAATATTTGCAATTTGGGCTCACATGCAAGTGGTCAGAACCAAAAGCTTAATCTGAATAGATTCTTGGAATTCGGAAACTATGCCTATGATAACAACCTAACGTGCAAGGAGAAAGTCAAGTGCTGGCACGACAAGCACATCCGATGAAAGACTTTCAAGTACGGTCAGAAGATGTGGTTTTTTGATACAAAGTTGAGGATTTTCCCTAACGAATTGAAGAGCAAATGGAAAGGGATGTTCATGGCGAAGATTGTATGTGATAATGGTAGCATCCTTATATCTGAATTGTCATCTGAACCACATCCATTCATAGTCATCGGATAGTTGCTAAAATCATACTTAAAGCATGCCACGTTTATGTCCATTGTCGATTCAGTTGAAATGGTATTTCAAGAAGAGCTTACATCAACAGAAGATTTAGACAAAGAGATAACAAAAAACATTTTCCATGATTATTCTTTTGCTTTCGTTCATTTTTTTTGTTTACTCATTAATCCCTTTCATCGTTTCTATAATTAGGATGTACTTCTTCCTAAGTATAGGAGGGATGGGCGACCCTTTCTTGTCTCTCAACTTTTTGATATTATGTTCTATACTCAAGGATACTTTACCCAAAGTATAAGGGGATAGAAGGCGAGTCGTTGATTTCATGTATTCTAACCCTCGGTCATCCTCGCTTAGTTTATAGTCTATTATATATACGTTTACTTCATCCTACTAAAGGCATGATCGAGTCGAGATACCTAACGTCTGGTCTTGGAGGGCTTTCGGTGTCTAACAAGTCCGATCTAGCAATCGATGTATCGACGCCTCTCTTCTCTCAGTATTCAACTCAAGCGTGTTAATCAACATCTAAACCACAATAATGATTAAGAAATTAAATAAGTGAGCTAAAATTTATTATACCCTACAAAATTTTGTATAAATGATAAATAATAGGGGTCAAACCACAAAAGAGCACACGAGGGAGAGCAACAAAATGAATATACAACTATTTTTAAGATTTGTAAGTTTTTAACATTTTTATGACTTTTTCATTTATATATTTTTTATATATTTTTAGTTTTGCAAATTTTTAACTTCAATTTTCAGATAAAATATAGGATATAATATATATATATAGATACATTATATAAAGGAGGAACATAAATAAGATGCTTTTGGATTTTAAAATATAATAAAGAAACTCAAAATTTCACAAATAAAATATTTTTGTATTTTATGATTTTTTTATCTATTTTTGGTTATTTTTGGATAATTTTAAAGAATTTTTATATATTTTTAAATAAGGAAATATGAAAAATAAAGAATACAGAAAATACAGGAACTTGAAATGTGCTTAATAAATATTTATCAAAATGAGATTGAGCCTAAAATCAAATTTCATAAATACTAGACAATATAAAGAAAATTCAGAAGCTTAAAACCTATTTTTGTTATTTTTTGTGAATTTTAAAATTTTTATAAGTTTTTATAGTATTTCTCAATTTTTAGGGGTTTTATTTATCATTTTGCAAAAATATTTGAATAAAAGATGAAATATAGGTAAATAGACATACAACAATTTTTGGATTTTTTTTTTCAAAATATTTATTATCTCTATGTATTTTTAAATCTAAACGGAAGGAAATGCAAAGTTTTTTATTATTTCTAAATAAGAAAAAAGTTTAATTGCCTTAAGATAAATATATGTTATATGATATGGTTACATGCACTTAAGATAATTTTCCTACAATTTTAAATGTAAAATGATATTTTGAATAATTATAATACAAATACAAATACAAAATTAAATCTGCAAAAATACATGTAATACTATTTTGCTGCATATTTATTTTTATTAAATAGCTTCTACATACTAAAAATTATTGGAAAATTATTGTAGATGCTTCATTTTATGATTGTTCATGCCATGATTTTTATTTAGTATTTTATTGCATTTTTCCATTTATGAAAAATAGAATAGGAGTTATTTATTTCCTGTTTTTTTGGAAAAATAAAAAATTATAAAACTAACTTTGAAAATCCCAAAAATTTGTAAAGTATATATATATATTACTATATATTAGAACACCATAGAAAAATCACAAAAAAATAAAAGAAAAACAACAATAATAGAAAACTCTAAAAACTATTTAAAAATCAATATAAATTCTAAACAATTCCAAAAAATAGATGTCTATTTTATATTTTTATTATATTATATAGTATATATTATAATAGTATTGGGAATTTTTGGATTTATTATCTATTTTTAAAACTCAAAGCAATTCAACTTATTTTATTATAGATATAATTTTGATATATTGTTTTTCTTAAAAATTGAGAAGATGCAGCAAAAAATACATAAACGATCACACAAAGATAGAAAAGTATTTAAAACATAAAAACATTTTTTTTCTAAATTTTGACTATATATAGGTATATTTAAAATTTTAGAATACCTATATATTATATAATACTTATATATTACTTCTTATTACTATTATTACTTTTAAATACTGAATATATACTTAAAACCTTTAAAAAAAGTACTGCTCTTGTATATATTTTCCTATATTTCTATATTTATTTATTATAGATATTCTATATATTATTTATAGTATTCTTATTACTATATATAGATACATATTATATCTCTTAAAATTAAATGAAACTAAAAAATGTAAAATTAAAAAGAAATTAAAAATTAAAAATATAAAAATATAAATCACTAAAACAAATAAAAATTATATATGACTAAAAAACCACTAAAATTTTAAAAATATAAAAAGTACAAAAAATATTATTGTTTATTTTTATAATAAATAATAATTTTACATATCAGTATTTTGCTCTTAGTGGTTCGATTCATACACTTGTTATCTATACACATCTTTACGTAGGGTATAATAAATTTCACCCCACATTCCTTTATTGTTTTATCATTATTGCGGGTTGATTGTTTGTCTTAGTTGATTGATTCGGTACTGAGAGTCGAGAGAAGCATCGATACATCGATTTCCAGATTGACTTGTCAGACACCGCAATCCTTCCAAGATCGAACACTTGGTTCCCTAATCATTCGATTGAACAAATGGCATTGTTGTCGGGGATCAACACTTAGAATATGATTATTGTGCGTATATCTATGTTTATTTCCTATTTTTATTTCTATAAATAATTGTTTATCTATTCTGACGTAATTTATTTGTTGACTTCTTTGCAAGGGCCCACTACGCGAGGATGACATTCTAGGAAAATGAGGTTGCCCAACTTGGCGAAGACCATCTCCTTCTTCAAGAACCAGTAGGAGAGAGCAAGAAGAAGACAAGGATTTGAGAAGAGAGAGTGTAGTGTAATTGCATTTTTATTTGTTTTTATATTTGTGAGATGGACTCTTTTATTTTTGTAATTATTATTGTAATAATGCATGTACTTGGACATTCAGACTCATGCAAGCCTATTTTAAGGTGTATTTCACCTGGGGGCTTGCCTCAGTTTTTATGGTTTTCTCGCCTTCTTAATTTCCCTTATTTTGAGTTTTTCATTTTCTTTTGTTTTGTTTTGTGTGCTTGGAGACCCTAGATTCTAGGATTTTATTTGGTGAGCCAGGTAGACTTAGGTCCAAACACTTAATAGAATTTTGTGCCTATAGATCGTTGGACTTAGTCAAATAAATAAACATGTGCTTCTCGAGTAGATGTTCTTTCTAGGACGGTTCCCGCTTGCACAGATACATGTTAGATTTTATTTTATGGACAGATCATATTGCATGTAGACTGTTGGAGTTAGGCATACAACCTCATCTCTAGCATCCACATTCATTTGATTTTTCAAGCATTGTGTTTTCCGAACACCTTCTTCTGTTTTCTTGGACATAGGTAATAAAAGGAAATGTAAAATTCATTAGATGTTTTATTTTCCAAAAATACCAAAAAAAGTGATAACCAATAAAGTTGATACTGTTAACTAAACCAAAACCTAAAATCAAGTGTAAAGGATCAAAAATAATTATTCGGGGGAGAGTAACCCCCTCATTGTCACAGGTACATTACAGATCGAGTGATCGAGTGATGCACTTACACGTAAGGACTAGAGCCCCCATCCTTGGACTTATGCATTAAGCACTTGGGTCGGATCTTGAGCCCTATTATTGCTACCAGCACTTGACTCAGACTTTAGACGAAGTGGTCTGGTACCCTAGTAGGTATGCTACGCCAACTCGATCACAACCGCCCTAGGAGGCTACACTTGTGAGTTTGTAAATATTTTCTTTGTCATCTTACGCTAAAACAGAAAAGAAAAAAGACATGATTTTCATGTTCTTCTCAGTGTTGAGTAGGTGAATTTAGAGGTTTGTTTTTTATTTGTATTTGGTTTGTGTGTAATCGATCATTCCATGCATTTGCACCTTTTTCCTTCATATTTTGACTTGACTTTCATGCTCTCCTGGATTCCCACCTCTTAAATACCAGGATGGATGATTTGAGTTACTTTTATCTGGACTTCATTGATTTTTCTCACTCTTTTCCAGTCGATGCACCTCCATTTTGTCAGGAGGAGTTTTACCCAAAACTTGGTTTTTGTATATACCTGTACGAGAAACCTTTACACTCTAATTTTCCCTAACCATTAGGGCAGCCCATTCACCCATAGTTTCAACTATCAGATTATCCACCACCACAGTCTTGTTACCCACCATCACCCCCATGATGAATCTGCGATTCGTCATCTTTAATCATTTATTTTAGCTTAAAATCCCTTATAAAACTCTTGCGTATAACGCTAATCCCTTACTAACTTGCATCTGTGTAAATATTGTACATTTATGACTAATTTTAACCTAAAATAAATAAAGAAAGAAAGAAAGGAAAATAAAGAAAATAAAATAAAATAAGGAAGACTATATACAGGCTGACCCGAACCCCCAGAGAAGGTTAAGACTTGACCTGATCGACCAGGAATAAAGTAGGGGGAGATAGGGTCCTTAACCAGAAAATAAAAAAAGTGTTCTCACTTATTTATATATATCTGTATATAACTAACACTAATTTATTTGTGTCTTAAATTTACCTCAGATCAAATAACGTTCAAAACCAAAGTTGTAAATAAAAATGTGTTCTAATTAATAAAAATAATTACACAATTAAATCATGTACAGAATAAAAGTAGCCACACTTGGAAAAAGACACTAAGCACTAATTGAAGGAACAATCCGTCTTCATATGAACTCAAATTGAACCAATATCACTTCCATTGCATTCTAAAATAAATTATCTTCAAAATGGTTGTATTTTCATAATTTTTGGAGTTACGGTTGAAAAGTCTGTTTTCCGGGGTGGTTTGTGCAATTTTCCCATGTATTTTGTAAATATTGTAGTTGTATATATTTGTAAAAATTCTTACTAATTTTTAGAATAAAAATAAAAATAAAAAAATTTAAATTCTTTAAAAAAAGGCTAATTTCGTCATTTACCCTTGTATATAATGCCATATATGTATCTAGTATATGTGTATAGTTGCTATTTTTGATTAGCTACCATAAAAAATAAAAAAATAATATTTTTATTCAAAAAAAAATAAAGTGACGAAAATTAAAAAAAAAAAGATTATTTTGTACATAGTTTTATCTCTTTTATTTTATCTCTTTTCATATCTCTTATCTCTTCCACCAAAAAAATTGAAAAATTCATTTCAAATTTCATCTCTTATCACTTCCACCAAAAAAATCAAAAAATCAAAAATTCAAAATTCATCTCTATATTCTCTAGTTATATGGCTCCTTCTCCTTCATTTCAACTTGATCAATCTTTAGAGAGGAGAGCTCGATCTCCGAGAGAAACTTTCGTCGAGAATTGTGCCTAGCCTTCGAGCCGGTGACGACGAGTCGGCCTTGTCGAGGCGATCGCGGTCCTTTTTCCGCTCCTAAGGTGAGATCCACATTTTTATTATTTTTTATCTAGATTAATCGTTGTTTACTTCATCGTATTTTTTATTCATCGTCATTTTATTTTTCTAGATCATTAAAAAATTTCATCACGTTTTTGATCCGCCACCGACTCGATTTTTCATCTCATCTTCTCGATCTCCCCGCCTTCAATTTCTAACTCCCACGATCTATCAACTCCGACCATGCACGGTGGTCGGAGAGTCGGATTCGACCCTTCCGCTTTCGCCGGATCCCCGTTCATTTTTCTGATTTGAAAATAAATAATAAAAGGCATTTAATTCTTTTTGTTCTCTAACGTTTGTTTTGCAAGATCATAAAAAAATAAAAAAAAGAATTTCTTTATCCCTTTTTTTTATTTTTCGTAATTACAAAAAAACAATAATAAAGTTTTTTATTACTGTTTACATTGCAATAAATTATTACAAAAAAATAAAAAAGGGGGCGGCCGCCCTCCAGGCGCTGCCGCCCCCCATTGGTCCATCCGCTAGCAACGCCCTGGCGGCCTCCTGCTCCTCCATGCGTCGATGCCAGCGTGCGACCGCCACCCCCCCAGCGCCTCCTTCCCTACCTCCGGCTGCGCGATCCCCAGGCCGTTCCAACGCCGTGAGGCGACGCTGACCCCCAGTGCCGTGGTCCTTCGTCCACGCCTTCAGCCGACGCCCGCCATCCTGCTACCTCTTACTCGCCATCCGCCTTCGCCGGATCGCCCTCACCTCCTCCAAGGGCGGCAGCGCCGCCCACAACAGTATATCCACTGCCCTTTGTAGCCCCTCCGGACCAGCCGCCCCTGCGGCCCCCTACGTAGGCGCCGCCACGTGCCGAGACCTGTCACTCGACCGCGTCTCCCTTCTAGATCCACCTCCAGAGGTGCCGCCATCGACACCAGCTCGACCAACCTCCTTCTCCAGCGTGTGCCCGCGTCTCCTCCGAGGCACACCACCAAGCCATGCTGTCTCCATCCGCCGCTTTAGCACACCACCTCGCCACCGAAGAACAGTTCCTACGTGGAAGAGAAGAAAGTGGGGCGGCGCTCCCTCTTGTTTCCTTGTGATCGAAGAAAGCCCTATGGCTTTTTCAATTAAAAATTGAGAAAATTGCGTTAAAACCCACTAAAGTTTCAGGAATTACAAAGAAGCCCCCCTCTTACAAGAAAGTCACGCGCCCAGCACATGCTTATTGGGTAAATTGCAATTTCTTCTCTGCATTTAATTATGTTATCTTTTAAAACAATAACTTTGTGAAATTACATTTTAGTCCCTGTTCTGAGACATTGCATGATTCATCTATTGAAATAAATATTTGTATTCGCCCAAAAATTTTGCAAAAATTATGCTATGTTCCTGATGTGCATATCCATCTAGCATAAAATTTTCATTGTATTTTGCCTTCATTTATTATTATTAAAAAATAAAAAACATGTCATTTTTCCTTGTTTGAAATTCCAAAATTCCTAAAAATTCAAATATTATTCCAAAAATTCCAAAAACATTAGTGTAATCTTATAGAACTCGTTTGGACTTAGACAAAAAAATATGTGCTTCACGATAATAGAAGTTCCTATTTAGGATGGTTCTCGCATTTCATTCATACCGATTAGTTTAAATTTACATGCAGATTATATTGCATGTAGACTGCTGGAGTAAGGTACGCCTTCTATCTCGTGCATGCATTCATAGATTTTGTATTTCATTGTCTTTTAATTTCGGACCAATTTTTATGCATTAATTATTTATAAAACCCAAAAAAATTGAAAAATATAACAAATATTCTAAAAATCATAAAAAATCCTACAAAAATCAAAAAATTGTGATTTCAGTTCTTTTTTGTAGATAATTGCCTCTAGTTTGTCTTAAAAATAATTGTTAGCGGTTTTGGGCATTAAAATATTTTTAAGTTGCAAATTACTCCAGACTGTGCATTATTTCTTATTTTCTCACTGTTTGATTTTTAGAAAAATACAAAACATCTGAAAATTCCATAAAAATTCTCAAAAATATTTCAAAACTTATATAACCCCAAAATATTTTCTTTGGATTTTTCTGAGTATTTTAGATTAATTTAAAAATTGCAAAAAAGTTGGTGTGTATATTTTTTTGTCTTGTGAATATTACATCATGTTATTTTTGAAAATTAAAAAAAAATGCAAAATCAAAATCATTAAAAATGTGAAAATTAGAAAATACAAAAATAATCAGAAATGAAAAAATAAAAAAATAAAAAAGATTAAAAATACAAAACCAAGGATAGTTATCCTTTGAGATTCTTGTTTTCTCTTAATTGATTTTCGATTAATTGAATAACCCTCAGGATTTGTAGCCTCCCTGAGTTCGATCCTGTCCGCTATACAGGTTAATAAGTAGCAAAAATAAAAAAATATGTTTGTTGTCACGGCATTTTGGGATAACAGCAACGACGACACTGCTTTTTACCATTAATAATTTTTCTGATCCCCTCAAAATCGTTGTCAACAAAATAACAGTTTTGCCGGGGTTATAAAAAAATCAAAACTCCCAAATTTTCTGTACACAACAAAATGGCGATGTTGCCGGGGAGGCACGACGAGGGTAGTTAGGTTTCTCTTTTGACCTGCTATTCTTGGTTGTAAATATTTGTTTACATAATTTTGCCATTCACTTCATTGTTTATATCCACTGCATTCATTTCATTTTTTTCCTTTTCTCATATTTGATCATTGTATTTCTTACACATTCTCTTTTCTTTTTCTTACGAGGGCCCGCGGAGCGAAGGAGGCGATCCTAGGAGAGCCGAAAAGCACCCAAGAGACGTGGAGGCGGCTTGATTCTTCACCAAGCCACAGGATAGCGTGAGAAGAGGAGGAGAAGAAAGATTTTTTTTTAAAAGAGAGAGAGAGAGAGAGGGAGAGAGAGTTTTTATTTTCTACCATTTGAACTCTCTAAAAGGACATTCATTTTTTTCGGGGTCTGTTTCGCCAAGTGCCGCTGTACTTGGGGGACCTCACCGATTTTGTTTTCATCGCCTTTATTTTTCTTTGTTTCCCACGGATTTCGTGAGCTACCTCTTGATTGCTTTAATTAATTTGCTTAAGCCAGGTAATTAATTAGGTCCAAACACCCTAAATAAGAAATTTCTGTGCCTATAGAGTACATCATAATTTGGACTTAGTCAAATTAACTTGTTCTTGCCCGTTAATAGAAGCTATCATCTAGGACGGTTCACTTGTATTTGCATATAGGATAGTTTATTTCAATTCTGCGCGGATCACTTGCATGTAGAGTGCTGGGGACAAGGTACGCATCTCTAACCCCTGCATGCATCATTATTTTTAATCGCGCATTGGCATTTCCGATCTCCTTCCTTGTTTTCACTTACATAAGTTAAAAAGGAAATTGGACACTCGGTAGGCGATTCTTTGAAAATATTCTCAACCAAGTGGTAACTATTAAAACCGGGAATGCTAAAGAAAACTCGACCCTAAAAAAATACAAGGAAAAATAATTGTTTTGGGGAGAGTAACCCCCTCTTTGTTTGGTTTGCTTGAGCGAGAGAGCGACCCGCACACTAGGATAGAGCCGCCCGAACTCTTTTCAGATACTATCTTGGGTTAGTCGTTCTCCAGTGAGGATCTCTCCGGTAGCCGATAAAGCGACCTGTGACATCCTTAACAGATTGAATTGATCGGGTAGATGGTAAATGGTCCGCAATTCATACTGGCTTGGAAAGATCTAACTTTGAGATTAGGCCAGTCTCTTGAGATCATTGGGTTCCTAATAGATCGCTTTTAACCGCTCTGATATATTATATTCTCACCAAACTCTAAAATTGACAAGATAATTGACCGAACCTTCACGGTCTTCACATTGAGTTGAGTTGGTGAACTGGGGGTTTGTATCGTGTTTGATTGCCTGTATGCTTGCTAGATCCTTCTGTGCATTTGTGCCTTTTTATCCATATCTTTTTGACTTGACCATTCGTGCTCTCCCGATCCCGCCTTTTGTTTCAGAGATGGCCGACTGGAGTTATTTTAATCCGATCTTCGCTGATACCTCATACTCTCTAGACAATCCACCTTCGTTTTTCCAGGAGGACTTTCCTCCTGATTTTTCTGCATATCCGCCTAACCCATTATTTTAGGAATTGGGAGACTTTGATTTTCACCCACCCTCATTCAACCCACCCGATCCTGGGATTTTGGAGTCACCTTTCATGATTTTCACACTTGAGACACTGAATCAGATGGTGGAGCATATGAATTCGAGGATTAGCAATCTATTTAACATAAATACGATCTAGAACACTGCTCCACTATTTGAGGATATGGATTCACTTGAGAATAATCATGAGAGCTTGCAATTGCCCAAAATACAAAAAATGAGAAAAAGTTAAAATTCCAAAAACATTTTGGGAGACACATTACTGATTCATTTTGTAAGGAGAGGACCCAAATTCCCGATACCCTGAGGATTCCATTATACAGACCGCTCTTGGAAATCCTCGTGTAAATGCTGATTCCGACCTCCTCCCTTGTATGGATGAGGTCCAAAAATTCAAAAAAATGTTGATTGAACCCGAAGTGGTAGCCACCCTTCATGAGATAATTAAAGATCCACTTCAACAGGCCATGACAGACTTATCTACTCCTCAACACAAGAAGAGAAAGGAAGGAGAAGATCTGAGCGTCACATCTTGACCATGGCCACTACCTACGCCCTCTCTCACCGTCCATATTTTAAGAAAGTGAACACCACCACACCTCTTGTGAGTTGCTCCATATCTGACTATTCTTGTGATAACACTCTCCTTGACAGCGGTTCATCAATCAATATAATACCCTTCTCTATGGTATAGTCTCTTCATCTTGGACCTCTCAAGAAAACCAGGATGATAGTTCAATTTGCAGATGGATCAATCAAGAGGGTGAAGGGTATTCTAGAAAACAGTGTCATTTTTATTCAGGGCCTGAATTTTACTTCAGTTTTGGTTGTAATGCCCATGGAGACCTCCACCCCTGTGGAGCACCCTCCAATCATCTTGGGACGTCCTTTCCTTGCCTCTGCGGGAGCCGTTATTGATAAGGTTTAGGGGAGATTCGCTTCCGTTCAAATGTAGGGAGCGATGTGTTGATCACTACACCCACTACTGCCCAGAAATCTGCATCTCATGAGAACCCGCCCGTGCTAGCCAACCCCAAGGAATTTTACCTCGAGGATAATATCATAGATTCTTGTTATATGTTGGATGATAATGAAACCCAAGAATTCCTCTTGAAAGAGGAAGACTCGGAAATCATAGACCTTGGAGTTCCCCCTTCTGGTTTGTGGCGATGCATTGATGACATCTGCGAAATTTACATGATAGACACCTTAGAGCGGAAGGCAGAATCTGAGACTAGACAGGACATACATGATTCGACTACTTCCACTGATGAGTCCATTCTTATTCACCCTAATTCAGATGAGACCAATCAGGCCAAATTTGATTTAATTGCTTTTATAAAGGAATTTGGGCCTTTTGATAAATATTATGATCCAGTAGAGGCTCGCCAGGCTGAAATTGATCCTACTTTTTCTGATAATGATTTCGAGCCTTTTTACTTTGATGTTTATGAGACTTTCCAGGCCGGACGTGACCATACTACTTCCAATAACCGGTTTTGGCTTGCACAATCTGAAACCGTTGAGGATACATTCTTGGTCGATCCTACTCTATTTATGTATAATTATGATCTCAATATCGACCTACACCTTGTCAAATCCATACCTCAGCGGTCCCGCAAGAAGGTTCGCTTTCAACCTTCTTGACCTTTGTACATCCACTCCTCTTGTATATCCTTTCGTTTTACTCTTTCTTCTCCTGTTTTATCATTCACCCTTTTTCCATGTGTGTATATAGGCTATACTTAGGATGTGCTTTATCCTAAGTATGGGGTGGGTGAACGATTTGTGTTGTTCATATTCGTCATGTTCATCACTCTTGTTGTTGCCTATACTTAGGGATACTCTACCCTAAGTATAGGGGGGTGATGTTGTTCATATCGTGTCTTTTTGTTTTTGAGTCTGTATATTCTCTTCATCGGTTTTCCTCTTTTGTACACTCCACTAAACTTAGGATTGCTTGATCCTAACTATAGGGGGGGATCACTGACTTCTCTTCTTTTTATCTTTTCTTTGAGTCGTTGTAGCATAGAAGTCTTTTGAATTTTCTATACTTAGCATGAGTTATGTCTTCCTTTTTCGCTCTCTGATCACTATGAGGACATAGTTCGAGCTAAGTACAGGGGGTGTCGTATATATTGTATATATACTTTAGACATAACTCGTACTTCTAAATACGTTTATTTGAGGGGTTATGTGTACAATTTTGTAAAATCCACGTGTGTAAAAAAACAACAAAAAAAACAAAAAAAAACAAAACAAATAAACAAAAAAAACACAACAAAAAATCATCACAAAAAAAATCAACAAAAACAAAAAAAAGAGATCTTGTATATACTTGTATATATTTTACTAACCCTTTTTCCTAAAAAAACCACAAAACCAAAAGTATATAAAATTTCGCATAATTCGAAAAACAACAACTAACCTTTCTTTCACATCTGCATTTTTCCTCCAAAAAATCCCTAAAAAATTCAAAATTAGAAAATTGTTTTAAGAAAATGTTCTTTTCACATGTGCACCATTTCTTTTAAAAAAAACTCTTTGCATTGTTCATATTTTGCATTTGTATGTGCATTTTTCAAATAGTATTGGCATTTAAACTATGTCTGGAATAAAATTGAAGAATGGAGCTTAGTTGGACCTTAATCCACCTAATTTTCAGAGGAACTTCATCAAGAAATAGGATTTTAGGAACTTCAGGTCTTTGACTTAATTCTTTGAGTTCCACATGACAATGTGAAGCGTTTGACTCTTAGTGTCTAACCTGGTCTCTTCATTTTGGGTATAACTCTGGAATAGGGAATCAATTTGTACTCTCGCACTTTGCACTTAGCTCAACTCAGACGGGATGTTGGAAGACTGTGTAAGTTTTTTTCTGGTAGCAGGAAATCTAAAGACCAGAGTGCGGGTTGAAATAAAGCTTCAGAATAGGGATGGACGGCTGGGCACAATTTTTTCTAAGACCCCAAAAAATGTACGGAAACAAAAAGATTCTATATCTGTAGGGGCACAACAAGATCCAAGCAGAACCACCAAAAATCCAACTATAAAGAAGCCACTACCAAATAAATATCTGACCAAAAAGGTCCAAGCTTCAAGAAAACCTACAGATCTTGGTGGAGACTCGGCTGCACTGGCCAGCTTCACAAGGAGAGGTGACTACACTGGCCACCCTCCAGTTCTTTTCTCTTTCTTCTATCTTCTACCCCAATTCGATTGTGAACACAACGTGACAGACCTTAGAAGGAAATTCCTGACTCCCCGAGGATGAGTTACTGGAGAGGAGATTTGCATGGTAATTTGGCATTATGAATGGGAAGAGCTAAAACCTTTCACACGCATGAGTCGATTGTTCAATGTTCATATGGTGTGCTATGGGAAGAGGATTGATCTAAGATGACTTTTGAGCCGAAACTGTGACAATGATGTGTAGAACTTGAAGGCTGTTGATTTTAAAATTCTAAGTCTCACAGAAGTTCCGATACACTAATAATCCAAAGGTCCGACAGAGCTCCAAACTACAATTTTATGAAGATAAGTTTAATACTCAATGTTGTCCTATTTTCTTTATTTTCCCTTTCTTTTTCTTTTTCTTTACTTATTCTTTCAGATAAGTGTTTTCTAAGGGACTAGCAAAGGTAAAGCATGGGGGATGATGAATCTGCGATTTGTCATCTTTATTCATTTATTTTAGCTTAAAATCCCTTATAAAACACCTGCGTATAACGCTAACCCCATATTCTTACTAACTTGCATCTGTGTAAATATTGTACATTTCTAGCTAATTTTAACCTAAAATAAATAAAGAAAGAAAGAAAGGAAAAACAAAGAAAAGAAAATAAAAAAGGAAGACTATATACAGGCTGACCCGAACCACGAGAGAAGGTCAAGACTTGACCTGATCGACCATGAATAAAGTAGGGGGAGATAGGGTCCTTAACCAGAAAATCAAAAAAATGTGTTCTCACTTATTTTGTATACATTTGTATATAACTAACACTAATTTATTTGTATATTAAATTGACCTCAAATCAAATAACATTCAAAACAAAAGTTGTAAATAAAAATGTGTTCTAATTAATAAAAATAATTGCACAATTAAATCATGTACAGAATAAAAGTAGCCACACTTGGAAAAAGCCACTAAGCAATAATTGAAGGACCAATTCTGGCTCCATATGATCTCAAATTGAACCAATATCACTTCCATTACATTCTAAATTAAATTATTTTCACAATGGCTGTATTTTCATAATTTCTGGAGTTACGGTTGAAAAGTCAGTTTTCCGGGGTGGTTTGTGCAATTTTCCCATGTATTTTGAAATATTGTAGTTGTATATATTTGTAAATATTCTTACTAATTTTTAAAATAAAAATAAAAAAATAAAATAAAATTCTTTAAAAAAATAAAAAAGGCTAATTTCATCATTTACCCTTGTATATAATGCCATATATGTATATAGTATATGTATATAGTTGCTATTTTTGATTAACCACCATAAAAAATAAAAAAAATAACATTTTTTATTCAAAAAAATAAAGTGATGAAAATTAGAAAAAAGATAATTTTGTACATAGTTTTATCTCTTTTATTTTATCTCTTTTCATTTCTCTTATCTCTTCCACCAAAAAAATTGAAAAATTCATTTCAAATTTTATCTCTTATCTCTTCCACCAAAAAAATCAAAAAATCAAAATTCATCTCTATCTTCTCTATTTATATGGTTCCTTCTCACTCATTTCAACTTGATCAATCTTTTGAGAGAGGAGCTCGATCTTCGAGAGAAAATTTCGTCGAGAATTGTGCCTAGCCTCCGAGCCGTCTGGTGACAGCGAGTCGGCCTTGTCGAGGCGATCACGGTCCCTTTTCCACTCCTAAGGTGTGATCCACATTTTTATTTTTTTTTATCTAGGTTAATCATTGTTTACTTCATCGCATTTTTTTATTCATCGTCATTTTATTTTTCTAGATCATTAAAAAATTCCATCACGTTTTTGATCCGCCACCGACTCGATTTTTCATCTCATCTTCTCGATCTCTCCTCCTTCAATTTCTACCTCCCACGATCAATCAACTCCGACCATGCACGGTGGTCGGAGAGTCGGATTCGACCCTTCCACTTTCCTCGGATCATCATGTATTTTTCCGATTTGTAAATAAATAAGAAAGGCATTTGTTTCTTTTTGTTCTCTAACGTTTGTTTTGCAGGATCATATAAAAAAATAGAGTTTCTTTATCCCTTTCTTTTATTATTTTTCGGATTTACAAAAAAAATAATAATAAAGTTTTTTTATTACTGTTTACATTGCAATAAATTATTACAAAAAAAATAAAAAAATGGGACGGCCGCCCTCCATGCGCCGCTGCTCCCCATTGGTCCATCCGCCAATGGCGCCCCGGCAGCCTCCTGCTCCTCCGTGCGTCGACTCCAGCGCGCGGCCGCCGCCCCCCAGCGCCTCCTTCCCGACCTCCGGCCATGCGATCCTAGGGTCGCTCCACCACCGCGAGGTGGCGCCGACCCCCAGCATCGCGGTTCTTCGTCCACGCCTTCAACCGACGCCCGCCATCCTGCTTCCTGTGACTCGCTAGCCGCCTTCGCCGCGCCGCCCTCGCCTCCACCAAGGGTGGTAGCACCGCCCACAACAGCAGATCCAACGCCCTTTGAAGCCCCTCCTAACCAGCCGCCCCTGTGTCCCCCTCTGTAGGCACCGCCACGCGCCGAGACCCTCCGCTCGACCGCGTCTCCCTTCCAGGTCCACCTCCAGAGGCGTTGCCATCGACGCCAGCTCGGCCGACCTCCTTCTCCAACGTGTGCCCGCGTCTCCTCCAAGGCACACAACCAAGCCACGCTGCCGCCATCCGTCGCTCTAGCACAACACCTCACCGTCGAAGAACAGTTCCTGCGTGGAAGAGAAGAAAGAGGGGCGGTGCCCCCTCTTGTTGCCTTGTGATCGAAGAAAGAAGAGAAGCCATAGGGCATCGTCAATTAAAAATTGAGAAAATTGCGTTAAAGCCCACAAAAGTTTCAGGAATTACAAAGAAGCCCCCCACCTACAAGCAAGTCACGCGCCCAACACATGCTTTAATATAATAACTTTACGAAAATTACATTTTAGTCCCCGATTTGAGACATTGCATGATTCTTCTAGTGAAACAAATATTTTATTCGCCCAAAAATTTTGCAAAAATTATACTATGTTCCTGATGTGCATATCCATTTAGCATAAAATTTTCATTGTATTTTGTGTTCATTTATTATTATTAAAAAATAAAAAACATGTCATTCTTCCTTGTTTGAAATTCCAAAATTAATAAAAATTCAAATATTTATCCAAAAATTCCAAAAAATTAGTGTAGTTGTATTTCATTGTCTTTTAAATTCTGACCAATTTTCACGCATTAATTATTTATAAAAACCTAAAAAATTGAAAATATCAAAAATCTTCTAAAAATTATAAAAAATTCTACAAAAATCTAAAAATTATGATTTTAGTTCCTGTTTGTAGATAATTGCTTCTAGTTTGTGTTAAAAATAATTGTCAGGGATTTTGGCATTAAAATATTTTTAAGTTGCAAATTTACTCTAGACTGTGTACATTTTCTTATTTTCTCATTGTTTGATTTTTAGAAAAATACAAAAACATCTGAAAATTCCACAAAAATTCTCAAAAATATTTCAAAACTTTTAAAACCCAAAAATATTTTCTTTGGATTTTTTGAGTATTTTTTATTAATTTAAAAATTGTAAAAAGAGTTGATGTCTATATTTTTTATCTTGTGAATATTACGTCATGTTATTTTTGAAAATTAAAAAAATTTGCAAAATCAAAATCTCTAAAAATTTGAAAATTAGCAAATACAAAAAAATCAGAAATAAAAAAATAAAAAAGTTAAAAAGATAAAAAATCACAAAAACCAAGGATAGTTGTCCTTTGAGATTCTTGTTTTCGCTTAATTGATTTTCGATTAATTGAATAACCCTCGGGATTTGTAGCCTCCCTAAGTTCAACCATGTCCGCTATATAGGTTAATAAGTAGAAAAAATAAAAAAATTATTTTTTGTTATCACGGGATTTTGGGATAACAACAACGACGACACTACTTTTTTCCATTAATAATTTTTCCGATCCCCTCAAAATAGTTGTCAACAAAATAGCGGTTTTGTCGGGGTTATAAAAAATATCAAAAACCCCAAATTTTCCGTGCACGACACCCCACCCGGTACTGAACTGTTAGATTCACCTCTCATGGACACCGCTCTTGAACACGTGACTCGGTTAGTGAAGCAAATATAACAAAAACTTCATGACCTATCTAACATCATGGACTCATGAGAGGCCACCCATGAGAGACCGCAATCACCAAAAGTATAAAAAAATGATCAAAATATAAAATTCCAAAAAATAATAATGGGAGACACCTAACCAGCGCAGACTGTGAGGAGAGGGCACATGTGCCACCCACCTTGTCCGCACATACACAAACCACAGTTCTCACCCACACACCCTTCACGAATGACATTGCGCATACTACTCTTAGTCATCCTTGTGTACATCATGATTCTGATCTCTTCCATTGTATGGAAGAGATAGAAATTTATTAAAAATATTGACCAACACCAAAATGGTGGAGGTTATTCAAGATATTTTTGAGGCCCTACTTCAAAAGTCCATGAACCTTTTGCATGCACCTACACCCAAGAAAAGGAAGAGACGTTGCAGGACTGAACGCCACATTCTGACCATGGCCACTACCTATGTCATTACCCACTGTTTTCACAATAAAGAGAGGGACACTAATACACCCTTCATTAGATGTGCCATTTCTGACCATCATTTTGATCACACTCTCCTTAACAATGGTGCATGAATTAGTATAATACTCTACTCAGTCATCTGGTCACTCAATCTGGGGTATCTAAAGAAAACCAGGATGATTTGTTAATTTGCTGATCGATCAATATGGAGGCCGAAGTGTATTCTTGAAAACATTGTCATTCAGATATAGGGCATGAGATACACTATAGATTTTGTTGTATTACCCATAAATACCTCCACCTCTATGGAGTTCACTCCAATCATCTTGGGTCGGCCTTTCCTCGCTACGGTGAAGGTCGTTGTTGATTATGGATCTAGAGAGATGCACTTTTATTCCTACAATGAAAGCATTCTGATTGAGATGATTACGTCAACCATTATCAGTTAGAAACTCACACCTGATGAGAATGTACATGTGTCAGACAACTCAGAGTACTATGAACTAGTTGCAGAGATCAGAGATGTTTCCTATACCATGAACGATAGCGAGACCAGAGAATTTCTCTTTAAGGGGAAGACTCGGAAAGCATAGACCTCTATATCTCTTCTTCTAGTATGTGGCAATGTATTTATGAGATTCGTAACATATACACCATGGATACCTTACCGTGGAGGTCAGCTTTAGGAGAGAGTTCCTAGGTCAGACCTGACCTTACTTCTTCCACTGATGAGTTTGTACCTTTTCATTTCGATAACACTGGGGATCTGATGAATCTCCATTCATCACCTTTGTTCTTTATTTTTTTGCCTTAAATCCCTAGATAAATGCATGTATATATCATTAATTTGTCAAAATAAACACTCTGTAATTTGTACAAAATACTATATAAAATATTGTATTACTTACGTATTTAGTTCCAAAATTAAAGAATAAAGGAAGAAAAGAAAAATAAATTGAATACCATAGGTATTGAATGACCATATGCCCCCGAGATCCAGTCATCATGATGACTTGATCTACAAGGAATAAAGTAGGGGGAGATAGGGCAGATGAATTGTACATAAATTACAATAAAATTTACATAATAAATTACTTTTGATACCTATTTATTTCATTGTTTTTACTCCTCAATTTTAAAACCATCAACATGACTGATATAGATAAAAATATAAAGAAAAATATAAATTTTATTTCATATAAAAATAATGCACAGTATGCCCGGAACACACAAATTAAAAAGGCAGAATAAAAATTTCAAAGACATGTATACTCTTCATATTGTATCAAAATCGACCAAAATCACCTTTAATTGTATATAACTTTTAATAAGCTATTTAATGAAGGTGGTCTCATTTAATTTGGAGCTAAGATGCAAAAGTTAGTTTTTTGGGAAAATATTGTGCACTATACTTGTATATTTTATTCAATATTTTTTATTTATATTTTTCAAATACTTCTACTTTTGTTAAATTATATATCATTTAAAACATATGTACATAATTACAAAAAAATAAAACCATAAAAATAAAATTGAAATAAATAATACATCTTAATACATAGGAAAATATAACCATATATACCTATAATATATAAGTACATAATTAATTAAGTATGCAAATAAAGTAAGAAAAATACAATAAAATACCTAATTTTTTACGTAGATAGATTAATAATATAAAATATACATGTATATAATAGTGAAATATATAATATAAAGTAAAAATAAGATATCAAGATACATGTATTTATACCTATATTTTACATGTAAATATTAACTTATAATAAAAAACCTCATAAAAATAAATAAAAATATGTATAAAATACGACATTAAATTACAATCAGTTGTCATACTTTAATAAAAATTTATCAATTAGTTTCTTATTTGTTATTGATTTTCAACCAGGGAGTTCTCTATTTGGTCCACATGGACCAACCAGAAGCCACCCCTTGTTGAGGGTCAACTGACCCCTCTCTCTTCCTCGAGCACTGACCTATCAGAACCTCGTTTTTCTCCCTTTTTTTTCTCGAGGCCATCATCATCTGGTTTGGCGTGAGATGTGATTACTAGAGATCGAACCTCCTTGATTCATGCCACACCCAAAAGGATCTTTGATATTCATCGATCTGATTAATTTCCTTGATCGAAGGCCTTACAGCTTATAAATAACAACCTCTAGATCCACCTCCAATTTTGATCCCTCATCCAGTGTTCTTAGCCTCTCAGCTCCATTGCATTTGACTCTCATTGGTGATAGCTTGAATATCGGAGGAGCTCCAACGAGGAGGAGCATTAGAGGTGGTGATCCACTCCATTGTCGGAGGAGCGTTGCCGGTTGGTTATGTCTCCTCGTCTCCGGCCTAGTCGAGGCCTTATTTCATCTTCCATAGGTAAAAAATTGTTTTCTTTTCATTTATTTTTTTAAAATTTCAAGTGTAATCTTATATTTAGGCTTAATTTTAGAAAATTCCCAATTGTCTGAAGCTTGAGAGCCATGCCAAATCATTGAGATCTCATCGTTAATCTACCCTCCTTTCACATTAAATCAACCCCCTTCATCTGCTCCATTGATCCAACCCTGTTTCCAACCCAAATCAACCTTGATTTGGCAAAGCGAGTCATGCTCCACCACCCTTCACTGGAGGTTCATCTCTCCACTCCATTCAATGCATTTCAGCTTCATCCCAAAGTCGAGGGAGTAGCACTCAAGCTGAGGATCCTTTTGGTGCAGGTCTCGTGAACCAAGGAGTCCTCTTATACCCGAACGAGCACTTAGAATTAGTCCAGGTCCTGTGGAGGAGAAGGAGCTCCATATCCTTCTTCAAGCCTCCCCAGTTTCGTCGAAGCCGACAACTGCACGCGGAGGAGACCCAACAAGTTGTTGGGCTTGTCAGAGGAGAGATCCGTCACCATAGCAAGGAGAATCATCAAATCGAAGCCCGAAAGTTAAGTTCTTCTTGAGTTCTTACATAGCACCTCTCATCTGTCAGATCAAGACATGGCCTAGATCTAATTTGGGTCATTTATTAATTTCATAGGGGTGCTCAAGGAGGAACGTCTGATCATACATGTTACGTCACCTCACCGGATGGATCAGGATAGCTTAAGTCGTAAAATTTGCATACATACCCTCCATTGTTGTATTTTGTAAAAGGTTCCGTAGTTATTTAATTATGTATAAAACTTTTGGAACAAATTACATATAGGCCCTCGAACCTTTTTAATATTTCACTTTAGTCCAATATCACGTCATCTCATGTGGACCTCAACATGACTGAACATTTTACCGGCGCACCCTCTGACTTTTGTATTTATTGTTTAGTCCTGAAAAATCAAGTTACAGTTCAAAATTTGTGGATATTTTGCATGTGAGCCCCATGAAATACTTTTATTTGCAAATATACCCATGACAGGTTGTTTTATTTTTATTTTTTCTTTTCTTTTTATTAAAGATAGCTCTTGTGCTCTAAAAATTCAGAAAAAAACAGGTGTTGATGTGTGATTGGATGCTTGTTCATAAGGCATATTTTATTTAGCATTTACCTTACATTCACTATTATTAAAAATAAAAAAGAGTTATTTTATTTCTTGTTTGAATTAGAAAAAATATAACCTATTCTAAAAATTCGAAAAAATATCTACTATTTATTATCTTATTTTCTCATTCCAAAAGAAAAATCACAAAAAAATATTAAAAAACTCCAAAATTTAGCAAACCCTTACTAACCATAAAAAATTGCAAAATATTTTCAAAAATCCCAAACACATTAGTTTATATCACATATATATAGATATATTACTATAAACTACAATTAGTTTTGAGAAAATTTGATTCCTTTTTCTATTTTAATCATCAAAACAATTCAAAAAAATTAAATATTCCCTATTTGCCCTATTTATGATTTTAAAAAAATTGCAAAAAAATCCCCAAAATCCCCAATATTAGAATAATATATTTAACCACAAAATGATTTTATTTAGAAAGTTTTGACTATTTATCTCTATAACTATAAGTAGTATACCCTACATAGCCTATATATGCATATATAATTATATATATATTATCGATATTAATTATTATAATACCCTATAAATATTTTCAAACATTTTAAAAATAAAAAGGACTATTCTTGTCTCTATTTTCTTTTTTTCTATATATATTATATATATTATAAATATAGCCATTATTGTATGCATATTACCTTATATTATTTATATACATTATTATATATACTTATACATATATATATTATATTAAAAATGAGAAAAAGATATTCAAAATAAGAATATTAATTAATTAAAAAATGTTTAATTAAAAAAAATTAAAAAATTTTTTTAATTAAAAATACAACCCATTGATTGATACTGTACATAATTTTAAATACATACGTACACTCTTATATTATTTATTTATTTATTTACAAATAATATACAATTCTACATCCCTTGTTCCCTATGTTCGACAACCTACTCTATTTGTCACTATAAATTTTGATCCACCCACACTTAATTTTGTTGCTTAATTCTTATATTTTGGGTTGATTATTGAGATTGTCCACTGAACCTAGTGAGTTGTTATCACATCGACTGTTGGCCCCACCTTGTGTGGACCATAAGACCGCTCCTCTACTCTTTTGCCTCTTTCAAAAAGCACCATTGCCAGGGACCTACGAGTAGCGTAGCAGTTTGTTGTATATTGATTGCAGATTTTTTTTCCTTCTATTTTCTGCTTATTCCATTTGATAATTATTTTATCTTTTCTAGCCCATATTTCTTTGTTTAACTTTCTTGTGAGGGACCACAAGGTGACGATCACTTCTTAGGAGGTGGATGAACCCAAGCCATGAGGAGGTTGGCTCTTCTGCTTGTGAGACAACTAGGAGAGAACAAGAGAGACATGCAGAGAAAGAGCAGCACACATATCTATTTTTTGTTTTATTTTGTGAGGAGAGTTCTCATTTTATTTGTAATATTATTTGTAATAAATTGGACTTTGAACACTTCTACTTAACGAGGTCCAGTGTTCGGGTGTCTGTTTACCTGGGGGTCTCGTTGGGTTTCTCATAGTTTTCTTTACCTTTCTTTTATTTTATTTCATGAATTTTTGAGCTTTCCACCTTTCTTTTTATTTGTTTTATGTGATTGAACACCTAGATCTAGGTTTACTTGACTCGATAGCTATGTCCAAAGGCTAAATAGAAGCATGCACCTATGGAGTACTTCGCTTGGACTTAGTCAAAAATTAATTGTTAGTTGCCTGAATTTGAAACCACAAGTCATGAGAGACTCCACACATCGCTTGCCGGATCCGCTGTACGCGGGCATCGAGGAGTCTCCAAGACCTGACACTTAGGATCCATTTTTGAGTGATTAGAATTTGATTATTCCCAATAATAGCAATTCATCTTTAGGATGATTTCTCTCTGTGCATATCACTCTTGTAGTGTAAATATTTCATTTCTACCTTGCATTCCGCGTGGAGAGCGCTGAGAAGCATTGTGAGTCTTTCTTACTTTGCGTGCATCAATTGATAAAAGAGTTAGATTTCCACTCTAGTGTCCACTTGCATTGCTTTTCCACCTTCTCCCTCTAGTTTATATCACGTTCAGAAATCAAAAGAAAAGTACACAAAATTATTAGCTAGTTTGCTTTGAAAAATACTCAAAAAATTGAAAAATAAAAATTAAACCAAGGGGACTGCTAATAAAACTTTGACCTTTTTTAAAAATTGTAATGAACATCCTTGTTTTGGGTTCATAATGCTCTCATTGTTTCAGGTATTGCTCAAACCGAGTGAGGCACGACCCCCTAAGGATTATAGCCAAAAACCCGATCTGTGGCAGCCTTGATTATCACCTAGGTTGGTGAAGTATTGGTGCTTCTATCATACGTGGGCGAGTAGGGCCTTGTAGACAACGATTTTCCTGCCTCTTGTGGAGCATCCTACTTGTCTGAAGTATTGAGCATAGGCCATGCCTTCACAGAAGTGTCTGTTTCATTGTCCTGTAGTTGAGTACCTTACTTGCGAGGGGAGTATTAGTTTCACCTATTGGCTTCCTTTCTCTATTCTTCGGCTGAGTAGCCACCCAAGGATGAGATCAAGGACCTCAAAGTGCGCAGATCATAGGTTACAGAGGAGGTGTAAGAGGTATGGAGTACTTTCCCGGCAGTATACACGCTCCTATAGGGATAGCCCTCATAAGGACTTGTTATAAGATTTGCATACAAAAAAACCATAACATTGAAAAGATGAAAATAGTTGAACTCTCATGGCTTGGGTTTAGTTGGTGAATCCACAACTTGTTTGGTGTTTGTTTGATTCTAGATTAAAGTCAAAGATCATATCCCAAACACTTGTTAAAATTTTCCTTTCATTCTCTCTTCTTTTATTATCATTTGACCCCTGTTCACTTTAAGTCGTTCTACTGTTTTGTACTCCTTCTATTTCTTGTTCATCTCTGTTTCAATCACCCCTTCTTGATCTCCATCTTGACTCTCGAGATGGCGACTCATGGATGGCTTAGTTGGGACTTCCTCGACACCCACATATATTCAATGTGATCGACCTCTCCAATAATTCAGGACGGTTCCCGAGGTCACGGTTCGGACTCCACAAACCACTCTCTAGACTCCCCACCTTGTTCAATAAATCATGATCACTCTTTTATCAAAATCTACTCATTTGGATGGAAATTAATTTCACTCCATATACATCTCCATCCTTAATGAAATTCTATGTTAGCCTTACCACAAAACGATTCATTTTGTCTGGAGCTTCTATTCAGACTTATCGGGGCATCATTCTATGTGTAGACCAAGAGCCCGATCTAGAGATAGAAATTTTGTCAGATTCAAATTCAGAGAAAGAGATGGCTCTGACTAGAAAAAGGAAGGGACCCCAACACCCATAGCCACAGACATGTTAGAAGCTGGATCAGAACATTGTGAATGCCCAGATTCTTGCCTCCAAACAGGCAATACAGCAGCAACTCACTGACCAAGAATTAGCCCAGGTCATCTTCCAGGATATGTTAAATGATTTAAAGAGAAGGAGAGATAACCGAGGAGAGGATGAAGACAAAGAAGATGGTCCCTGTGGAGGGGGCGTAGATGAACTAAGAGGAGAGCAACCCAAGCTGACTCTCAAGGAGACGTACAACCCCATGGCGTAACAGATGACCGAATGGATCCTAATTTATGTTTTCCATGCCCATTTTGAGTTGAATCCTCAACTCTTGGCTCTTCTTTCCACCATCCATGGGAACACCAACAGAGAACCATATATCAATATGCAACAATTTAGGCATATCTGTAGAGCATCACACTACCCTAACATCCAGTTAGGTGCACTCATGATGACAAAATTCCCATTCTCAAGACAAGGCGCTTCACTGGATCAACCATCTCGGGAAGGTCTTCACAAGCTAGGAGGAGTAAAATTAGCCTTCTTTCACAAGTTCTACCCTCTCGGGTGACTTAATCGGATATGTGCCCGCATTACTAACTTCACCCAAGCCACTCACGAGTCTATTCATGAGGCTTGAGAGAGTTTTACTGATTTACAAGAGAAGTGTCTCCATCATGACATTCGTCATACCAGTATGGTCCAACATTTCTTTGGAGGACTTACCATTAAAAGCCAAAAGCTCGTCGATGCTGCTTGCAGTGAGTCGCATTTTAATGAAGATGAGGGTGCCATGTGGCAGATTGTTTAAGAAATGGTAGAAGGAGAAGCTTCCTTGTCATCGTCTTGTGCCTACCAGAGACATCCATATATTCATCAAAAACCTGTGCATATGGTAGCATCACATCAGTCGGACATGGATGAGAGCTCCAATGCGAGCAAATAGGGAGCCACTTGTCCAAGGTGGATATCCTAGAAAAGAGATTGTAAGACCTCAAAAACTTGCTGTGATCGAATAGTGGAACTAAAATTTGGACAAGATGGATCATATCACTAACAAACTGGAGCTTCTAGTGATCATAATTAGTGCATGCGAGTCTGTATTTGCATCGGCCTCGACTCCTACTGAGACGAAGGAGGTATCATTGCCTCAGCCTCCTCAATAGAGTCCATCTCAGTCGGCGGTCCAACACATGTATTATGTGTAGGCACCCGAGCCCACCTCGCCTCAGCAACCGTAGAAACAGCTAGTGGTGTCCCAACCCGAGCCCTCGATCATCTAGGATCCATGTTCTCCTCCACTACCTCTCATTTAGGAGGGGAATAGTGTATGGTCAAATTATGCACAACTAGTTCATCCAGGTGGACCTCAACGGGGCTAGTCCTCCAACTCCCATCCATTCCCTCAACAACAAGGAGGGAGATTTGTCCAGGGTAATTAGCCTCACCACCAACAGTCTCCACCATATCATCAGAGCTGGAGACATAATCAATACCAGCAACCATAGTACCGTCAGCACCATCCCTATCAGTAGTACTCGATTGTTCCATACCATCATCCCCCTCCTCAGCAATACCACTATCAGTCTTCTCCCCAATATAATTCTCAACGTTATTACTCACAACCTCCACACCATTCCTAGTCATAGCACAATCAACACGTTGAACCATCCGAGGTTGCACTCATGAACCCATATTTGGATTGCTTGGCTCAGCTTGTAAAGGGCCTTGCATATATGAGTCAGAAGTTAGATGACCTCCCCACTGCCAAGACCCCCTTTCCGACAAAGGTAGAGGCCAACCCTAACAATTTCATAAAGCGATAGTAGGTTGTTTATAATGTCTCATCTAAACCTGCATAGACAGATAATCATGATATGTTTTTATCTAATGTTGTTACTCTTAGGAGCGATAGGATTTTACAACCATCTACTATAATGAAAGGGAAGAATAAAACTTTAATTAGCGAGTCATCATCTTCTTCTGCATCAATCGAACCAGCAACTGGGCTGAGTGAGGAATAAGAAGACGAGGGAGAAGCATCGGCAAAAAAATCCAAAAAATGAGAAAAATAAAAAAGCCAAAAAGACAACAGCAGCTGAAGCACCAACCAACCATCGATGGAGAGGATCACACCTAAAGCCAATCTGAAGCAAGCCAAAAGAGCCCCTCCTACTATTTTTGGATGCCCACTACAAATGGATGAAAATACTCCTTTTTGCCATCCAGTTGTAAAGAATAATATGGGCATAGATTTTGCTGTAAATAAGAACCATATTTCTGCTTTTGATTTTTGTTTTGTAATATTCCATTTCTAGACACTTTACAAAAATCCAAAAAAATAAAATTTGAAAACTACCTTATCAGATTCTGATATTGTGAAAATAATTCAAGACCTTATTCTAGAGATACCTCTGCTACACGCCATTCAGTACATGCCAAACATTAAGAAATGACTGAAAGTGGCATGTACTTCGAAGAGACAACCACGTCGAGCTAGATAGAGAAATGTGAAGCACATTCTAATTGCGTTAACAGTAAATGGAATCAACAATCTCCCAAGTAAGAAGAAGGACATGGGAGCACCTCTCATCAGATTCCATATGTCTAATCAAGAGCTCGACCGAACTCTTCTTGATAGTGGATCGTCCATCAATCTGGTGCCTACATCACTGCTGAAATAATTTGTGTTAGGACCACTCAAGTCAATAAGAATGATTCTGTAGTTTGCAGACACATCCATCAAGCGGCCCCGAGGAATTTTGGAGGATGTCATTGTCACCATTCAGGGAATGTAGTTCCCTGTGGACTTCATTGTGCTCGACATGGACACCTCAACTCCTCTTCTGCACACCCCTATTATACTTGGATGATTGTTCCTTTTAACAACCAAAGTAGTTGTGGATTATAGCAGCAGGCAAATCACTTTCGCTCCAACAACGATAAGGTGCCAATTTAGACAATACATGTGCCCAAACCCACAGAATCTACATCCGATGTGATTGTGCCTTTAGAACAGACATACTTCCTAGCAGAGATCAAAGACACAAACATGTTCATGGATGGAACTAAGGCCCACGAATTCCTCTCGTCCAAGGAAGGAGTGGATAACACAGTTGAATTCCTCTCTATCTTAGAAGATGAGATTTTTGCTGATGTGCCTAAAGAACTGCTCGATGGCCACTTGTCCTTAGCATAGGAAGATGATATTAGTGAAGAATTCTTCGAACAAGATTCCATCATTGATTTTTTTGCATCCTTAGATACAGAGCTTAAAATTTCAAAGGTGGACAGTGTACAATTGAATGATTTGGCACCGCCAATGCCCTACACAGTTGTAGAAGTTACCACTGAGAAGATTCAGACACCACCAGAGCTCAAGCTCTTCTAGCAAATATGAAATACACCTTCCTTGTGGGTGCATAGAATATGTTGAAGGATATATTTATATCCTCAAGCGCATTACGGAAGCGTGACCATCGTATCGAATACGACGAAGAATGACTAGTCGTACTAGTTGTTCTATGCAGCGGAAATTAAAATCTTTTTATGCGACGAAACCACATGATCCAAGAACACTTCTCGGATCATTTCGTCTAAACCACAAACAAGTAAGAAGATTACCTCTTGAAACGTGGTTGCGATTGAGTCTCTAAACGAAGAGACCTCCTGTCTCAAGTCCGATCCGACGGAGGAGACTCTTGCGAGCGCGTGGATGAATCGCGTGCTTCTCGCAATACAAGTTGATGATCCAAGTGGCGGATCTCCTGATCTCGACACACAAGATCCGACGTCTTCTTCACGAGCGAGGCGCGCTGAGGGAGACGGAGATCCACGAGCAAATGCTCGGGTAGCATAACGACGAAGCTGCAGCGATGGAGACTCTCTCTAGGGCATCCATGGTGGACGGCCATGAGAGAAGAAGAGAGAGGGTTGACGTGTAGAGAGAAATAGATAGAGAGAGATAGACTTATGTTTTCTTGTGTAAAAAAGAGCAAAGGGGTACCTCTCCTTTTATAATATTTTGGGATCCATGGATCTCAATCCATGGACAACACAAATCCAATGGCTCTCATTGATTTGTATTTCTTTTAATGGCTAAGATTTTGTTGGTAAAAACCAACAACAATTAATTTAATGTAGATTAAATATGTATTGATACATCAACCCAATTAAACCAATCGAGCATGGAGATTTATGGAATGAAGATTGCCTCCTTCCATGATATGGGATCTGGTGGAAATCTCATGTAATCTTATGAGATCTCATGAGATTACATTATTCCAGGGAAATCTCCAAGATTTACAACAACAGTTGTTGTAAATTATTCAACAAAAATAAGTCATAATTATTTCGTGAATATTGCAATCTTACCATTAGAAAATTGTGAATCACATTCACAACCCAATGTAAATTACATTTTAAATTTAATGTCCAATGTGAATCCAATTCACATCAACATTTAATTAATAAATGTAAATTACAAATAACTCTCTCTTATATATAATAAATCACATTTATAATATATATGATTAATATGGATAGTGCTATCCACATTATTCATATCCATGATAATTGAATCACATTTAATCATCTTGGATCTCTATTCTCATCTGCCCAAATAATGTGAATCACATTCACATTATTCACATCTTTGATAATTAAATCATATTTAATTATCTTAGATAACTCTCTTTATAATATGAATTAAATTCATATTACTCATGATAATTAAATCACATTTAATTATCCATTTTCTCAATGCTCGGATACATATTATCAACAATGAAATCATCCTCAACCCTTTCAAGGATAATGCACTTTCTCCGCGAATACTTGGAGATAAAGACAGGGCGATTGTATTGTTCCACGTATAGTGACTTGGATATTAAGATTACATCTCAAATCCAGATCTCGGGCCTTCCATAGATGCTTGATTAAATCAAGACTGTAAATCTAATATTCTCATTGCATCCGAATCAGATTCAGATCAATGTCCATCATTTAGACCAAGATCAGATCACTTCTCTACTGAGAGGAGTCACTAAAATCTAGACCCGTTTCATCACTCCCTAGGAATGGAAGCGTCATGGTTATACAACTGTTTATTATCACATCACCCTCAGGTATTCCCAATACCTGTACATCCTGCACACTGGAAGACTCAGAATAAACCTGAAGTATAAGATCAATTTTACACTGTCTACTTCAGAGTTTTATCATTAAGTTTCTCATTCGATAATTGGGAGTCGTTATCAATCATGTACTTTCCAAAAGCATATATCATACCTAGGTCTTGATCATATACTTTCAAAAAGTATATATCAAACCTACAAATTCAGTCAAGCTTCCAAAGCAAGACGACCGTGCACGGAATTTGATTCTTCCCAATATCTCATGAGTGAGCTCATGTCTTCCGGTTCGGTAACTGAACCTGTATGATCCCTTTGAGAGATCGTATTACTCATATGCCCTTGCATGCACTCTAGTGCGCCGGTGTATAGACCTTGATTAGGTCATCAACCTATTGGTCTGCCAATTGTACATATTCAGACATATAGTAACACATATGTCTCCGGTCAGAGGATGCATGCCTATATCATGACAGCATACGATATAGGACTTTGGTTATCTTGATCTCGTTAAGTCAACTCTTTGACCTAACTAATCTGACACCTTTGAATCTCTATTCCTATGTAGAGGACCTGCATCAAGAGGTCAGTCAGATATTAGCCTAACTGAGAAAGGATTGCCATCTCCTACTCAGGCTGGAGATCATCTCTTAATAATCATTTGATGGTGCTTGATGAGTCCTAAATCTAACTCTTTAGATGTTCATCCAAGCACCAGCCTCTATGATTCAATATTTGAATCAGCAGATGTATGATCATCAAGATGGCCATGGTACATAACCCTAATTGTACTAAGGGACCTATTATGCAAATTATGTATTCTTCATTTCAGATTAGGGGATGATATTCGCAACAACATTTGTTATATAATGGCTCGTTGTGGGCTCGCATGTCCAACAATCTCCCACTAGCCTAAAGAGCCATTAATGGGCTAATAATTTAAACCCACATTCATGTGACAATCATAGGTTATTTAGAAAATAGCTAGGTAAGCTGATCAGTCACTCTGTTCTAGCGAGACTACGCCAAGTCCTTTTACGACACTTGCATATCTCTAGTAACAGTGCTTGCATCTAATGCGAATGTTGCATCTTATGCAACCAATACTAAATATAGTCAAAGCAGTTATAGTGTCCTTGATACTACTGCTCAACAATTATTATAACCAGAATTACCATAATCCTTATCAGAATACCCTTATTCCTGGAGATCTCTATCTCCCAAGGTATCCATAGTTAAGACGTTTTAGATCACTATCTATAAAGTCTTAATCTCTTGATGATAAGACTCAGAGGTAACAATCTAAAGTCTTGTCAACATTGAAGATATTGTTTTTACTACAATCAAGTGTTTTATCACCATAGTAGGATTAGTAACACTTTACTCTTCCCACTGCATGGTAGAGATCTAGCTTTTGTACACATCTAGCATACACCCGGCTTCTCGGAACTGATGCACAAGGGCAAGCAGTTTTAGCATTCACATCCTCAACTCTTTGAGGTCCTATCCCTTTAGATAGGTCAGTACCATATCTTGAGAAAAAGAAGCCTTTCTTGGAATTTTCCAGAAAATGGAAATGTCCAAGGTGTACTATTACTGTGACGGTCCCAATACCTTCTTCTCTTTGCTTCTGAACAACTTCAGAACTAATATCTATGAGGTATCCTTGAGATCGTATCTTGAGGTATGGAACAACCAGATTATAAAACACTTATTATTATCATCCTTATATAATTCTAAATGATTAGAATATTATTTACATTTAGTATGATTAATACAATGGCACTCCCACTAAGCTTCACATGGTTCATCAAGATTTTATTTGAAATCATAACATTTATAATTTCATCAAATCTTATGTTCCAACTACAAGAAGCTTATTTGAGTCCAAAGATGGAGTTCTTTAGCTTGCATACCTTGCTTTCCTCAACCATGAAGCCTTGGGGCTACTTCATATGAATATCCTCAGAGAGGTATTCATAGAGGAATGCAATCTTGACTCACATCAAGAAGATGTCATAGTCAAGTTGTGTAGCTATAGTTAGCAATATTCTGATGGGTTAAAGCAAGGTAACTAGAGAGCAAGTCTCATCGCAAGCGATGTCTTCTCTTCGGTGTGTAGCTCATGGCTACAAACCGTGCTTTGAAGGATTCTACCTTCTCATCAGGTTCCCTCTTTCTCTTGAAGATCCATTTACACCATAATGGGTCTTACCCATATAGTTGGATCTTCGAGGGTCTATATACAACATTTGTATAGGAAGTCTACTTTAGACTTTATTGCTAACATCCATCTTTCCATGATATGATCTTCAGAAGCATCATCACATGATGTCAGATCATTGTCAGATTCAACTGACACATGGAATCCATCCTCAAACTTATTTGAAGAGGTATTAATGTTTCATCTTTGATTGTCTATTTAGTTTCCGATTTCAGGAGCCTCATTATCTTCTCAAGATTAAATGAGTTCCTTTACTTCATTTTCATCTTGATTCTCAAGAGAGTCATCCTCTAAGAATCACATTCTCAAAGATGAGATCCTTTAAGAATCTCAAGGTCATAAAGTAGGTATCCAATACCATCCTTTATTTTCCTAATGAAGTAGCACTCTCCAGTGCTAGATTCCAGCTTAATCACATGGAACCTTATTAAGGATATATATAATGTAGTCTCTACCACACATATATATATATATACCTAGAAACTAAGAGATAATTATGCTAAGATTAATCATTGATCAAATCATGTCACACATGATCAATTGTATCCCCCTACAACTCTATTGAGTTAAGGTTCATTAGGAGGATTGAGATAGGAATGATATTCACATCTCCATAAGGTATTACTTGAATTCATGTAATAGGTACAAACTACCTTGGTTAGATCAAATTCATTTCATCTTCCTTCAAACTTTGGGTCTAGACCAAAATTGTGAAATCTTTGAACATTTCAAAGTTTTCTAAGTGAAGAGAAGAAATCTCATATCACAAATAATCATCAATAGATATCACATATCCATAATGTTTACTATGATATATATGATTCACATACATCAATATGTATGAGATCCGAAATACCTTGACATCTTACACCTTTCCCAAAGTTGGACTTTTACTTTGAATACAATATTCATAAGTATGCAAATTTTGAAATTTTAGACATTCCAAAGTTTCATCTCTTACTTGTCCATTGATCTCATCAACAGACATATGTCCAAAACATTAAGCCAGATCATTATCAAATGGTCTTTATCCTCCTGTTGATCTTAAAGGTTTAATTTTTCAGTATTAGAAATCCTAATGAACCACTCATTAATTTTCTAATTTAGCGGAGTCCATTAGATGTTAGACTACTATCTGAAATATATCCATCATAACTCTCTGTGATAGGTTTATTCCAGAATTCATGTTTATTTCCAATATTTAGAAATAAACTGTGAGTGTATTCTAATATCCAGGTCACAGAGACATTCTCTAAGACTAAGGGCTCCCACTGAAAATATGAAGTCTATTGATCCAACGGAAATTGTTGCAACAATTGCATCACTTCAATCATGGATGACCATTAAACTTTAAGATCAAATTTCTAATATTCTAATACAGATGCAACCAATTGCAAGTGTCATTAGAAGATTGAGATACAATTATTAGACTTTATCTTATCAAATAAGTAAGTCAATTTCAATGATTATATGTAGATTATTCGGATGCACTATCCGATTCCTTCTCTAAGGATTCTAGTAGATTTGATAGTCAAACTATCAACACATCAACTTATTGCAGTATTGGCATTCATCTAACTCTTTGGATGTCATATGGAAGTCACAGAAGTACATTCAACTCTTTGACTATAATTTTTACTTGGGTCCAACCCATGCTTCCACTGCGCTCCCTTTATCTATAAGCAACCATTGCTCAAGATATAGGATCTATTATGTTGAAATCAAAAATTTCAATATAAGAGTATTTCAACATTTATACATGCTTCATTCAATTCATACAATATGAATATTATGAAACTTCATTACTGACTAGAGTATAGATAGTAGAATGATGACACTCATCGTATCTACATCCATTTAAACTCTTAAAACTTAGGTTCAGGTAGGTACTCAAACAATTTGAATACATCATCTACTATAGAGCCACCATTCTGCATAATGCAGAGAACCATGTCATTCATGATTATATGTCGAGAGCACATATGTATGCCAGAACATCTTCTTAGATTTTATAAGGATTATTTGATAATTACGATCATTATCGACATGTCAGTTCAAAAGTACATTCTATGAGATCAAGATTTATAGAGACATACAAACCCTAGGGTTTTAGTCCTATTGTCTATTTAATTATCATTCCTCATTATTATGAGGAAACTTTCACATTACAACCACATACATTATGTGTCCAATTGCAAGTACAATATCTGGATCATAGGTCCAATTCATGATATTCTACTAGTTAGTATTGAGTATAACATTGAGTGGGATTAAAGAAGGATTACCTAAAATAAGAAATTTGCATAAACATATATAAATATATAATTTACTTTGATTTAGGAATTTTTATATCAAAGTTGTCTTGCCATGTCAACAATGAAAGTTCATTCCCTTAATCACTTTCAATGTAAGAGATATACTTACCATTATATCTCAAGCAAGATCTGGGATCTCTTTCGTTATCTTTGTTACATCCCAATAATATGAGAACCTGTAACTCGGATAAAAAGAAGCGGGAACACATTCTGCCTTGCAAGTCCAACTTGCATCTCCCAATTCGATCTTTAACACCCGGGCCCACCACCCCTAAGGTGATGTTGACCCGTCATTAATTGAACCAACCGTCAATAGGAATACAACTTGCTATGCGCAATCCAATATCACCCTAATAATATGAGGATCCGATATTGGGGTCACTACACATATGTCCTTACTCTTTCGAGAAGCGACGAGCCCGATCCAAATGGATCGTATGCAGGAATTGTCACATCGGACAGGCGTCTCCTACATACAATATCTGGCGACGGAAACCTTCGCCTTGACGAGAGACCATGATGTCACTTATGTGATCCTCCATCTCTTATTCAAATTTTAATTAATTATTATGAATCATATTCATATAATTAATTCTTCCAAGGGAAATAATAACTCTATTCATAATAGAGTGTTTCAATTGGACATAATTAATTCAATCATATTAAATTAATTATCAATCCAATTCAATCGGCAAACTTGATTGTTTTTACTAGAATATATATGGTATTATCTGAAAATACATATTAATTCGAATTTTAATAATTACAAAAATACATCATGATCTCTCAGGCATCATTCGTTCCCTCCCCGTTGTCATGGCAAGTACCAGCGGGAGTGGGACGGACCGCAACCAGTGCGATCCGCTACCCCAGCGATCCCCGACAAGACACCATATCCGCCTTGGGAAAAATAATGCCAAGTCAATCACATTGTACTTAAGATGATCATCGGTTCTTCAACCGAAATTATATCATATAGTAATAATCAAAATATTTTTGATTATAATGAAATTTGCTAGACAAATTCCCAATCCTATTCATGCAAGGAGTTTGATTATTGTGTTTCCAATTATGATCTAGATCAAATCTAATCAATTTATTGGTTGAGGCCAAGTAAATTAAGGAAATAATCACCATTCAGTATTTCTCATATATTTTCCATAATTATTTCATGAAATTAACAATTAATTTCACTAATTGACAATACATGGTTCTTGATCAGGAATGTAATTTCAGCAGTGACCCCTATTTACTTAAATTAACATATCTCAATTAATTTAAATCCAAATTAGAAAAAATCAATTTTTGAAGATTTCTAATTTGATTTAGGACATAACCTAAGTGATATTTCATGCATTTCGAGGTGGGTTAAAACAGTAATTAACTCATTAATCATGTTAAGATTCGCAGTTCCCACAACAGTGAATACATGTTCATTAAAACAACCATATCTCGAGCAAACGGAATCCAAATTATGTAAACTTAGATCCTATGGTTTCTTTATTTCATGGGGAAAAATACAATTATTATTTTCGTGTTTGAACAATTTAAACAAGGCCAAAAATAATCACTAAACAGAGATGCAAAAATGAAATGCGACAAAAACTTTCGCAACCCTAACGAACCTAAGTCGCCTTCGGTTTATGGATCGTATCCAAAACCTTCGACTAAGGCTCTGATACCATTTGAAGGATATGTTTAGATCCTCAAGCGCATCGCGGAAGCGCGAACATCATATCTAATACAACGAAGAACGACTAGTCGCACTAGTTGTTCTATGCAGCGGAAATTAAAAACTTTTTATGCGACGAAACCACATATTCCAAGAATACTTCTCGGATCGTTTCGTCGAAACCATAAACAAGTGATAGGATTACCTCTTGAAGCATGGTTGCGATCGAGTCTCTAAACGAAGAGACCTCCTGTCTCAAGTCCGATTCAACGGAGGAGACGCTTGCGAGCGCGTGGATGAATCACAAACTTCTCACAATCCATGTCGATGATCCAAGTGGCGGATCTCCTGATCTCGACACACGAGATCCGTCGTCTTCGTCACAAGGGAGGCGCACTGAAGGAGATGTAGATCAACAAGTAAACGATCGGGCAACATAACGACGAAACTGCGGCGATGGAGACTCTCTCTAGGGCATCCATGGTGGACGACCATGAGAGAAGAAGAGAGAGGGCTGACATGTAGAGAGAAAGAGAGAGAGAGAGACTTATGTTTTCTTATGTAAATAAGAGCAAAGGGTTGCCTCTCCTTTTATAATATTTTGGGATCCATGGATCTCAATCCATGGACAACACAAATCCAATAGCTCTCATTGATTTGTGTTTCTTTTAATTGCTAAGATTGTGTTGGTAAAAACCAACAACAATTAATTTAATTTAGATTAAATAAGTACTGATAAATCAATATAATTTAATCCCAAATTAAACCAATCAAGCATGGAGATTTATGGAATGAAGATTGCCTCCTTCCATAATATGGGATTTGGTGGAAATCTCATGTAATCTCATGAGATCTCATGAGATTACATTATTCCATGGAAATCTCCAAGATTTACAACAACACTTGTTGTAAATTATTCAACAAAAATAATTCATAATTATTTTGTGAATATTGCAATCTTACCATTAGAAAATTGTGAATCACATTCACAACCCAATGTAAATTACATGTTCAATTTAATGTCCAATGTGAATCCAATTCATATCAACATTTAACTAATAAATGTAAATTACAAATAGCTCTCTGTTATGTATTATAAATCACATTCGTAATATATATGATTAATGTGGATAGTGCTATCCACATTATTTATATCCATGATAATTAAATAATATTTAATCATCTTGGATCTCTATTCTCATGTGTCCAAATAATGTGAATCACATTCACATTATTCACATCGTTGATAATTAAATCATATTTAATTATCTTAGATAACTCTCTTTATAATATGAATGAAATTCATATTACTCATGATAATTAAATCACATTAATTATCCATTTTCTCAATTCTCGGATACATATTATCAACAATGAAATCATCCTGAACCCTTTCAAGGATAATGCACTTTCTCCGCGAATACTTGGAGATAAGGACTGGGCGATTGTATTGTTCCACGTATAGTGACTTGGATATTGAGATTACATCTCAAATCCAGATCTCGGGCCTCCCATAGATTCATGATTAAATAAAGACCGTAAATCTAATCTTCTCATTACATTCGAATCACATTCAAATCAATGTCCATCATTTGGATCAAGATCAGATCACTTCTCTACTGAGAGGAGTCATTAAAATCCAGACCCGTTTCATTACTCCCTAGGAATGGAAGTGTCATGGTTATACAATCATTTATGATCACATCACCCTCAGGTATTCCCAATACCTGTACATCCTGCACACTGGAAGACTCAGAATAAACCCGAAGTATAAGATCAGTTTTACATTGCCTACTTCAGAGTTTTAACATTAAGTTTCTCATTCGATCATTGGGAGTCGGTATCGATCATACACTTTCCAAAAGCATATATCATACCTAGGTCTTCATTATATACTTTCCAAAAGTATATATCAAACCTACAAATTCTGTCAAGCTTCCAAAGCAAGACGACCGTGCACGGAATTTGATTCTTCCTAATATCTCATGAGTGAGCTCATGTCTTCCGGTTCAGTAACTGAACCTATATGATCCCTTTGGGAGATCGTATTACTCATATGCCGTTGCATGCACACCAGTGCATCGGTATATAGACCTTGATTAGGTCATCAACCTAATGGTCTGTCAAATGTACGTACTCAGACATATAGTAACACATCTGTCTCCGGTAAGAGGATGCGTGCCTATATCATTACAACATACGATATAGGACTTTGGTTATTGACGGGTCGCTAAATACGATAAATAATTCGGTCACGTTGTAGCACGTGTACTTAGCGATTCAGTCAGAACTGAGAGAAGATCTCTGTGAAGAGTGTCTCGGCTTAATTTATATCCCGGGCAAGTCCGGGGTCGAACACAGGGAGGCAAAGGAACAACTTGGGTTTAATTCAAAAACTTAGGTCTAGATTTCAGTGCGGTATTTTTTTTAGATTTTTTAATGCAAAAAGAATGCAAATGCAAGTGAATTACAACACTAAGAAAACACACAACAAGGCCAAATTAATTTTAATGTCAAATTAGTCCAATTTAGCCAAATTATATTTTTCCTAGAGTCCTAATCCAGAGATGAATGCAAGGTACTTTTTTTGGAATTTTCTGGGTTAAAATGCAATAAATAAAAAAGTACGCTTTTTTTGAGTTTTTTTTGCAATTTATCACACAAACAGTAAGCAAAATTTATGAAAAAATTATTGGAACTAAAACATGATGCAAGGAAGCTACCATATTTTTTTTGGAATTTTTTGATAAGTTATGAATTTTTTAAGGATTTTTTAGTGAAAATAGAGTGACAGTGAGTAATAATTTCTAATAAATCCGCATTGTCAAATTAATCAGAGTCCGAATTATTTCAGAAAGATATTTAGATAAGCAATCCAATAGAGTTGAAATTTCGTAAAAAGAATATATGTGGATTTAAGTAAAAATCAAATACTAAAAACACTCTACAATTTATTTCAGGCACAAGATAAGTCCATTTTGGTTGAAATTTGGATAGTAAATTAAACACTCTATAAGGCATCACATATATTTTTTGTGGAATTTTTAAAGCAACCATGTGTGAGATATAATTTTAATAGTCCAGATTGGGTAAAATATGCAATAGTTCAGTTGCACAATTTTAATTAATTCACAATATATCACACAAAAAAAATAAATAATCAGATGACAGAGAATAAGTTGCTCAACACAATGACATATTTCATTGAATAAAATGATGCTCCAAAGATGTCCAAATTTAAAGTCAAACACAGGGGTATACATGCAAAACACAAAATAGAATTGGTAATATAAAACAAGCACAAGGACGAAAAGGTAATTACAAATACACTGCAGGAAAAATATGCAAATGTTACAATAAAAAATTGAAAGGGGATTGGACCTTCTTCCTGGGCACACGATGGGAGAAGAACCCAAGGTGAGGTGGTCGGTGGCGGCACCGCCCGCACGCGGGGACGACGAGGAGGACTGTGGAGGGCGAGGGGACGGCGGCGGGAGGACGATGTCGGCTGGAGACCAAGTGGCGCCGCGGAGGAGCGCGGGGACGGCGGTGGTGCACGTGGGGGTCGCGGCCGGCTAGGCGGCGCCAACCGCTTGGAGAGGAGGTCGATGGACGGCGCGCTGCTGGGGCGGAGGCATGGGGTTGTGCCTGGAGCGGAGCCGCGACGTGGAGGCGGCGCGCCGGTCCGGCGGCGGACCGTGGAGGAATGAGGAAGGGGCGGCGGGCGGCTGCTTGCGCCTGCTGCCTCTTCCAATTTTTTGTAATTTTTTTTATTTTTTTATTTTTTTGAATGATTTTTTACGGATGTAATAAACAAACAAAAAAACCCTTTTTTGTTTTAATTTTTATATATATATATTTGTTTTCCAAATTTTTTTAATTTTATTTAAACAGGGAATGCAAATAGAAATGACAATGAAGGGGGGGAAATGATGTGGTGATAATATGTGGAGTAGAACAAATGGAGGATGGTGGTGATATGATGTGCTAAAAAAATGCAAAAATCACAAGATGATAAAAAGAGAATAAAATTACCTATGATGAATGCCGTCGCCTATGGAGTGCTCACGAGAGCACAGTCTTCGCTAAAATCGCCGGCATGCGATGAGCTCGAGCAGCGCGTGGTTGCGGCTGCGATGTTGGCCAAAAATCCAACGGATCTCACAGGAGAGAGGGCCGTCGTCGCTCGACCGCGGTTGCGTCGCTGTCACCAATTCAACTCAGGGAACTAGGCTCTCCTCACATAAAGATGGATCAAAGGTAAAAATGAGGAGAATGACATGTATATAAAGAAGAAAAAAAATGGAAGTTAGAATTAAGATGGAGTGGGATGGAGGTTAATAAAATGGTGGAGTTGAATTAGAAGTTAGAAAACATGGTGGAGTAATGGAGTTGAATTGGTGGTTATTGTAGAGAATGTAAAATTAAATAAATAAATGAAATAAAGTTGGCTACTTTAATTACAATAGAATAAAAAAAGAATAAAATAGATAGTGGAGAATTTACAAGGGAAGACAAACAACATGTGCACATTTTTTAACTTTTCTAATATGTAATTTTTTTGTCTTTTTAATAAGAGATATTTACAACGAAAAAAATACAATAAAATAGTATAATTAAAATACAACACAAGTATGATTTTTTTGTATTTTTAGTAATTAAGAAAGATACAATAATAAATGAAGAAATAATGAATATATACATAATGTACAATGTACATCTAGGTCCCAAAATCCAACTTTTGCAAATGAGCCCCGATTTTAATGAAACCACTTCCGTTGGATAGATAATTTTCTAACTTGAACTTTAAAAGTGAGTTTGGTGAATTTGCAGTTCATATGGAGCGGGAATTTAGCTTAGAAGTTGGACTTTATGGCTTTTTCTCTTTGGGATCTAGGAGCATTTATTTGAGGTAAACTTTGTTTTGTATTTTTGTATTTTTATTTACATTTTTATAAACAAGTTAGAAAAAGAATTAAGCAAAAAGGAGTTAAATTGAAATTATAAAAAATCCATGAAGTTTTGGGCTATTTATAGATGAAAAACTCCTTTAATTTGTGGCTTTTTAGTGTTAATTTATTTTATACAACATAACATATAATAATTAATGTATTTTATTTACAGGAGTTATTTTGTTAATTTAATGATTTTATGTACATTTATTTGAGACTTTACTCAGGTATTTTGCTAAGATCAAGATATTGCGATGATGACTCGCGTATTCATCACCCCCCTATACTTAAACTTTGCTAGTCCTCGAGCAAATAAAGAACGAATAAGTTGGGTTAACCCCTGACTGTGCATGTGAATACAAGACTTGATCCGTTCAAGAACTCTCGGTTTTAGATATCCTAAAATTCTAAGCTGAACCAAGCTCTAGTCAAAAGGTACCCAATTCCCCTAATCATCAGACTCTCTTTGTATACATATATAGTAGGGATATTACTTTAAGTGTTGACCGCATTTACATGAGTAGAGTCACAACGTCACCCAAGGTTCCAGTCCAAGAGACTCTCCTAAGGACCCGATCCTCAACACTAGGGAATAAACCATTTCTTGCATCTAATCCACCGTCTCTTTAGTTGTCAGACTTAAAAGTGTAGATGGAAGGCCAGTCGATGGAGGGTATAGGATAGTGTCATTTCTTCTCTCCCTCTCATTGGAACAAGGATTCTCTCTAGTGCCTTATTACTCAATGCATTTTTTTGGTGTTGATCAGTGTGTCCGTCAAGAGACGTTGGAGCCGCCTGCACTTGTTTTCCTGGGAGTACACCGGGGTGTGCCTTTTTTGAGTACCTATCGTACATTCTACACCCAGACTTGTAGCATTTACGATGCAGAGCCCTTTTTTGGTGCAAGCCCGACTCCTGGTCCTAATAGCGGTGGTCCAAGTGGACACTTTGAAATGGTTGAGAGCGCTCGCCTTTGGTGGAAGCTCTTTTGATAATTGACTTGTTGGAATGAGAGCTTTTCTTTGACATTTCATTACTTTGTAGTATTTTTGGCTAGTTCCACTGCTTTTACCAAGAGTTGGTGCACACTGATCAACATTTTTTTATTTTATCACACCCTGGCACATAGGTAAATGTCAATAGATAGTACAAGAACCATGTTCTCATACTGGCTAAAGATGCTGACACTCAGGTTTCATGAAGCCTTCATTGATTTTATCCCATCCTCGAGCATCATCAAATCAAGGCCAAACTTAAATCCCTCATCCCAGTTCCTCAAGTGAAATTTCAACTCATCTCATCATAACTGCAGTCGTGTATGTGAGGTGCTGATCATATTCTTAAGGTAGAGACTAAGCATGCAATATAGCACTCAAATCTTTCAAACTAGGGAAATGTGAATAATTAAGTCAAGGACCCTAATGACTAAGGCTGGTTAACTCAAAATCTCAAGACCTCATAAACCAAGTGTTCTTGAACATCACTAGTCTTGTGTGAAAATGAATGGTATCAGGGATTAAACCAACTTATTAGTTAGTTTTTTATAGTTAGTTTTTTATGATGATTGATTGATTTTTTTTAAGTTTTAGAAAAAGTTTTTTTTGAAAAAGTTTTTTTAAAGAGGAATTTTTTGAAAAGTTTTTTTTAGCAAATAAGGAAAAAGAGTTTTTTTAGGAAAAAGTTTTTTTTTGTTTTTGTTTTTGTTTTGTTTTTTTTACCCACACTATAATTATTGTATAATATATACAAAAATACGTGAAAGTACGAGCTATGGGTAAAATATATATGTAATATATACACGCCCCCCTATACTTAGCTTGTGCTATGTCCTCATGGCACTAGGTGACAAAAAGACATAGCTCGTACTAAGCGTAGGAAAGCTAAAATAATAAAAAAGTATAGAAGTCGATCCGCCCCCCTATACTTAGGCTCTGGTCAGCCTAAGTGTAGAAGAAGAGTAAAAATGGGACGGACGAGGTCAAGAGGAGAAATGATGAGTATATACACATGGCGAGCATCGGTCCCCCTTATATATAGGCTTTGGTCAGCCTAAGTATAGGACAAGAGTAAGTGTGAGAACGGATGTGATCTCGAGAATATACAAAGAAGGGAGAATATACAAGAGTGATTGAATCTTATAAGATGTTGAATCTATATACTGCATCTTCATGAAGAGTAATAAGATGTATCTGCTCTGTGCTCTCTCTGCATGAAGTTGATGACCTCGACTTGGACTAACTGCTCTTTCGAATCAACAAAATGCTTCAACAGTTGTCCATTCACCACATGAGATTGTGCACCATCTGTGAGATCAACTATCTCTACACTTGCATTCTCGTGCACTTTCTTAACCACAAAGGGACCCGTCCATTTAGATTTGAGCTTCCCATGGAACATCTTCAACCTGGCATTGAACAACCATACCTTTTGTCCAGGGACAAAGTCTTTGCACCTAATGTGCTGATCATGCCATCTTTTTACTTTGTCCTTATAAATCAAACTGTTGTCATATGCCCTATTTCGGATTTCCACGAGCTCGTTCAAGTTCAAGTCTCGGCAAAGCTTCCCTAGGTGACAACTCCAATTAATCTTCTTAATTGCCCATTCGGATTTATGAATCAATTCTACGGGCAAATGGCATGGCTTTCTATAGATCATTCGAAATGGTGAAGTACCCAATGGTGTCTTGTAGGCTGTCCTATAGGCCCACAGAACTTGGTCCAAGAGCTGAGACCAGTTCTTCCTATCAGGACGAACCAATTTCTGCAAAATACTCTTCACCTCTCTATTCGAAACCTCTGCCATACCGTTGGACTGAGGGTGATAAGGACTAGTAACTCTATGCTCAAATCCATAGTCCTTAGCTAAAGATCTCATATCCCAGTTCACAAAGTGGCTACCCCCATCAGATATCAAAACTTTTGGCACCCCGAACCTAGCAATAATATGGTCTCTCACAAACTTGCAGACAGTCTTGCTGTCTGCGGTTCGGGGTGGGATAGCCTCCACCCACCTGGATAAATAATAAACCGCCAACAATATGTACTCATGTCCTTGGCTGTTGGGAAAGGGACCCATAAAATATATGCCCCATGCATCAAAAACATCACAAATAATCATCGGTTGCATGGGCATCTCATCTCTCTGTCCAACTGTCCCTCCCATCCTTTGACAGATTGGGCACGACTGTACAAAATCAATGGCATCTCTAAACAAGGTCGGTCAATACAATCCACATTGAAGTACTTTGTGAGCGGTTCTCTTTCCCGAATGGTGTCCTCCAGCCTCAAGTGAATGACAATATGTGAGGACACTATGGTATTCCTCCTAAGGAATACACCTTCTCCAAACACAATCCGGTCCTTCGAAGAAAAGGAAAGGATCGTCCCAGTGGTATCTCCTCGAATCCGACTTCAGTCGATCAATGCTGCTCCTAGTCCAACCTTGGGGAACCTGCTTGGAGACAAGATAGTTCACTATGTTGGCATACTACGGGAGTGAGTCAATAACATAAATTGACTCATCTGGGAAGGTTTCTCTAATCCGCTCATGATCAGGAGAATCCTTAAGTTCAATCCGAGAAAGGTGATCAGCCACAACATTCTTCACTCTAGGTTTATTTTTTATCTCCAAATCAAATTCCTGGAGGAGTAAAATCCACCTAAGAAGACGTGCCTTCGCGTCCTTCTTTTCCATTAAATATCGAATGGCTGTATGATCAGTATAAATTGTCACCTTAGAGCCCAAAATATATGATCTGAACTTCTCGAAGGCCCATACTACTGCGAGCATTTCCTTTTCAGTCACTGTATAATTTTTCTGTGTAGGATCTAATACTTTGCTCGCATAGTGGATCGCAAACAGGATCCCCTCTCACCGTTGTCCTAACACAACTCCTATAGCAAAATCTGAAGCGTCAGTCATGATCTCAAAGGGGAGAGACTAGTCAGGAGCTTGTAGGATAGGCGAGGCACAAATCTTCCTTTTAAATAGCTCAAAGGCCTCCAGACACCTGTGATCTACAACGAACTCTGTGTCTTTCCCTAAGAGCTCAGTCAGTGGGCGGACAATCTTTGAAAAATTCTGAATGAATCTCCTATAGAATCCAACATGCCCTAAGAATGACCGCACTGACTTCACGTTTGTAGGTGGATCGAGTTTCTTGATCACCTCCACCTTGGCAGGGTCAACCTCCATTCCCCTTTTGGAGATGACATGCCCCAACACGATACCCTCCGTCACCATAAAGTGACTCTTCTCTCAAGAGAGTACGAGATTCACCTCTCTACACCTCGTGAGGACTCGGTCTAAGTGCGCTAAACATGTATCAAAAGAATCACCATGGATCGAGAAGTCATCCATGAATACTTCCAGGAAATCTCCCACCATCTCGGCAAATATGGCTATCATGCACCGCTGAAATGTGCCCGGGGCATTGCAGAGCCCGAATGGCATGTGCCTGAAAGCATAAGTACCCAATGGACATGTGAATGTGGTCTTTTCCTGGTCCTCAGGGGCTATGGCCACCTGGTTGTAGTCTGAGTACCCGTCAAGAAAACAGAAGAACTCTTTCCCTGCTAGTCTCTCCAAGATCTGATCAATAAAAGGCAAGGGAAAGTGGTCTTTCTTGGTCGCAGCATTCAGGCACTTGTAGTCAACACAGACGCGTCACGACGTGGGTACTCGTGTCGTGATCTCTACCCCCTCCTCATTGGTGACCATCTGAATTCCCGACTTCTTCGGGACAACGTGAAGCGGGGCCACCCACTTGGAGTCAGAAATAGGGTATATAAACCATGCTTTACAGCATTTCTCAATTTCTTTCTTCACCACTTCCCGTAGATTGGGGTTAAGTCTCCTCTGAAACTCACGGGAAGGTCTCACGTTATCCTCAGTAAAAATGTGGTGCGAGCAGAGAGCGGGGTTGATGCCCACGAGATCCGACATTGTCCAGCCTATTGTTTTGCGGTTCCTCTCTAAGACCTCTAACAACCTTGACTCCTGTTCTAAAGTCAAGTCTGAGCTAATGATGACAGTATATCTCTCTTTGGGTCCCGCAAGAAAGGCATACGTGAGTGTAGGAGGTAGTGATTTCAGCTCTGGCAATGTGGAATCATCAATCAAATCTGGCTGAACTGAATCTGAATCTGGTTCCGTGTTGTATGAAGGTGGGCTAAGCTGAGTAGTACTCTCCACCAAATCAGAAGTATCGGGAGTAGGATCGTCAAAAATATCCAAACAATCAGCAAAAGCCACGTCCGACTCGTCATCTATGTCCCGTGATTGTTCCGAAGAGGATGGAACTGACAGATCCGGATGGATCTCTAAGTCATCAAGAGAATAGGTTGATGCATCTCTAGCAAGATCAGACAACACCTGGCAAACTGCATCATGCACTATATCCTCTCCAGATGAAAGGGTCTCGCTCTGTCCTGAAGGAATCTGTCGCCAAATCCCAACTATGCTAATCATACTGCAATCTGCCTCTGAAGATGAGTACTCTGTGCTACTCTCTGAATCGGGTCGTTGACACTTGGTTTGCTTCATCTCAAGGTTCACCTCTCCGCCTGGAGAACAGAACTTCATCATTCCTGTACCATAATCGAATGTTGCGCCTGCGGTCCTAAGGAAGGGTCGCCCGAGAATGATCTGAGATTCTCTCCAATGATTGGGGGTCTCCATGTCCAAGACTGTGAAGTCCACCTGATAGTTATGCCCCTCAATAGAGATAACGACGTTCTTCACTTCTCCCTTAGGTCTCTTCACTGAACGATCTGCGAATTGGAATAAAGATCTAGATTTGCGAAGTGGTCCCAACTCCAATTTCTGATATAATGCTAAGGGGAGTAAGTTGATCGAAGAACCGTTATCTAAGAGTGTGCGTGCAAACGCAATGTCGTCAATACAACTCTCCACATAGTGAGCACCCATGTCTCTCTTTTTCTTTGGCAAAGTCTGATTCTTGAGACAATAGGTTGTGGCTACTGATAAGACATGTGTCTTTATATTTCGGTTATCTTTCTTCCTGCTAACCCTTGTAGGTGTGCATCTCACCTTAAGGTATTTTTGGAATGCAGGATGGTTAGCCACATATTCATCAAATGGCACCTTAACTGTGATGTTTTCTTTATAAAATCGTGCCATATCAGGGTCATCTTTCTGAATCTTTTTGATGCTCTTTCCTGCCGTAAGAGCACGGGGGAAAGGGATTGAAGCTAGGGAAACAGAGGATGAAGAGTCTGAATCATGAACTGAAAGATCATTCTTTGACTTAACGGAAACAAAGTTCTTCATACAAGAATCTTTTTGATGCAACATGGACTCAAAATCTATACTATCTACTAAAGGTTGTGGAATAGAAGATGGAGTGGTATCCGCCACAACCGGAGATGCAAGGTCCTCCGTAGATTCAGAAGAATATCCATGCTGACGATGCTGCTTACGCGCTCTCCTCCTCCTCTCGGCTCCCTGAGTGGAAATTCTCGAATGGTGCTGATGGGGCTCCAAAATATGATGCCTCTCCTCCTCGTCCTCTGAAGACTCCTCAGGTAAAGCTCCAGAGATGCCCCTCCTCGTGTCCCTCGCCCGGTCAGGTACGACCACGGTCCTTCCGCTCCTGAGTGACATGTGGTTAGCCTCGTCACACGAAAGATTCTCATGTTCAGATTTAGGAGATGCTGAATAGTATACCTGACCAAAGTGCTGCTGAGAACTAGAATGGTTCAGGCTATTGGGGTTAGCCTGAACTTGGGCTAGGATAGAGGTAGAGGGTGCAGTATGCTCGTCTCGCCATCTGGACAGGCGGTTGACATCCACCCGTAAGTCTTGAATCTCGTTCCTGTAGGAACGTAGCTCGTCGAGTATCTGCTGCTGAATATCCACGGGACTAGACGATGAAGTAAGTGGATAAGACTGGGAAGAAGAACAGGAAGACTGGCCCTGCTGGCCAGTGTACTGCCTCTGCTGCTGCTGATGGGATTGCGGGCCTTGCTGGCCTGTCTGGTAATGGCCATGTCGGCCATACTACTGGTACTGTTGCCTCTGCTGCTGGGGTGGCTGGATTACAGGGCTCTGCATTGAAGGAGGTGGTGCGGAGGTGAATGCGGTGTTGTAAAAGGTCGGGGGACGCTGATAGGTCTGTCGGTCTCCCGTACTTCCCTGCCTGGCAGGGTCTTGAGTATACCATATCCCATTCACCTCCCAAACTGGTGGAGGCTCCTCTTGGACTATCTCTGCTACTGGAGGTGGCTGCTGGAAAGAGTGGGTGTAGGATTGCTCCTGCTCCCACGGCTGGGGTTGCCCTGACACCAACTGCTCCTTAACATGGTGAACTCGGTATACGAGAGCAGAGGGTGCAGTCATGGCGGGTATCCGTATCTTAGATACCTTCTCAGTCAACTCCTCCATCTGTTTTGGAAGTTTGGAGATGCTCCGGTCTAACTCATCAATCCTCCTGTCGATCCTCTCGACTACAGTAAGCTTGTCAGCAAGGAGACCTATGCTAGGGATCACATCCTGAGAAAGATCGACTACAACTGCTTTCCCCCCTCCAGATGAGAGTGAACTGGGGGATGGTGTATAGGCCCTGCTGGCCATCTGTGAGCGGCTAGTTTCAGCCATATGCTCAAATACCCTCCAAACGGTATCCGCTCCTCGTGATGTATAGCTGCCTCCACAGGCAGCGCTCACTAAACCCTGCATCTCAGGGTTGAGACCAGTGAAGAAGGATTCGACCAAGATGTTGTCATCTAATCCATGACAAGGACACTTTTGCAGGATGTCCTTGAATCTTTTCCAAGCATCACAGAAGGCTTCATGGGATAACTGGGAAAAACTCATAATTCGCGTCCTCATCATGTTAGTTCTACTCAAAGGGTAGAACTTCTTTAGGAATAGGTCCTTGAACTGGGCATAAGTGGTGACGATGATTCCAAGATTCTTTACCTAGTAATCGGCTTTTCCACCTAAGGCAAATGGAAGGGCTTTGAGCCTAATATAATCCTGGCTAACATTATTATGTTTGCGGTTAGCACAAATGAGCTCAAAGTCCCGTAGGAATGCATATGGCTCCTCAGAAGCAGTCCCATCAAAATGTGGTAGCAAGTTCAGAAAATGCGGCTTCAATTCAAAGTCAACAGTGGTTCGGCCGGACTCAAGTAGTTATGAATTTGATATTGTCCGGGGTTATACGCCGCATCCATTGGTAGTTGGATGCTAACTGAGCTCTCAGTAATGCATGTTGCTGCTCAGATGCAGCTAATCGGGCAAGTATATTCTCATTGGGTCTTCATGGTTCTCTTCTTCCTCTTCTTTCTTCTTTGGCATTTTACTTGAATCTTCTTTATGTCCTGAATCAGCAAGGTGTTCTGGATTAGAAGAGGATTTATGAATCAAGATATTCTCACCGAGGCGATGGTCTTCCTCGGTGAGGTGGGAAGAGAGAATGAAATGGTTTGAGAGTAACCATCCCGAGAGTGAGTGATCCCGGGCTCAAGAGGGTCATGAGTCCAGGTTGGTCCAAGTTGCGCTTGGACCTTTGAAGACGTTATTTTTTGATGGGTTCAACGAGAGATTCGCAAAGTCCGAATTAATATCCCCCCAATCAGTCATCTTCGATGTCAAAAGAACCGATTAGATCACGATAGTCAATGAGGCACTAGTTCTACGGTGCACGTAAATGTGCGGAGTGAACTCACACAATACAAATGCAATTCAAACCCTCAATTTCACCAACTCAACACGTGATGGCCGTAAGAGTTCGACCGAATTATCTAGTCAATTTTAGTTGGTGAGAATACAATCTTGGAAATATTAACGAGCTGTTAGGTGCCCGTATTTTCCTACAGACTGGCCCGGTTCTTACGACTAGTTTGACCTACTTTCAGCCAGTATAAGAGTAAGTACGGACCGTATAAATACGGCTACCCGTTCCTTGAGGACTAAGGCGTCCTCAAAACCTCCCACTCTGCTAAGGAAGTCCGGACCGTCTACCAGCTACCTGTATTCCTCACTGAAGAGTAGCTAATCGCCTAAAAAGAAAGAACCAATAGTAAGTAAGAAATCCAGACTTGGCTCTATCCTAGGGTCGTCTCTCTCTCACTTGCATTAAAAACAAACAATGAGGGCTTTATGCACCCAAGAACAAGAGTTCTTTTTATTCCAATTAATTAAATCGATCTGCTCAATTCAGTCCTAATTTTAGAGTTAGGTTATCACTTGAAATTAATCTGAACACACAAACACGTCTACCGTTCAGTCCCAATTTCCTTTTAAACCTTAAGTTATAAATAAGAAGGGATTTGGAAATCAGAATGCAAATGAGAAACTATGATGCATGCTCAGAAGAAAGTATACTTACAGTGAATCTCAGCACTCTTCATGCGTTATGCAAAACTGAATTTGTAAATATTGCACTAAATGCATGCAGATCGAGAAAACCGCACCTAAACAATATACTATTAGCGGGGAAAAAATTAATTGAATTTTTGAGCTAAGTAGTACGTGTCTATGTGCGTCTCATTATGAATCTTATAAGATTATTGAATCTTCTAAGATATGTGCGGCCTAATTTACGATAGGCACAAACAAATTTTTATTCTAAACTACCGTGTGCCTAATCCTTAAGTTCGCCACTCAAGTCGAGCCCCACCCTCACCGGAGAGTGAAACAGGCTCGACACACCACAAATAATGTCCAAGTTTGTTTACACTCGCGAGCTCTCAAACAAGAGCCGCTATAAATGAGCAACTACCTAAATAATTACAACAATTATTACAAAAAGTCCTCTAAAAAATAAATAGTTCTCCTCGCACTTCAGCAGTCAACTCACGTCGTGTCCGTCGACCTCCGATGCACTCCAAGTCCACCAGGCCCTCGCAAAGAAATAAGATTTATGTTAGAGAGATAAAAACAAAATATATACAAAAATATGAAGAGAAAAATTGAGAGGAAAAAATGGATTAATTACAAGTGGCTCGGGGATCAGACTACCCGAGTGAATGAAATTCTAAATCCAAATTTTTTAAACTAATCCCTAAGCCGTTTGCCTCCCTGGAAACGACGCCATCTGACGGGTCGCTAAATACGATAAATAATTCGGTCACGTTGTAGCACATGTACATAGCGATTCAATCAGAACCGAGAGAAGATCTTTTACGTGTACATAGCGATTCGCCAGCCGCATGGAGAGGAGGCCGATGGACGGCGCGCTGCTGGGGCGGAGGCGTGGGGTCACGCCTGGAGCGGAGCCGCGGCGTGGAGGCGGCACGCCGGTGCGGCGGCGGGCCGTGGAGGATTGGGGAAGGGGCGGCGGGCGACTGCTTGCGCCTGCTGCCTCTTCCGATTTTTTTAGTTTTTTAATTTTTTTTTTCTTTTTTTGAATGATTTTTTACGGATGTAATATACAAACAAAAAAACCCTTTTTTGGTTTAATTTATATATATTTATTTTTTGTTTTCCAATTTTTTTAATTTATTTAAACAGGGAATGCAAATAGAAATGACAATGAATGGGGGAAAATGATGTGGTCATAATATATGGAGTAAAACAAATGGAGGATGGTGGTGATATGATGTGCTAAAAAAATAAAAAAATCACAAGATGATAAAAAGAGAATAAAATTACCTACGATGAATGTCGTCACCTATGGAGTGATCACGAGAGCACGGTCTTCGCTCAAATCACTGGCGTGCGATGAGCTCGAGTAGCGCGCGGTTGCGGTTGCGATGTTGGCCAAAAAGCCAACGGATCTCACCGGATAGAGGGCCGTCGTCGCTCGACCGCGGTTGCATCGCTGTCACCGATTCAACTCAGGGAAACTAGGCTCTCCTCACATAAAGATGGATCAAAGGCAAAAAATGAGGTGAATGACATGTATATAAAGAAGAAAAAAAATGGAAGTTAGAATTAAGATGGAGTGGGATGGAGGTTA